>CALZFW010000023.1:4076239-4598939 GCA_945779075.1 Brassica incana | reverse complement strand
AACATACCTGTTTTTTCTTCCGGTTGTCGGTGAACTAACCCCATGAATTCGGTTATACCTCGTTGGTATTCTTCCGTAAGCAATCTCGTGTTCGGATCCAAATGAGATCGATCGATCCAAGAACGAAAATAATTTGAAGAAGACATATTTTGTATGAATCAAATTCGTGTGTAAATAGAGTAAGAGGGAGGATGAAGATATGGAGTGAATGAAGAGGAAGATGAGTGCTTGTATTTATAGTTTAAATCCTGCCGACAGACCGAGGAAATTCTGACGGAATTCCGACGGAAAAGGCTAGTTCGTCGGAATTTCCTCGGAATTTCCTCGGAATTTTGTAAAATCCCCCAACGGCTATAATATTTCCTCGGAATTCATCGGTTTTTTCCGAGGAACCCATTTTTCCTCGGAATTTCCTCGAAATATTCCGACGGATTGATATTTCCTCGGAATTCCGTCGGTATATTCCGAGGAAATTCCGAGGAAACTCAATTTTGTGTTTCCTCGGAATTTCCTCGGAAATTCCTCGGAATATTCCGAGGATTTCATTTTCCGTCGGAATGTCCGTCAGAATACCGCTGTTTTTTTGTAGTGAGTATATCCCGTCCGTAGGACGGGCCGACCCTAGTAACATAGATACATTGATGGGGAAAAAACCTAGATACATCTCTATCATCTCACCTTTGTTATCTATGTATATTAACTTAGATACATTATTTAGAAAATGTTCAATACTGAGCTGAAAGTTAATATATCTGATTTTGAGATTGAAAGTTTGTTTTTTAGTAAATGTATCATTTTTAGTTAAATTATATATATATAATCTGGTTTACATGATGCATACCAGATGACTGTAAATACTTAATACCATCTAGATTGTGATGTATAGTTTGTCGTAAATCAATGTTAACGTGTTTAGGGTAACATTAAGATACCAAATACGTATGAACAATAGGCAGAATTTATATATCACATAAGTACTGAATCCGGTTAAGGTATGCGAATTCATTGCAAATCGGTTAATATTAATCATAAGTTGAATATTTAGTCCAAATAGTTATATTTACCTTTAATGAAATGTTTGTTTTGAATAGGTTCAAAAGTTAAATATCACACATGTCTAATATGTAGGTTAGATACAAAATATAATTCTAAATTAATAGATTAACAAAAAAGTTAAATATCACACATGTATAATATGTAGGTTAGATACAAAATATAATTTTAAATTAATAGATTAACAAGAATAGAATTCATTTTAAACATTTATTTTGTTGGAGAAAATTTTATGTTTACCATTTTCATGGTTCTACTTTTCATCTTTACCTTTACTAATTGATCATTTTCAGAAATAAATTCTTCATGAAGTGACAAAAGACTTTTATATTCTTGTTATCTATATATATAATAAATCATTATTTAAATAAATACATTTTTTTTTTTACGTTTTCAAATTTGAACTTTTTTATAATTTTTTTTTCATTTTTTTATTCATTTTTTGTTTTTAATTTTTTTTTCAAAATTTGTTTTTGAAAATCAAAAATTATGTTTGAAACTATTTTAAATTGTTCTATAGATTGTTTGAGTTCTTTTTTTTACTCTTTCCGTTCTTAAATATAAAATGTTTAGAATAATTCTTATGTTTTAATATATAAAATGTAATATAAAATAGTGTTTTAAAATTCAGTGACCAATCGCTGGTGATGAAGAAACGAACAACATCAGCGATTAAAAAAAATTAAAATAATATTAAAAATATTTTTATTTAAAAAAATAGAAAATTAAACTAAAACTTAATTTTGTATAAAATTAAAATAAAAATTAGAATTAAAAATTAAAATTAAAATTAAATTTAAAAAAAAACTTTAAAATAAATATAGAGATTAATCGCTATCGCTAGCGATAATAAAACAAAAAATAGAGCGACTGATTGCAACGACTAATCGCCAGCAATTAGAAAATAACAATTATGAAACGAACAACAAAAATTATAGCTAATCGCTATGGCTAGTCGCTGCCACTGTCAAACGAACAGGGTCTACAACTAATAGTGGCGTGTCACTGTAATTACTAAACGGAAGAAGGGTAAGAACCCAGATACGTAGCCAACCACGTGGTTTCGTTTTATCTTGTTCAAATATTTTGTTTAAGTCTTAATCAGTCGCCTTTACTCTTTCTTTCTACTAAAGTAAAAAAAAAAATTAAGCGGCACTTCTCCGCTAAATCTCTTCGTTGCTTCTCTCTCTCTAAACACATCACATCACATCACATCACATTACACTCTCTCTCCCTCCTCGGATCGATTCGGTTTGGTGTAGTTCTGATTTGTGATTGATCAGATCTGAAGGGAGGAGAGGAGAGGCAGATCGGGAGTTGTAGCCTTGTAGGTCATGGAGGAAGCTCTGGAAATGGCGCGAGCCAAGGACACCAAGGAGCGCATGGCGGCGGTGGAGCGGCTGCACCAACTCCTCGAAGCTTCTAGAAAGAGCCTGAGTCCATCGGAAGTGACGTCCCTGGTTGATTCTTGCCTGGATCTCTTCAAGGACAGCAATTTCAGAGTCTCCCAGGGCGCGCTCCAGGCTCTTGCTTCCGCCGCCGTGCTCGCCGGCGAGCATCTGAAGCTTCACTTGAACGCGCTCGTGCCTGCCGTCGTGGAGCGGCTTGGCGACAGCAAGCAACCGGTTAGGGATGCGGCGAGGCGTTTGTTGACAACTCTCATGGAGGTGAAATGAGTTTATCATTTTATTGTTATTGCCAAAGTGTTGCTAAGAAGATGTAACAGTTTCTTTCTTTCTTTAAATTAAAAGGTTTCGTCTCCGACGATTATAGTGGAAAGAGCAGGTTCGTATGGGTGGATGCATAAGAGTTGGAGAGTGAGGGAAGAGTTTGCACGTACTGTCACGTCTGCCATTGGTCTCTTTGCATCCACCGAACTCCCTCTTCAGCGTGTTATTCTTGCTCCGGTACAAAAGAAGCAACCTTGTTTTTTTTTTTTTATGCTTGTATTGATTGGTTTTAATAAGGTGATCTTAAAAATGGTATTTTCTTGTTTGTCAGATACTTCAGATGTTAAATGATCCGAATCAAGCTGTTAGGGAAGCTGCAATTCTGTGCATTGAGGTAAAGTTTCAACCTTTTAAGAGACTTTGTATTAGTTTCTAATCATGGAGGCTGACTGGTTATTTACATCAAATTCCAGTAATTTGAATGAGATGGTAGTGAATCCTATATACTTTGTGCAGATAATTTCATCAATTTTTCTCTATTTGTTTTTGAGAACCCATAGAGATGCTGTGTCTTGTGTTTGCTTCTAATATGACACTTGTGTTTTCCCTCAGGAGATGTACATGCAAGGTGGGTCTCAGTTTCGCCAGGAGCTCCAGCGCCACCATCTTCCATCATATATGGTAGATCTCAGATTAAGATTGATTCATATTTGGTGCAGAGCGTGCATATTGCATATCAATCTGCATCCCGGCCTAGTGTATTTTGATGAGGAATAGTAGAATTTTTCAGTTTGCTACAACTCCTTCTCTGTTATTAATCAGGTAAAGGATATTAATGCTAGACTGGAACGTATTGAGCCACAGCAGCGTTCTACAGATAGCCATCACCATGTTGTTAATGAGATTAAGGCATCAAATGTCAATTCCCAAGAAAAGCAGTCCGAGAGCAAAGACTTCCACTAGGGAGAACTCTTTATTTGCAGGTTAAGATCTTTCCCCCAAGAAAAGTCTATAATTGGTGTTTCTTACCTTGGCTGATTTTCTTATCTGTGTACTTCAGGAGATGCCGACATCACCGAAAAACCCATCGAGCCAGTCACAGTGTACTCAGAGAAGGAGCTGATACGAGAATTTGAGAAACTTGCTTCAACACTTGTCCCGGAGAAAGATTGGTCAATGCGCATTTCAGCTATGCGGAGGGTTGAAGGACTCGTTGCCGGAGGTATCAACTTCTTTTGTCCGTCTCTTTTCATTTGATTCCTCTCCGTTATGTTTTCTGAAATTTCTAGTGTCACATCTCATGCAATCTTCCTCTGTTGAAGGTGCGACTGACTACCCTTGTTTTCGAAGTCTTCTGAAGCAACTTGTTGGTCCCTTAAGTACACAGTTATCTGACCGGCGGTCTACCATTGTTAAGCAGGTTCACTAAACTGTCGATTTGATATTTTTATTATTAAGATTTAGAGTGCATTGTGATTCTTCTTTACCCAGCAATGGACACAAATTGATGATTTGGCATGTCGAGGAATGCTATTTCATTAGTTTATGGAATTCATATTTTTCCCTGGCCGTGCCAACACTCTCCTTGTTGTATAATTTGTATTCACTTTATTAGCCAGAATAACACATTTGCTAAGTTCCAGTAGGGATGAACGGTGTTTTAGATGAATGCAGCCTTATTTTATATAGTTTTGTATTTATATCATTGCCTTTACTTCATTTACTGTTTCTTGTGTACATAGGCTTGCCATCTCTTGTGTCTCTTATCAAAAGAGCTACTGGGTGATTTTGAAGCATGCGCTGAGATTTTTATTCCAGTAAGCTTAAACCCCTGTCATCTACTGTTATGACATTCAATGCATATACATTCATGTTAATATTATTAAAATGTAATCAGGTACTTTTCAAGCTGGTTGTGATAACTGTGCTTGTAATTGCAGAATCGGCTGATAACTGCATAAAAACGGTAAATCATTAGCTTTTCTGATTTTGGCTTCTAGAAGATTGCCTGCTCGTCTAAGTTTTCCGCTTACACAGATGCTTTCTTGCTATTCTAGATGCTGCGTAACTGCAAAGCTGCCCGTGTACTTCCGCGCATAGCTGAGTCAGCAAAGCATGACCGTAATGCAGTTCTGCGAGCAAGGTATTATTCGGCCTTCGTATAAATCATTAGACCTTTGATTTTATGGAAGTTGATGCCATTTATCTTTTTACAGGTGTTGTGAATATGCACTATTAACACTAGAACACTGGCCTGATGCCCCAGAAATTCAGCGGTCAGTTGATTTATACGAAGATCTGATTAGATTCTGTGTTGCAGATGCTATGAGTGAGGTAGGTTCCTTATTTCATCTCTGTGTGGGATGGTAGTCATTAGGGTTCTATAAAACTTTGTAACGGGATCTATGTTTGCATTATTAGTATCAAACGATTGCATATCTTGTACTGCCCTTCTATCATTCTCCCATGTATCATTGGAAGCTGTTAATATATTGAATAACAGGTACGGGCAACTGCTAGAATGTGCTACAGAATGTTTGCAAAAACTTGGGCGGATCGTTCTCGTCGTTTATTTTCCTCCTTTGACCCTGTCATTCAAAGGGTAAGGCTTCTCAACTCTCTATATTCTGCGTATTAGCATGATGAGGCTTAATAACACATTCCAAATGTTCTCAGCTAATAAATGAAGAAGAAGGTGGAATTCATAGGAGACACGCCTCACCATCTGTCCGTGAGAGACACTCCCAGCCTTCATTTTCTCAGACGTCTGCTCCATCTAATTTACCTGGCTATGGAACATCAGCCATAGTCGCTATGGATAGAAGTTCAAATTTGTCCTCAGGAGTATCTCTTTCTTCTGGCCTACTCCTATCCCAGTCAAAGGATCTCAATAAAGGTTCTGAACGTAGTCTGGAAAGTGTGTTACAGTCAAGCAAGCAAAAGGTCAGTGCAATTGAAAGTATGCTCCGAGGACTGCATGTATCCGATAGACAAGATCCTGCAGCCCTTCGTTCGAGTAGTTTGGATCTAGGTATTGAGCTTCTTTCCTTGCGAGAGTATATCTTGTTTTTGAAACATTCTGTGACATGAGCTAAAACATTCATGCGCAGCTAAATTGTTTTTCTATCCCCTGTGCAGGAGTTGACCCTCCATCGTCCCGTGATCCTCCATTCCATGCCTCTAGTGCAGCATCCAATACTCTCAAAAATAGCACAACTGCTGAATCAATGCCTAGTATTAACAGAGTCAGTAATCGCAGTGGTGGCCTTGGTTTGTCAGATATCATCACCCAAATACAAGCGGCGAAGGACTCAGGAAGACAATCACACCGTGGCAATCTGTTGTCCGAGTCTCATCCGAGCTTTTCATCCTTGACAGCTAAACGGGTCTCAGAGAGAAATGAAAGAAGTTGTTTTGAGGACAACAACGATTCCGGGGAGGCGAGGCGGTTTATGGTGGGTCATTTAGACAGACAACAGATTGATTACTCTTATAGAGATTTGAACGCTAGCCATGTTCCCAATTTCCAGAGGCCACTTTTGAGAAAGAATGCTGGGGGAAGAATGTCGGCAGGCAGGAGGAGGAGTTTCGATGATAGCCAGCTGCAAGTTGGTGACATGTCAAATCATGTTGATTGTCCAGCGTCTCTTAACGAGGCCCTTACCGATGGACTGAATTCAAGTTCTGATTGGTCTGCCAGAGTTGCAGCTTTTAATTTTCTCCAAACTTTGCTGCAACAAGGCCCAAAAGGTGCTCAAGAAATAATCCAGAATTTTGAGAAAGTAATGAAACTATTTCTCCGGCACTTGGATGATCCTCACCACAAGGTTGCACAAGCAGCACTGTCGACACTCGCGGATCTTATACCATCTTGCCGAAAACCTTTTGAGAGCTACATGGAGAGAGTTTTACCCCACGTGTTTTCAAGGCTAATCGATCCAAAAGAGGTAGTTAGACAACCTTGCTCGTCAACCTTGGAAATTGTCAGCAAAACCTACAGTATAGATTCCCTTTTACCTGCGTTGCTTCGTTCACTGGATGAGCAGAGATCACCAAAGGCTAAATTAGCTGTGATTGAATTTGCCATCAACTCCTTCAACAGGTACGCTGGTAACCCTGAAATTTCGGGTAACAGTGGCATCCTAAAGTTGTGGCTGGCAAAGTTGACACCATTAACCCGCGACAAAAATACCAAGTTAAAAGAAGCTTCCATTACTTGTATCATATCTGTCTACAATCACTATGATTCTACAGGACTTCTAAATTACATTCTTAGTTTGTCGGTTGAGGAGCAAAGCTCCTTGAGAAGAGCCCTCAAACAATATACCCCCCGCATCGAGGTGGAGCTATTAAATTATATGCAGAGTAAGAAGGAGAAACAGAGAATAAAGTCCTATGACCCATCTGATGCCATTGGGACATCATCTGAAGAAGGATATCCCGGTGCTTCCAAGAAGAATATATTCCTTGGCAGATATTCTGGGGGTTCTGTTGACAGTGATAGTGGTAGGAAGTGGAGTTCTTCCCAGGAGACGACAACGGTCACTGGTGGTGTTGTTGGTCAAAGTGTTTCCAGTGGAACTCAGGAAAAACTATATCACCACTTCAGAAGTGGGATAAGTTCTGCCAGTGATCTGTTGAACCAAAAGGATTCTGATTATACGTTTACTCCAGCTGGTGAGAATTTGATATCAAGAACTAGCCCTAATGGAAGCTCAGACAACGTTGAAAATTTGGATGGCTTATCTCCACAGCATTTGGAGAAAAATGGTCTGAATATGACAAACGCTGATTCCTTGGAAGAAAGACATGGAGATGAGGTCTCCCGCCACTTAGATTTGAGTCACTACATGCTCTCATCTATTAAGGTTAACCCAACACCGGAATCTGGACCTAGTATTCCTCAGATTCTACTTATGGTAAGTAACAATGGCCACATCGGCTAAAAGTCGTTATCTTTTTTTTTTTGTCTCTGGTACTCGAAAGCATGTCCTGATGGTTATCCTTATACAGATCAATGGGAGTGATGGAAGCTCTTATTCGAGCAAGATATCTGGACTGCAGCAATTAATTGAAGCCTCTGTAGCTAACGAGGAATCAGTTTGGACCAAGGTATACCTAATAAACCCTAGTTCCAGTAGTTGGAGGGATTGGTCTCGACATGGCCAACTTATAGATTACAGTTCTATTGAAAAGAGTAGTAGTTAGTTACTGGATATGTCTTAATTCACTCCATGATATTATGAAGCTAAACAAGATTAGGTAAGACAAGAAAAATGTGTGTTGGTAAACTTTGTTGTTTTATATTGGTTTGAACTTAGGACTAGAAACTTAACTAGCCAAACCATGAAATTTGTTGACATGTGGTAGCAGCTGTATTTTCCTATTTGTTGTTTTTGCCATGTGATTCTTATTCCGTCTTGCTGGTCTGACTCAGAAGTAACCAAAATATGCATTTTGCTTATCAATTCTAATGGATATTTTCCATTCTTTTGTTTATTCTCAGTATTTCAATCAAATACTGACGGTTGTTCTTGAAGTGGTCGAGGACGAAGATTTTTCAGTCAGAGAAGTTGCTCTTTCGCTGATTTCTGAAATGATAAAGAGCCAGGTTTGTTACTTACTCAGACTCTTTAATCAAGCGTCTCTAACGAGTTAATGGTGTTATATTTCCAGTTATTGTGAAATCGCGAGTATCTTTCCTTACTTGTATATATCTCACCTTGATAATTTTCAGAAAGATGCCATGGAAGATTCGGTTGAGATAGTGATTGAGAAGCTGCTTCATGTCTCGAAGGACTCTGTTCCAAAAGTAAGAGATTACATGCTCAGAGACCTTATTCTTGTGCATTCGTATTTTTTTTAATGAGTCCTGATCTCCTCGTATATGATAATATATCCTTTCAGGTTTCCGGTGAAGCTGAGCAATGCTTGACCACAGTTTTGTCCCAATACGATCCTTTCAGATGCTTAAGTGTATGTAGTTAAGAGTTACCCTCTTTTCATTGCCTCATCCGATTTCCAAATAACGTAATCTAAATGATGTCTTTGTGTTCAGGTTATTGTGCCACTATTGGTAACAGAAGATGAAAAAACTCTCGTCGCTTGCATCAATTGTTTAACTAAGGTAAAATTGTCCAGAAAGTTGCATATATAGATAACAATAACATACAATCATCAGATGTCACTGAAAGGGACACATTGCTTTCTTGTGTACACAGCTTGTGGGTAGGCTCTCGCAAGAGGAATTAATGGATCAATTGTCTTCTTTTTTGCCTGCCGTTTTCGAAGCATTTGGAAACCAAAGCGCAGATGTCCGAAAGGTAAAACAAATCGGACAGTGGTGTTATGTCTTGTGATTTTATGAAACGGGGATACAAAATGTTATTAATACGTCTATATCTGAGCTCGTTTGGGATTTGTATGTTGTTGTTGCAGACGGTGGTGTTCTGTCTGGTGGACATATATATAATGCTTGGGAAAGCGTTTTTGCCGCATTTGGAAGGTCTAAACAGCACACAGGTTCGGTTAGTGACCATCTACGCAAACAGGATCTCACAGGCTAGAACTGGTGCCCCTATAGACTCGAACACGTAACGAGCCACTTGTGTTCTTTGGTTTTCTCCCTTGTGTCTTGGGGTGTTATTATTCATTATTGTTCATTTTGTATATGGGTTATATGTGTATGTCTTGTGATACTTTTTGGTGTAATTTTGCGACTTGGGTTTTTTCTTCTTTTCATTTTGTTAGTGTGTGATCGTTTTTATCTTTTTTTGGCGGGAATGTGTTATTACTTTGCTCTCGTATGATCAATCAATTTTTAAATACCGTGGGCTTCTGATTGATGATTAAATGACATTTATTATCTTCATATAGTATCTTATACTACTTCACCATTGGTAAATGATTTACTTGAGATATTTTTTAATCTTCGAAGAGGGTCACCATGGTAAAGGTCAGTTGTATTCACCAAACTTCTTTGCAATTGAAGCTGGCTAAACACCATTTCGAATCTTCCATAGATTTCAGAAAACACGATCACAGAAACTCTTGACATCTCCAGTTCATCATATTCATATAAGAAGGTTTTGATCTGTTTCTTACGTAGATAGTTATACATATGGCTTACCTGTCACAAGTTATCTTTGCTCCTGAAGCTTGTTAACATATCGTGTTTCTGTGAGGTTTGGTCAAAGTCCATCATACATGTTCAATGTTGGGCCGGCTTGCACAAGTTACGCTAGGACAACATATGGACCTAATCGTTGAAGCCCATTAGGTTAAGTGCTGACAATACAAAGAATGAGAGATCACGACAGGGATCTCCAAGCTCAAGCTGAGCCTCTAGGAGGCGGGAGCTTCCATAACGTCTCTTGGAGAGATAGAGTAAGTTAGACATAGATATGTTGTTCTAGGCTTAGCTCTTAGCCATGTACTTCTCTTGTATTCTCTTTATACTCTCTAAGGTTTGTATACCCAGGACAGAGAGAGTAATGATCTTGTAAAGCACATCGGAGGTGTTTTCCGATACTTCATAGTGGATGTTGTGGATCCTGGATCCACCCCAGATGTAGCGCGCTGCGGCCGTGAACTGGGTGAAACAATTCTTGAGTCATGAACAAGGATGAATCATATGAGTAGTGAAAGGGACATGGGTACTATGAGCTTGTATTCCGCAACAAGTGGGTATCATAACCCCCACAAGTGGTATCAGAGCATAAGCTCATTCATTCATGGAGTCCATGTCTCGAGGAGGAGAGACATATAAAGAAGCTTCCAAGCGAGACATAAGAAACTCGCAAGGTTTAATGGAAGTTGGTGGTCACCTGGTTCTACACACATGGAATCTGATTAAGTTAAAAATCAGAGGATAAACCATGTTACAGGATCAGGTCAAAGAGATTTACGGTTTACAAGAGAAGAAGAAAAACTGTTGGACGTTCTTCGCTGCAGCTGCACAAGTTTATGGAGGAAAGATTCATGAGTCAGTTGAATCGGTTGAGATGATTTCTAGTTATGAAATCAGGTTTTTCTCTAGAGTTCTCCAGGGGTGCAAGAATCTGCTACTGTGTGAGAAAGACTTCGGGTTACTCACAAGATAAGATGGTGGCAGGCTGCTAGCATAAGAAAGAAAGGTTTCAGAGCTGTCCTCGATCTGCAGTCACAAGGCGTGTGTGACTATATGTATTGGAGTCTTGGGTTTCTTCATGTTCTGCAAGTTATTGGAACTGAAAGCATAGTGGAGCACAAGGGGTTTTCGCACTGGTTTTTCTATGGGATTGTCTGAAGATTCAGTGAGGGTTTTCACGGTGTTCTTGGATTGAATCTACATGGTATATCAGTTGCAGGTGGTGTTCTAATCTATGTGGATATTTCAGCTCGGTATCTTATGGAATTCTTTAAACTAGAGGACGCCTTAGAACCTTGAATGATATGAGTGTTTCATGGCTGTTTCAGATGGTATTCTTTAGTCAGCGTGAAGGGTGTTGCAGAAGGGTTGAAGGAGATCGATTCATGCGGGTTTGTCTATGTGTGATCATGAGAGTCTACAGTTGGGTAGAGGTTCAGAGAACAAGATACTACAAGGCTGCTATTTTCAGAGGGATTGCAGTGTGGTTTTCTAAGCAGATATGTGTTTGGCGTGACACATAGTTTTCTGCTGGAATGGATCTGCGAGAACGAGGAATTACTTGTTCAAGGCAGATTTCAGCTGAACGGGTGGCGGTGTCAAATCGAGATTGATTCATGTTTCGGATTTTCTGCATGGGATTCAGTAGTAGTTTGTTTTGGCTTCTCAGGGCATATGAGGGGGAAACAAATGGGTTTACAGGGTATCACGGTTGCAGAGGTAATGATTTGTTTGAGCAGTAGTTGAGAAGAGATTCTTTGCGTCGAAAGTCTTCTTAGCAAGTTGAGCTAAGCGGCGGGATCTGTTGGCAACATCAGCGGTTCAGAGTGATGTTCAAGGCAAGGTGTTCATTCAGATTGTTACAAAGGAAATTCTTAGGATGAGGAGTTTGGTGTGTACGGGCTATTGAGGCTGGATAAGGATTGAGTCAAAGGGCTTCAGGTTTGAGGCAGTGGTGATTCAGGTTCTGCAGGAGCTTCAAGTTAGCATCGCCATCAGCTGGAAATTCTGGAGAAGAAGAATCAGTAGATTTGTAGTCACGATCACAGTAAGTGTGACAAACCAAAGATGACGTTGAACAGGTAGCTTCAGAGAAAGCAGATGGCGTTCATTTGTGGTAGACAACAACGACGTCAGAGACAGAGGAAGAAACGTTAACAGAGGATGATCTCAAAGCACGTGATGGTTTCAGGTTGGTGAAATCATGATGTGCAAGGGATGCAACAGATGTTTGCAAGAAAGGGAAGACCCGCGTAAGCAGCAGCAAAAACAGTTGCACAGGTGGGCGTGTTAGTGATCAGTGTTGGAGATTGATTTGAGTCGTCTGGGATGGAGGATATCTCAAGGGAAGACAGACTCACATTAAGTCAAAGCTAGACTTAAGGAGATGGAATCAAAGGTCGTCAATCTCACAGAGACTGAAGGTTTTTTCAGAGATCACAAGGAATGCAGGTTATCTTAGCGAAAGATGACCAACAGATCTTGCACCTGCACAGGTTAGTTTTCGTGTGACAACAATATGACGAAACAAAGGTGATTTGTTTTGGAGCAGTTCAAGTCAGGCTCGTGGGTGCATGAGAGGAATGGCTTCTGGCTGGTAGAAGAAAGTCAGAGGAGTCACCAAGTTAGTGTGACTGAAACATGGTGTACCTCCACGAAGAGGAAACTAGAGCAAGAGAAAAGTGTGTAAAATCCTACACAAGTATATGCTGGAGCAAATGGATATTTGTGGTAACAACATGTAGCAGCTTTAGTGAGGTCTTGAGAGTAACACGGAAATTTTCTGGCTGTAAGAAGAAAACCAGAATAGTCACCAAGTCAGTGTGGCAGGAATAGATTGTACCTCCACGAAGAAGCAACTAGAGCAAGGACAAAGTGTGTAAAAGCCTACACAAGGATATGTTGGAGCAAATGGCTATTTGTGGTAACAGCATGTAGTAGCTTTAGTGAGATCGTGTGAGTGACATGAAGAACCTAAAGGGAAAAGGCGATTCAAGGTTAGACTTAGCTTGAAGATTCTGGTCAAATGCAGAGAAAAATACGCAGGCGGAATCGGGTTGAACAGGTTGTTACGACTGGTTGTAATCCTGAGGATAAAGGGTATGAGACAACAGTCATCAAGACTTGTTCAAGAAGCAGAAAGTCGCTACCACAGCTACTAGAAGCGTGTGTGAGTTATACCTTAGAGGAATCGTCGTGGATGTCTAAGTCAGAAATTCAAGATGAATACTCAGAAGAGGAGTAAGGAACACCAGTCTGGTGTCACGACCATAAGTGTCAAGGTGGAGCTCTCGGACAATAATCGAAGCTCATAAGCAAAAGGAGAAATTTGCAGACTTGACCGGGTCGGAACTTCATGCTTGAATAAGTCAGGGTTCATGTATGATTACAGCTTGAGAAACTCGTCATGGGTTCGAGTTTGACACGAGAGAAGCTGTAAGGGAGTATCTCAGGAGCATCACAGGGTTGGATGATGAGAGATACAGTGGAAGGCCGACAGGAACAACGAACAATTACAGAAACTTAGTTACAGAGACATGGTACTTCTAAAGGGTTATTTGATTCAGGTGGAGCCACTGAGATTATATAAGGATTGATGCATCAATGATATATATAATCTGATTCCAGGTGGAGTGAGTCACTGGTTTAGAAGATGTCTTGATTGGTTCAGCTATATGATAAAAGTTTCAGTTAGCAACATGGTAAGCTCAAGGGAGTAAGAGCTGAAAGAAAAGGTTATTCCATGACAAGAGGGTCGTGGATATGTTCAGTATGTCAAAGCCAGGAGTGTCAAGGTCAGTTAACAAGTACAAAGCGCATCATAAGGAGATTTGTAAGAGGAGTCTTACATAAAGTAACTTGTAGGCAAAACAAGTGAAATCGACATTTGTATCATGAGTACACTGCAGTGAGATTGATACAAAAGACCACGAAATCATAGCCGAGTATGGTGCAAGATAACACGTGGTGAGGTACTTGGTTAAACTGAAGGGAAGTAAATATCAAGAGATACTGAAATATTGAGCAGTGAAGATGAAGAATGGTGAGATGAAGCAAAGTAAGAAACTGTTAGAAGACATTGCAAGGATTGCAGGGAATTGTCACACAGTTTGTCCATCTCAGGAAGGGTAAGACTTGTTCTCCACAAGCAGACTCATCTTAAGCTCAAGTCATGGAACTGAAAGAAGTCTTCATGAAGGTTTAAATGCAAGGAAAAGCCGATTGCATTTAAGGGAACAAAACAAGTGTGGTTCTGGATATATGGTCGCATCACATGGAATATTGAGGCAGTGTCCTCAGGAAAGTCCATTAGTAAATGGCCAAATACTCATCGATGGCCCAAGTACTCATCAGGCTACTGGCGGGTTCAATGACTAACATGCGTGTTCAAGTCGTTGATGGTGATGCACATGTTTCGGTGTTTGGAGACATCTTAATACAAGAAGAGTATTGAGATAATGATTTCATAGCTGAGTAAAGGAGGGATATCAGAGATTCTAGATAATATATCACAGGCAGCTCGTGAGGAGAGCCAAGGCGTATCATGGATTCGATGGTATGAGGCTCAGTTCATTTAACTAGCAATGGGGTCTAAATCTGTTAGTGAGGTTCTGTTATTGCAGAACAGTTTGATCAGATGGTGGAGCAAAGATATTTGTGTCGATAGTCTTCCTAATCATGTGGTTTTAGGCGGCATGTCCTGCTTAAGTGTGCAGCGGTACAAAGTGATACTCAAGTGCAGTCTGTTCAAGAACATCAAGGTTAAGTCAAAAACTGTTCCAGAGATATGGAGCATGAGTGACTTCAAGGTTTGCAGTTGGTTCTAAAGGGTTCAGTGTGACATCAAGGTTCTACTACAGCATGAGGGTTTCACCAGGATTGTGTCGAAAGTCTGTTCAGCAAGGTGTTTAGCTGGATGGCAGGTTCTGTTAGAAATAATGGCGGTACAAAAGGTGTTCAAGGCTGAAGTGGTTTAAACAAGTAGAGAATCATAAGTTGTTTCAGGACTGAAGCATATATGGTTCGAAAGATGTTTTACAGAATTGAAGGACTTTGATTCAAGGCTCAATGCGCATGAGTGGAATCGAAAGGCCAAGGAAGAAATCAACTTGCAGAAAGATGTTCATGTTTCTGTTCACGCACTTGAACAGGTTTGTGATTGCAACAGCAATGTTGTGTTGTTGATAAGTTTACGAGGAGTAACAAGATATGAAGTAACACGACGTCAATGAGGAGTTGAGCTTGACACTTGGAGTGTAGCAGCTGGGTTCACAACTCAAGACAATAGATGAAGGTGATGGATATCCAGAATGACAATGGGATTGTCACATACCTTTCATCAGGCGTGATGTCTATGTTCATTGATGGGGCTAAGTGGATTTAAGTGTTTTAATCTACTTGAGCGGTTGTGGTGTATAAGCTGAAGCTTATGCATGTTTAAAGAAGATCATGAAGGAACTTCAAGCTTGGCTCAAGGTGGAGCTGAGAGAAGTGAGAAGAGATAAGAGAAGAGAAGGAGATGCAGAAGATGAGCAGGCTTGCTCAAGCATCAAGAAGGGTCGGCACAAAGGAAAGGTTATGGACTTGGACCAAACAGGTGGAGTTTTGTGAGGTTTGGTCAAAACCCATCAGACATGTTCAATGTTGGGCCAGCTTGCACAAGTTACGCGGGGACAACATATGAGCCTAATCGTTGAAGCCCATTAGGTTAAGTGCTGACAATACAAAGAAGGAGAGATCACGACAGGGATCTCCAAGCTCAAGCTGAGCCTCTAGGAGGCGGGAGCTTCCATGTTGTTCTAGACTTAGCTCTTAGCCATGTACTTCTCTTGTATTCTCTTTATACTCTCTAGGGTTTGTATACCCAAGACAGAGAGAGTAATGATCTTGTAAACCACATCGGAGATGTTTTCCGATACTTCATAGTGGATGTTGTGGATCCTGGATCCAACCCAGATGTAGCGTGCTGCGGCCGTGAACTGGGTGAATAATTCTTGAATCATGAACAAGGATGAATCGTATGAGTAGTGAAAGGGACATGGGTACTATGAGCAATAAGTGGGTATCATAACCTCCACTGTTTCATTTTTGGATTTATTCACATATTATTTTCTTGAAAATTTCAAAACAAAACGCAAGATAAACCCACCAATTTATTGTGTATTTATGTATTTGTGTTTCTCCTCGCCCAATTAATTTTTTACAACTCTGTTTTTATTTCATTTCTTGTTAGTTGTCAAATCCAGGCGTTTCACAAACTCAACGTATGCGCATATTGCTTCACTTGTCGAAAAAGAAGAGAAATTTGTCAATGTGTAATGTAAACTGTTCGAAATTAAATTACACTTTTTGGCAGTTGGGGGCAATTGGTGAATTTATTTTAATAAACTTTTCTTTTTCTTTGGCATACTTGAGAAACTTTGTTTAGTTGTTTGTTTACATAAAATTTTCTTTAATTGAAGCGGAAAATATTGTATATAATTTCTTATGTATTTCAATTTTGCACTCATCAACTTTACATTAATACAACATATGAGCCCGTTGCAACTTTGTTTAATGTTTTAATTTAATAAAAACCATAAAATAATAAATCATTTTATTATAGTATTATGATTGTTTTTTGCATATGTTATTTGAGATTTATTTTATAATTAAAACTCACTTTCGCACATAAGTTCAAGTTAATATTTGTAATTTATAATCATGGTGAATTGTTATAAACTTTATAATAAGGATTAGAGAAAATACTATACATAAACATTTAAACTGAACACAATCTGAAATAAGAAATTAAAGTTAAATACACAAATCGAACCAATGACAACATTATACATGTTCTTATGTACTAATTTAATGTTTTATTAAATAAGTCTTTAAATTTTTTTTTTGCTAGGATTTTTAAAGAGGGAAAACATTTTATTTTATAAATCTCATTTTTATTTACAATTAAAAAATAATATTAAATACTCTTTTATAATTTTGTTTAAGATTTTAGAAAAGGTAAATTACTGTCATATAACCTATTACAATTATCTTCTCTTTCAGAAAAAAATATATTGCAATCAAATAATTATTTTTAGTTATTAATAAATATTTTTAAAATTTCTATTTTTACAATTCGTATCAATACTGATTTTACATTTTTTTTTTGTTAATTAAATAATTTTTAGTATCATATTCATCATCAAACACTCTCTTAAAAAAATGAAAACAACTATCAAATATTCTTTTACAGTTTTGTAGGATTTAAAAAAATGAAATTAATATTACATAATCTTTTACAATTATATTTTTTCTAGGATTTAAAAAAAATAAAATTCCATCAAATAACTATTTTCAGTTAATATTAACTATTTTAAAAGTTGCAATTTTAAAAATTCGTTTTTTCAAATCATTAATATTTTTACAATTTTTCTTGTTAATTGAATAATTGTTACTATCATTTTTATCATTAAATTTTGAAGCAAAAATTACTATTAAATAAAATTTTACAATCCTCTCTGGTCACGATTTTTCAAAAAAATGAAAAATTATTAATTGATTAAGATTAGAAAAGAATTTTCTTTTAGAAATCACTTTTATTTAAGATTTTAGTAAAAAAAGAAGTTATTTTCACAAAAAGTAATGTTAGTTAATTATAAGAAAATAAGATTACTTTTATGTTTTTATTTTATTTAGACTTTTAAAAAGAAATTAATTATTTTATTATTTTTTATATTTTTATACAATTATTTTAATTTT
Organism: Brassica incana; assembly: GCA_945779075.1. Classification (NCBI taxonomy): domain Eukaryota; kingdom Viridiplantae; phylum Streptophyta; class Magnoliopsida; order Brassicales; family Brassicaceae; genus Brassica; species Brassica incana. The sequence continues at coordinate 4,581,347 of CALZFW010000023.1, read as the reverse complement.
AATAGGAAAAATTATGTTTAATTATTTATATATTTTGTCATATACATACAAACACATATTTATCATATTCACATATACTCATGTACGAGAATAATATCAAAATTAAAAGTTATGCTAGCATCATAAGATCTAATAAGGATAATAAAAAGTTGAGTTGTATCAAGAAATTAAAAGAAAATACCCAAATAATACTTTTCATGTAAATACTATTGTGTTTTGTAAAAATAATATTTAATTATCTATTAAAAATGAAAGTTATTTACTTATAAGAAAATAATAAGAGTACTTTTACAATTTTCTTTTAATTATGCTTTTAAAAAAGTAATATTATTTATTTTAAAGTTATATTTTCTTCATGTTTTTATTAAATAATTTATTCAACTTCTAGGATTTTACAATTCGTTTTTGTTTAACATTTTTTTAAAAAGTTAATGTATATCTTTTATAATTCTCAATCTTTAGTATCTTTTAAAACAAACATTATAATGAAAATAATAATAATTATATAATAATTATTATAATAATAATAAGACTATTAAATAATATTTATAATTAATTTTTAAGAAAAATCATTTTATTATTTTAGTATATATATTTTTGATTGTGATATAGTTTAGCACATATCTCTTTTTTAAATACTCACTCCGTTTCATATATTTAGTGTCGTTTTAGAGAATTTTTTTGTTACAAAATAAGTGTCGTTTTCGATTTTCAATGCAAAATTTATTAATTTTATGCAAAATTTATTTTTCTATTGGTTGAAATATGGTTAGGTGTATAGGTAATAGTGTTTTTTATTGGAAATGTACAAAATTAGTTTTTTCCTTAATCCTTGTGCCGAAACCTAAAACGACACTTATAATGAAACATAGGGAATATATAACTAGCATGTGTCACAATCATGTTAATCATCAATTTTGATAAAACAAGTTCAATATAATCTTTTATAATTATATTTTCATTAAAATTTTAGAAAAGAAAATTTATATTAAATAATTTTTTTTCAAATCCATTTTTTAGGATTTTGAAAAAGGAAAGTTTCTAAAAACATTACTACTAAATATATTTTTTTAAATCGTTTTTACTATTAAATAATTTTTCAAAGTAGTTTTTTCAAAATTTGTTTTTATTATCTTATTATATATATTTTTAATCATTATATATTTAAACATATGTCACAATATTAGAAGGAAAATTATTATCAAATAATCTTTTGCAATTATCTTTTGATTAGAATTTAAAAAAGGAAAATTACTATTAAATAATATATATAATTAGATTTTTAAGAAAATTCGTTTTTGTTAATATCTTAATATCTTTGTATTTTTAATTATGAGATAGATTAACACATGTCACAATGTTAAATATATAATTGTTATGTGTCGCGATCATGTTAATTAGCAACTTTGAAAAACTAAACTTTATAGTAATATGATAGCACTGACTAATTATATAAAAATATAATTAACTGTAATAAATTCACCTGACATGGAAATTTAATTTAAATTTGAAAATTGTATAATATATTTTTCTGTGTAAGAGACAAATTAATTACACAGACATTGTTGAAGATTGAGGGGAAATTGGCTTTCTCACACAAATGCTTCTTGTTGACATTTCTGTGTATCGCTCTTCTCTTCATTCCAGGTATGTTTATTTCCAACATGGTGCATTCTAATCAATTACAGTTTTAGGTATTAGAATCTTTTGAATCTTATTTTAATTGGCGTATATCATAGGGTAAACGATCTATTTTCCCATGAGAAATATGATATAGTATCAGATCTCTACCAAACTATGACTTAGTGTTAGATTTCTCTGGAATAAAAATTTCGAATCTATTTATCCACGAATTGAAAGTTTCAGATTTATTTCTCCCCAAATTAATAATTTGAAACTTAGTTACCCATATATGATGGTTTAAATTGGTTAAATGTTAACCAAATAATTTTAAATAGATTAAACCAAACAAATTTTGAACTTTTCATCATTTTTATCATTCGAGGTCTTGCAACAAGAGATATATTTTCTACAAAAGAAGTGACTTCCATCGTGATGAAGAATATTCCAGCCAGTCTATGTGGAGAAATAAAAGACTGCAACAAAAAATGCATAGACCAAATATTTTCTAAAGGAGGGATATGCTTAAATCCAAAATCAAATGATAAAAAATTGATATATCTGGAATTATTTGCCTTCGTAAAATTTGAAACTAATCTTGTAAGGCACATCCAGTTCCAAAATAAAAATGATATTATAGAAGTTATATGTGTATGTTTTGACATCTGATAGCAAAACTAGAAAGGTGGGATGATCCTTCCAATTGGAAGATAATACAATTGACATTTTAACATTTCCAAGAAGTCACAGAGTTACTTATGCGTTTCATTTTATTATCACTTTATTATTGTAAGCTTGATGGAACTAATTTTGTGTTAAGCATACCTTTCTCTTGCTTGTGAGGCATGGATGGACATTACATATTTGGATAACCCAAGTCTCTTCCTATATTCAATCCAAATGATCCAAATATTTTAAATAAAAATGACAAACTATTCATTTGAAATTTGAATCATATAAGTTCTTGATTATTTATAAGTTCTTGATTATTCTATCATATAATTACAATACTTTATAAATTATCCAAAGTATTAAAAATAATGTATGTTTTTTTTCTCATTTGGACCTATAATAAAGACATACAGTCTTGCATATACTTTATATATTCACTCAGAACTCGTTCATATACCTCGAACGCATAATACAAGAACGGACAGTCTTTCACGCATTGCCAAGAATCAATCATCGTTTGTCGTCGTTAATGCAAAATTACCGGCTTGATTTACAGAGTTTTAGTTGAATTTATGTATGTTGATACCAAAAAAAAAAACTTATAATAAAGAAGAGGAAGAACTAAGATTGTCACCAAAGAAAAGTAAAGAATGTCTAAATGATAAGAAGAAGAGAGTTTCTTTGAGGCAACTCCCAAAGTTATAAGAAATTTTTACATCTAGAAGCACATTTTGTCTTATCAATTACACTGCAAGACACATTGTGCTTGTAAGGCACTTTCTAGTGTTAAAAATACCAAAAACTCCCTAACTGAAAAATTATATACATTAACATTTTTTTACTTTTTCTTTTGTCTCTCTCGTTCTTTCAACGTGACTTTATCCAAATTTCATCTTCCAATGATTCTATCACCTCTTTTTTTTCTCCCTAACACAAAAGCAAAAAAAAAAGGCAAACCGAGAGACTACAACTTGTAAAAAAATGAAAAGACGATGTAGAAAAAGAAGAAGGTAGTTTGAACTTCTCATCTTCTATATCCTAGATTCTCCGAATTTGTCTGATCTTTTAAATCTTTTTAATCGATTCTCGTTTTGTTGGTTTCTTAGTGTTGTTGTGGATTTCAAAATCCAGATCTGCAAAGTTACAATTTCAGAATCCAGATCTGCAAAAGATGTGGACGGATAGCGTGTGTATGGGGGTTGCGTGGATAAGTGGTGTGTGGATAGCTGGAGCGTGGATGGGTTATGCGTGGATGGTTGAACAAATCTCTGAGAACTAGTGGGTGGCTTCAACCGGGGAAGATTCTTTCCACAAAGAAGATTATCTTTCTTACCTTTCCTACATCGAACACAAACTATAAATTCATGTATTTGATGAAATCTAATCCTCACTTTTTTAAAAATTATGTCCACATTTTCTTTGTCCACAATTCATTCATTTATATTATTTTTTTGTGGATGGCTTATCCATCCAATACTATCTACAATATTTTGAATATAAAAACATTTTCTCTGTTTTTATTTTTAAATTTCTAAAGTATATATAAATGGATGTCAAAATGTAGAGGATGAAAAGTTAAAATTTATTACATCAAATTTATTTATTAATATTTATTAATATTTGAGATAAAAACAAATAAGTAAATGAGGTTAAAACTCTTATGAGGGGCATTATTGTCCAATCAAATCGCAAGTACCAAGTAAAAGTGTCTCAAATGTTGAATGTGTCTCTGAATGTAAGACAAACTCAGAATGTGACCCATGGTGTAAACAACTCTGGAATCTAGGGAGAATCAATTTCTCATAATCACTGAATAAACATAAGTAAAGATTGGCAGAATTATAGGTTGATATCTCATGTTTTTCATAGGTTTTTAATATCTCATTTAGTTCATATTGATCATTTAGGTTGCATTTAGAAGTCTTTATTGTATACATTTGTTCATTTGCATAAATCAGGGTCTAAATTGCACAATTGGAAGTTTTGGGGCTGATTCGGGAGGACGTTTCTGGAATTTCAATAGTTTTGGGGTCACAGAGTAAATATCCAAAACGTGAAGGGCTAGAGGTGCAAATATTCTAAAATCCACCATTGGAGAGAACGATGCTTTCTCTGTTCAGAATCTGAGGCTGATTCCTGAAGACGATGAAGAGCACGGCCACGCGGTGGAGTTGAGATTACGAGACCGAGGAGGAGCTACGATGGCCTGAACGCAAGGCTCCGTGGTGGAGCAAAGCGGCAGAGATGGAGACTGAACGCCATGGTGGAAGAAGCTCGGTTCTGGTTACGTCGCGGCGACGAGGAGATAAGCTGTGACGACAAGAAATCCTGTGGTGCTTGGTTTTGATTTGAACCACGATGAAGAATAACCGGCTCGGGGACTTGGACAAGCTCAATCTCAAGGAAACAGTTCACAGCGGCTTGACAACACGGGTTAATGAAGTCGGTATGGTCGTGGCGAAGCTCAGAGCGGTTTGGTGGAGCGACGTGATGCCATCGCTCGGGTTGTAACGAGCTCAGCAGCGACTAGGTGGAGCGGGATGCGAACGTCGCTGTGGAGAAGAAAAGAAATCATTGACCGGTTTATTCCGGTTTGACCCGGTTTAATTCACTAAACCAGCTCGAGTTTGGCATCTCTTATATATAATTTTAAACCTAAAAACCTGAGGAAGGGGGGGATATCTCATTTTTTTCTCTCAAGACTTTGTTTCAATCTTGTAAAACTTGAATCTTTGATCAATCTAAGGAATTATTTCATCATCTTATATCTTGTTTCTCTTTTTCATAAACATGATTAGCCTTGAATCTCACATAGATTTAAGGTTTTTTCATGAAGATTAGAGAGTAGACACATTTTGGATTCATGGGTTAGGGTGATTTAGGGTGATTAAGTGTAGATCTAAGGTGTTTTATGGTAGATCTATTTTGTTCCTTGCTTGTTGAGTGATCTTAATGCTATTTTAGTATTGATCATACTAAAATAGAGCTTTAGGCATTTTCCACCCACAAGGTGTATGTTGAAATGTCTGAACCAACTCTTCAAGGCTTTTAGTTTACTTTACCAAAGACACTTGTTGTTAAAGAAGCTAAGATTGCTAGTAGATTCATTCCTAATGATTGCTTTAATAATATTCAACCAAAGACATTTGATGTTTGAGTTATTTTAGCAAATGAGCATTCATCTAGACATAGAGCTTGCTTAGTGTTGTGTCTAGGCATAAGGTAATAGATTGATTGTGTGTTTGCCACCTTTAGATTGAATCTTGATCACCCAAGATCAAATCCCTAGTCCCATGGATCCATCCTTAGCATTTGATTGAGTTCTTGCACTTGTTTCTTGATTGGATTTGAGATCACCTTGTTTATATTTTTAGGAGATTAGCTTGTCACAAATCATCCATCTCATGTTTGCTTAGATTAAGAGAGCTTGTGTATTCTTGGTGCATAAGTCTCTAGTTCTCTGTGGTTCGACAACCTTTCTATACTATCATTTGACTTGGGAGCCTTGAAAACTCCTAACTACCAAATTGGCGCCGTTGCCGGGGAACTAGTAGATTTATCATTAGGATTTCAATCTTTCTTGAGACTAAGCTTTATTTTCTTGCTTTGTTTTGCTTTTGCACAGTTACTAACCTTTTATTCTAGATTTTCTCTTTTGTAGTGATGGCTTCAAGCTACTTTGAGAAGCCACAAGAAGAGGAAGACACATTTGAATATCACATTGAAGAGGAGCCCTATGTGTTTGTGGAGCCACCACCCTTTGATATACGCATACTCACACCAGACCAAAGGGATGAGTTGCATCGGCTTCAGAGAATGAAAGAGAATCGGGACAAGACAAAGAGAAACCTAGCACAACTTATCCGGATACACCTCATTAGGGATCGAGCAGAGTTTGAAGAAAGGGAGGTTACCCAGTATGAGTTAGATGCTGCTTGTGTCCTTAATGAGGTAATGTATTGGGCTCCACCACTCCAGCTGGAAGGTATAGAAATTTCCACTTTAAAACTTCAACTTGAAGAAATATGCTTGCCTTGTGGTGAGAATAATGTCTCTGATTTTAATTCTCTTGTGCTCATCAATGAATGTCTTGATCTGATATGTGAAACTAAGAAACTAGATGAGTTGAGAATAGAAAAGCTTGTTAGAGATCATATTGAAGTTTGTTTTGACAAGAGCTATCTATGTGCTTCATTTGATCTTGAATCTGAGTTTTTCATTCTTAATGAACCTAGAGCTCTTCTTGAACTTGCTGATTTAGGGGATGAACTTGATGTGGATAAGCTCTTGCTTGAGATAGAAAACCCCCATGCTGAAAACTATCATGAGAATGTGAACATTGTGTATTATTTGATTGATGGAGATAGAGTTGACTACTTTGTTAAAACCTCGTTTGAACATGTAGTTGATTTTGTGTTTCCACCTAATGCTTTTGATTCTCATGATCATCTGAACCTCAAGGAGTATTTCATAACTCATGTCATATCTTTAGTGAAGCTCTTTGAGGAAAAATCTGTATATTTTCTATGGACAGTAGTGTGCTCCTTTGCATACTTGGTTCCTTGTTCTTGTAGGAGAAGGACCAAAGGTGCATTGGCTCAACCTTTTGATACTTATGATTAGCAAGCACACAAAGTCAAGCTAGAGACTTAAAACAAGCTCACTTGGGAGAAAATCTCATGTTTATCCATTGTATATATTTATTTTTCTTTCTTTTGAAACTTTTTAATAAGGATAGTTGAGGGTTTTCAGGTTGGGTCTAAGGTTAGATAAGAGAAGAAAGGCGGCCAAGCATTGCTACTCTAGACACCCGCCTTCATTTCTCCACTTCAGCCCATGTCTATGGTGAAACAAACCCGAGGCCAAGGGTCCTCTACCACCCAATTCAGCCAATAACTCCAAGTAAGTGTCACTCCAGCCTTGTAAATATTTAGTTATCATGTTTATTTCTTTCCCTTAGATCTCTTCTTTGAGCTTATTCTCACACAAGGGACTGTGTGAAGTAAGTTTGGGGGAGAGTCTACTATCTCACATTGTTTTCTGTTTTGTTTACTTGTCATGAGTCTCATGCATTGCATTGCATACTTATTTGCATAAAAAAAATTGAAAATTTTGAAAATCACAAAAAGAAGCATTTAGTTGCATCATTTGCATCTTTAGGATTGAGTCTAGAAGCATTTAGATTTCATTCATGCATTGGAAGAAACCTAGTAGAGAACACATGTCTAGAACTCAACTTGACACCCTAGCTAAACATATTAAGTAGCTTAAGCATCTCTTGAAAAAGCTTGTAAGCTTCGAGCCTTGAATACTCTTCTTGAAACTTGTTTGCTTGCTTGATATTGACATTGTTCTTGAAACCAACTCCAAACTGAACTTGAGCTTAATGAACTTAATCTCTCTTGCACTTGGGCACTTGCATACTTAGTCGTGGATTTCATACACATTTGGGTTATCTTATTCCTTCATATACCAATCTTTGTTAACCCAAATGGCTCTCCATACCCTACAACCTTAGCCATCCTTTGAGACCAAACATTTAATTGCATGAGTGAGGCCTCTTTTTATAGTTTGTCATGTGCAAAATCTTGAGAGTATTGGAGGTGACATAAGTTTATTCTCATCTCTTGCTAGCACAATGAGTTAGCATTTGGGGATGGTGAGAGGGGGTTTGTTTGTTCTAAACTTCAATATCTTGGGTTTGGGGAGTGAGAAAGATGAGAGAGATGAGCAAAAGAGTATAGATAGAAAGAAAACTCTAGGGATAAAAAAAAATATGAAGCTCTTGATTATGCAACAAAAAACCTTCTCCCTAAAAAAAGAGAGAATCTAAGAGGAGTTGGAGAAGGGAATGAAAAAGAGTTAGAGCTTGTAAGAAGCCAAAATCCCTAGTGGTTGAGTCAAAAGAAAGAGATTTGTCCATTGGGTGAGTGGTGTGAGGGGTTTATTTTGACTTTGAAGATGATGATAAAGAGGGTAGAACTTGAGATTACTTATAACAAAAGAGAGTAGAATGATGAGAATGAATCTATGTATGCATGAGTTGCTTCTAATCTTAAATAAATTTTGCATAATGATCAAGCTCCTTGTTTTGAGTGATAACCACCTAAATGAAAACATTTGAACCCCTCTCTTCATTCATATTAGACCATTGCTTACCTAGCCAAATGATTGAGATCATGTGCCCATTTGTGAGAATTCACCTTGTGTGTGTGTGAATCAATGTGAGAGCTAGTTGAAGGAACTTGTTGGTGATGAGCATTAGCACTTGTCTAATGGCATAAGAGTATTGATAGGCCTTGAGAAGCTAGAGTGTAATAAAAGTGTTTGATCATGCTATTTGCTATGTTTTTCTTAGGATGTCAAATTGAAGGCTAGAAAGTGTCTCTTTTGGTTATGAGCTTCCATTTTTAAACATCTCCGCTTTGATTTCTCTTGAATGTTTACTTGGGGACAAGTAAAAGAATAGTGTGGGGGAGTTGATATCTCATGTTTTTCATAGGTTTTTAATATCTCATCTTAGTTCATATTGATCATTTAGGTTGCATTTAGAAGTCTTTATTGTATACATTTGTTCATTTGCATAAATCAGGGTCTAAAGTGCACAATTGGAAGTTTTGGGGCTGATTCGGGAGGACGTTTCTGGAATTTCAATAGTTTTGGGGTCACAGAGTAAATATCCAAAACGTGAAGGGCTAGAGGTGCAAATATTCTAAAATCCACCATTGGAGAGAACGATGCTTTCTCTGTTCAGAATCTGAGGCTGATTCCTGAAGACGATGAAGAGCACGGCCACGCGGTGGAGTTGAGATTACGAGACCGAGGAGGAGCTACGATGGCCTGAACGCAAGGCTCCGTGGTGGAGCAAAGCGGCAGAGATGGAGACTGAACGCCATGGTGGAAGAAGCTCGGTTCTGGTTACGTCGCGGCGACGAGGAGATAAGCTGTGACGACAAGAAATCCCGTGGTGCTTGGCTTTGATTTGAACCACGATGAAGAATAACCGGCTCGGGGACTTGGACAAGCTCAATCTCAAGGAAACAGTTCACAGCGGCTTGACAACACGGGTTAATGAAGTCTGTATGGTCGTGGCGAAGCTCAGAGCGGTTTGGTGGAGCGACGTGATGCCATCGCTCGGGTTGTAACGAGCTCAGCAGCGACTAGGTGGAGCGGGATGCGAACGTCGCTGTGGAGAAGAAAAGAAATCATTGACCGGTTTATTCCGGTTTGACCCGGTTTAATTCACTAAACCAGCTCGAGTTTGGCATCTCTTATATATAATTTTAAACCTAAAAACCTGAGGAAGGGGGGATATCTCATTTTTTCTCTCAAGACTTTGTTTCAATCTTGTAAAACTTGAATCTTTGATCAATCTAAGGAATTATTTCATCATCTTATATCTTGTTTCTCTTTTTCATAAACATGATTAGCCTTGAATCTCACATAGATTTAAGGTTTTTTCATGAAGATTAGAGAGTAGACACATTTTGGATTCATGGGTTAGGGTGATTTAGGGTGATTAAGTGTAGATCTAAGGTGTTTTATGGTAGATCTATTTTGTTCCTTGCTTGTTGAGTGATCTTAATGCTATTTTAGTATTGATCATACTAAAATAGAGCTTTAGGCATTTTCCACCCACAAGGTGTATGTTGAAATGTCTGAACCAACTCTTCAAGGCTTTTAGTTTACTTTACCAAAGACACTTGTTGTTAAAGAAGCTAAGATTGCTAGTAGATTCATTCCTAATGATTGCTTTAATAATATTCAACCAAAGACATTTGATGTTTGAGTTATTTTAGCAAATGAGCATTCATCTAGACATAGAGCTTGCTTAGTGTTGTGTCTAGGCATAAGGTAATAGATTGATTGTGTGTTTGCCACCTTTAGATTGAATCTTGATCACCCAAGATCAAATCCCTAGTCCCATGGATCCATCCTTAGCATTTGATTGAGTTCTTGCACTTGTTTCTTGATTGGATTTGAGACCACCTTGTTTATATTTTTAGGAGATTAGCTTGTCACAAATCATCCATCTCATGTTTGCTTAGATTAAGAGAGCTTGTGTATTCTTGGTGCATAAGTCTCTAGTTCTCTGTGGTTCGACAATCCTTTCTATACTATCATTTGACTTGGGAGCCTTGAAAACTCCTAACTACCATAGGTCACACCTCCTTATGGGGAACCAAGAAAATGTAATGCATGGTCAGTTTGCCTTGACAACTCAAGAAACCGTAGAGAGTATCATCAACACCAAAATCCCGAGTTCGCGGAACCTTCTTCCCAGCGTCAGCTTCTCTATCAAGTACCTTTGTGCTCCAACAACGTTTCCTTGATTGCAGCATCACCCACGACATTTAGATGATCAGAAAAGAACAATATCTGCAAAAAAAGAAGAAGTAAAATTAGCCAATCAAACTAATAATAAAAGAGGGGATGAATGGAGTTGAAGCTTACTTTGCTGAGAAAGTGGACATTTGATGAATCAGTAGCCATGATTTGCACTCCGAGACACGTCGTGTTTGGGACACTGCAGAAAGGGCAGAAGACGGTGTTGAAAACACATCCATCTTGCTCGCACCAAATCCCCTCATCTTTTGTGCAGAGTCTCTGGTCAACCGAGGAGCAATCTGTCACGATAACTGAAACGGCTTGTTGGCATTTCAGATCTTGATGTTTCTTTCAGGAGAGACAGTAAATACTTCTTGGACGACCGAGTCACCAAGCAATTTAGATATGAAGAGCCATTATTATCTGGGTGACCTAAAGGGCTTCTGCATACCAAACAAGATATCTGCACTCTAGCTCTTGTTTCAGTGCTGCTGTCAGATCCAAACTCAATTCTCCTTGTGATTATGTCATGGTTGTTTTCTTTTTCAAGGTCAATAACGGCTGCAGAGCTGATAAACTTTCTTCTCTTCAAAGCATGGGAACTAACACTCGGTGGCCCCCCTCGTTCTAGAGTCAAACCACTGGAGCAAGAAAATGGACTGGATGCTGAACTACCATTGATCACAAAAGATGTTTCAGGCTCAGTTTGGACCACACACTCAAGGTCGATGACTTCTTTGTAGCTTAACATCTTACTGTCAACATGCTCCTGCATGCATGTAGTTTTCGCTTTTAACAATTTTATTGATTTATGTAATAATAAAGAGTTTTCAAGAAATGGAAATGAGACCTTGGCACTGGGAAAAAATGATTTCAAGTCTTGCATAGATTCTTCAAAATTATCATACAGTTTGATAGACTGTCTTAGCCACTTTGAAATAGACACTCTGTTCCTTTGTTGTCTGTATCTCTCATCTGGACAAATCAAACACAAGGAAATGAATTGAAATTAAAAAAAAAAGAGTGGAGCATTGACAATCATCATATTTGTATATATTATTAAAATCTTCATAGATACCCAAAAATATGATGGCACCATAATCAAACCTATGCCGAATACATCTCCCTGTAAAGATGAAAACACCATGTTAGATTGGAATAAATAAATAAAATGAAAGAAGACAAAGTTATCACATCACACACCTGCTGCTTGATTTAAAGCACGATACGCTTGTTGGCAATACCATTCACCCCCTCCAAGAAGGTTTCTAGATGATTTGTACGTATCATTATAACTTCTCTTTAATCCGACTAGGACATCATGCCTGGACCAAAAAAAATGATCAGTTAAGAAAAATGATTCTAAAGGGGGAAAGAATATAGAAGTCTTACAAGTTTGGAAATGGGATGCCAACGATTATCTGAATGCAAAGCATCAAGGTTTTAACATCACAAAAATCTTTATTTGTCATCAATAACAATCTATTGAAGTTGAAAGGATACCACAGCCCTGGCGTTGTCATCACTAAAATCAAGCCCTTCAGAAACCTGTGACAAGTGTAGACTCAAAATCTACATGTGAAAGATATAAACTATACCCATGACATGATCGTCACAAACCTTTCCTCTACATACAGCAAGAAATGCTCCTCCTTTCTTGGAATCAACTCGAGTCCCTGCTCTCCTATTTCTTCCAATCAATCTCTTTTTTCCGCCTATACAATCATAATATCCCTTCAGGACATTCTCAAACTCCCCCGTTGCTCCTCCTCTTGGCTCTGCCGAGAGATATTTTGAGATTTTTCAATAACAACAACAAAAATGTAGGAACATTTTTTTTACTCACCAATAAAAATGTCTTTTTCCAAGCAGAGCCGAGACCATTGACCAGTTTCACGCCAACGGGTACAAAGTTTTTCCATAAGCTTATAGCTTGGAAAGAAGACGAGAGAGCCACCTGGCACAATAGAGCAAATCTCTTCCAATGATTTCCCTAGAGCATCCTTCAAACCAAAAGTAAGGTATCAGAAAACCATTTAACAGTGATTAAAAAAATGCCCAAGTACCTGGAACGGATGTTCATCATTCGTTTTATAACTTGCATTTAGAGGTTGATTATTAGGACCACTGAAGATTCCAGCAGCCCACACCTGCAAGAAAAAAAAAAAAAAAAAGAGAGAGAGAGAAAGTCTTGCTGTTAAAATCATACATTCAGTTCTGGAGACTCTTGCTGCTAAGTGGATAGTTACAGCTCTTTAAGTCAGAACGAACCTGCTGATTAGCATCAACCACGTGTGGAGCCTCCAAACAAGCGCCAAACTGCATCCCAAGTTCAGATGAGAAAGAGTCCATTGGTGACAAAGTCCTGCAATATGATTGTATATTTGATGACAATTGTGGTTTTTAAACCAGACCTTATAGAGTGAGGTAATAAAAAAGAAACAGTTATTACTTGGAAAATGATTCTTAGCAAAAAGTAATAGATACTGCTGCTTGCTTACCCAGATGTTAAAATAATGGATGAAGAAAGATCAACTATGGCTTTGAAAACAACAGATGGATTCATGCACCACAAACTCAAAGTATGTGTCCACTTCCCAAAAGAATCTCCTGCATGCATCCCATTAGCTAGAGTAACAACAATGAACACATCTTTGTATTTTTTACATTACTCGGATAAACAGAAAATTCACTTTGTTACCTCTTTTAATAAAGCGTTGTAAACCCAGTTCGTAATCGAGGGTGTGACTGTGACTTCCATCTCTTGAAAAGAAGTATCCAAGTGTAACTAACAACTCTGCATCATAATTGTACCATAAGCTCTCATCCTCAAAGATAATATATTACAGAGATCGATGATGCTTAGTAAAAGATAAAAAGAAAAAAAACCTTGAAGTGTGGAGACAAATATCCCACTCAAATGAGGACGTATTTCTTTCATTGATCTTTCGATTGCCTTGACGAATAAGGAACAACATCACATTGAATCTTCGTATAAAAGCATGTGGAAGATAACGTAGAAGAAATGACTTACATCAATTAAGCAGTTCGATAATTTCCGGAAGCCTTTTCGAGTGATATTAGATTCCTCTAGCTCCCTTAAAGCTTTGTCTCCGGTCCAGCTGATAAATAGCAAAAAAGATGTATGAATTGAGTAAGTTTCATATAAACTAAAAGTTAACCTCTATGAATATAAATGCAGTTTAAACCCTACTTACCTAGAGAAATAGTGTTGAGGATCACGTTTTGCTAGGGAGTCCTTTCTGCTTCCAATCCAGCTTATCAATCCCTAAATATACATAGAAAATTATCAGTTTAGTCTATCAAAGAAATATTATTATCTTGAAGATGATGGATGACTTTACGTCTATAGCATCACACACGGGTTGATATATCATTGGGATCGCCAGGCTTAGAAGTTGTAGTTCACTCTGTAATTCTGCATGACATCATGAGTAGTTAAGTAAAATGTCAGTGAAAAAAATGCATTGGTAATAGATTTGAGTAAGCATGTAACTGAAAAGAGTCTCTTCTCCCAAGTCAATGCTGCCTGCTTCACGAGCAATGTCTTCCATATTGCTGTACACAAACAAAAGTGTTTAGTAGACAACCATCAACACCACCAAGCATTGCTAATAAAAATTTGAAAACTTAATTATATATGTACTTGACGCTTACTGTGCTTCGTCAAAGATTATAATGGCCCCATTCAATTTGTCTTCAAGTTTTTCTTGTCGAATGAGTTGGTCAACTATATAGGAATAAGGGCAAAAAACAATTTGTGCCCTCTCATACATGTCCCAGGCAGCAAAGTATGGACAACCTAAAAAGAGAAGACTATATATTTGAGATTTAAGAAATAATAAATAATAATAATAAATAACTGTAAAACCAAACGTATAACCTCTAACAGCATATCCAATTTTGACAAGATCTTCAATATCATGAACTTCATTTTGCTGAAGTGATGGGTGAGCTACAATATCATCTTTGCCTCTGGATGTTAAACGAAAAGAAACGTGATTTGAGGAGTAAAGAGGGAAAAAGAAAATAAGTTGAGGATTAAACTTACATGAACTCGGGACATTTTGGTTTATTCCTATCTTTTATGAGACACCGGCTACAAAAAAAAAAAAAAAAAAAAAAAAAAAAAGAGAATGCATGTTATGTTAGATAGCGGAGAGCATCTGTGCTGAAAATGATAATGAGAATGACATTTTTTTTACCATATCTCGTCTAAATTAGGTTTCCCCTGTACACGACGGTTGGTGCATGAACGTTTACGTGCACCCTAATAACTCTCAACAAAGATGAAGGATAACACAATTAACAGACAACTTTTCTTAGTTAAAAGATTAAATATTGACATACCAATACAGCCATGGGCACTCTGTAAGCAGTTTTGCGATACTCACGAATGACTTGAGTGATCTGAGCATGCGTTCGTCTATGACATAAACACAACACACAAAACATAAACTTTATATATTCAACAAAACTAATAATGTGAAATGCTTACGAAGCATAGAATATGGTAGGAACTCTTGGAGGTTTTTCGACTTCCACCACATTGCTAGGTTCTGTTGAGGGTGGTCGTGTGACGTCAGGTGTGAAATGACTTCTTTTATGAGCCGAGTTTCCTTTAGGAAAGCGCGATGCATAGCTCTGTTGCCAAGCGAGAACCGAGCAGAGCAATGAAAGAGTTTTGCCAGTGCCAGTGGGGGACTCAAGAAGCGCGTGGCATCTACCGTCTCTCTGGGCTCTATCAAGGGTAGATATGACACGGCTCATGAAAGCTAGCTGTGTTCCGTACGGCTGATAAGGGAATCTCACTTGGAGTCCTCCGATGTGGTACACGTTTCTAGGGTTTAGGGTTTCTTTCTCTTCTGATTTGCTTAAGCTTGCTGGGGAAACCATAGTGCTAAGCTTTGTGATATGCTCAGCGGTTTGTGACTGAGATGGAAGAAGAGAACAGAGGAAGAAGAAGAGAAGAATCGTGTGGAAGAAGGAACATAGAGAGAGAACAAGAGTTAGATTGTTTGATAGCCTTTCCCAAATGCAACACACTGACTAAATATACTAAGGCTAACAAGCCAGCCCAACTTAAGAAAGCTAACAGCCCAACTTAATAAAGCTAACGGCCCAATAATGTTTTTTGAAAAAGAAAATTCGTAGATTTTTTTATTTTTACCATAAGGTATTTAAAAATTTGAAATATTTAACTACTTTATACTAATATTTCTATTTAAATACTTTTACAGAATTTTGGTTAGATATGAAAGCAAATATTGGGCCATGGCCGAATCTTTTTTCGTTATTACAGCTTCGATCATTTTTTAATTGATTAATTGCATTCTCTGTATATGCACCGATAACTCTGAAATTAGTAGTGATAGATTGCAATTACACATTACATACAAACTCTATATGCTGTATATATCGACCATTCTTCTTTTTTTCTTCCAAAACCCCTCTCTATGTAGACATGTCAATTAGGGCCGAAGGCCGAAGCCCATAGCCCGAGCCCGCCCAGCCCTAAAAATTACCGGGCTTGGGCTTAGCTTTATAAGCCCAAAAAAAATTGGGCCTTTCGGGCTAAGCCCATTTGGGCTTTGGGTATTTTGGGCTTAAGTCCGTTTGGGCTAGGGCCGGCCCGAAAACCCGAAATTTATATTTTAGCGTAAATATTATCCTTCTTTCTTGTAATCGAAACTATTATTAGTATTGATATATTATTTTAATATTTTTATCTAAACTCTAATAAAGCAAATATAAAATTTTTTAATACACTTTATTGTTTCATCATTACAAGTGTTACATTTTAAATTTTACAAAAGTACATTCTTCTTTCATGTATAACATGTTTTTATTTTCAAAATATAAAGTATAAAACGTTTGACCATGTTTATCATAAATTTTGTTCTCTTATATTTTTTGTTTTAATTGATATTTGATTATTTAAATCTTATTAAATTTGGTTTGTGTATAAAATGTTTTTAAAACATACGAAAAAATAAAAAATTTGTGATAGACAAGAAAATTTTAAACTCACTTTATACTTTTTTTATTTTTTAAAAATAAAACTCTTTTTTTTAATGAAAATTCACATGTATTAAAACGATGGAAATGACAATGACAAATTATTTTTCGAAAAGCCCACAAAAGCCCGAAAAGCCCTGTAGCCCTATAAGGGCCGGGCCTGGGCTTTGAATTCTAGGCCCAAATTATTTTCGGGCCGGGCCGGGCTCAAATATTTACGGGCTTAGCGGGTTTGGGCCGGACCGGGCCGGGCCAGCCCGAATTGACACCCCTATCTCTATGTGCAAAATCAAGCATGTAAATCTGCAAAATATCCCACATATCATCATTTTTTGGATCGAAGATTTATTTTCCCATGAGAAGTATCGTTTCCAAACTACTGGCTCATTCTATATATCCCAAAAAAAATTCCAGATGTATCCCCATGAAACTTAATTCAATATTGGTTAAGGCAATTTTTGGTACAATTGCGAGACCAAACTATCAAACTCAGAAATCCGAAACCGATTTGAAACTAAAAATTAACCCAATATTGACCCGATCCATTGACCCACTCTGTTTAAAATCCCAAATCGAAGCAAGGACCCTAAAATCGATTTATCAATTTAGATTCTCTTCTCCTCAAATTTCCTAAAGTGAGAGTAATTGAGGAGTAATGTTTGGGTCTTCCATAACCGTGTCGGGAGCTTCTTGTGGATCATCTAATGGGCGTCGAAGAAGATTTGTAGGTCCCGTAGAATTGTTGGTGTGGCGAATCCGTCGTCCCCTTGATGTCAAAATCGAATCACAATCCTTACAGAAGATACTTTCGATGTGTGTATGCTGCAACGAAGAAAAGTAATTTTGTTGAGTTTCATGATTAATTTCAGAAAGGTTAATTTTAACTCGATTATGATGAATGAGTAATGCTTTGTTGTGTATGTGTAATACTTTGTTTAGCTAGAGAATGATGAGCATATACTCAAGTGGATTGATGAGGCATAATTAGAGGAGATAAAAGCACTTGAAGGCAAAAATGTGAGAACTGAGTAAGAGGTGAAAGAGATTGCAAAAGCGAGTTTAGTCATTGGATGTATGATTGTGGTTGGGTTAATGATGCTATTACGTCAAAAGAAATTGTAATTGTGTTCTAAAAAATGTATTTGGTTTGGTGTAGTGAACTTTTTTGTTTCATTTAATTGTGTTATTGATCGGTCTTTGTGGATTCACAAACGATTTTTTATGTCCAAAACTTGTGTCTTTTATATGTTCGAGTTGGAAGTTTGGTATTTATGGTATTGTATGGTCTTTGTATCATCACAAACAAGCACAGGAAGGAGCAGAACCCGAATCCGGCAGTCGCACAAGAGACGGCCACGACCGCCGGAAAAAAAAGAAAGACATGAAGTCGAAAACCCTAGACGGCGAAAAGAGGTGACCGGGCTAAGAGAAAGATTTTCTTTTCTTTTGTATGTATTATTGGTTTTAAAATTTTAATTTTACAGATACTGTTTCTTTTCTTAAAAATTACATATTTCAAGAGATCTACTGTTTAATGCTACATATAGATCAATTCGGTTTATCTTTTTATCAATCAAATTTAGTGTTGTACAAAAAATATGATGTAATAAATAATGAAACGCTAGCATATTTTCACATCTTTTAAACAACACTAGCATACTTTTTATATATGATATATTAGTTTGAGAAAGAATTGAATTAGTTTTTACATAACACAAAAATATGTCAGCATAAAGTCTATAAATTTTAATATATCCAACGGGATATTATGCTATGTACATTTCTAAGCTTAACTTATACTAAGAGTTATAAAATAAACTACGATATACTTTCTCCGTTTCAGATTATTTGTCGTTGTAGGGTAAAATTTTTGTTTCAAAGTAAGTGTCGTTTTATAATTTTAATGCAAAATTTAATGATTTTATATTTTGATCTATTTTTTTATTGGTTGAAATGTTGTTAGGCGTATTGGTAATGATGTTTTTATCTATTAGTAAATATACAAAATTAAATATTTTTCTTAATCTATGTGCCGAAGTTTAAAACGATAACTAATCTGAAAGGGAGAGAGTAATTAGCTATTTTAGTAATTAATATAATGGGAATTTTAGGTCTGATTGGCTGTCGAGGTAAGTAGCAGGATCAAAGGGATTTGATTCGATGAAAATAATTTAAAATAAAATCCTTAACAGATCAATAATTTGTGTAATATTAAATCATATACGAGTAAAGATAGAGAAGAACTAGACAGAGGGTGCTATAATGCAGTAGGGGAAATGCATGTGCACACAATCTACAGTAGATATTATTTCATAATTAATTAATTTTTAATAAATCTCATACTCTCTCCACTATGCTCTGTCTTTTTTGGTGTCATCCTCTCTTAATTACTCATCAAATCACTTCTAATCTCAACATAATCCCCTGTTGTGATGCACTTCTCTGTCTTTAAGTTATTTCAATCATTCAGTTCATAATTTTTTAATCATATGCGTATATGTACAATATATGTATGTATATATGTACATATTCTTGTAAATTAACCATTCCATTAAATGGTTCGCATTTACATATGCATAATTTTTTGCAACCCTGAAAATATGCTTTTTCGCAGGACCTTTTAATGGGAATTCGATGTACATGAGAAAATTATTTTATATAAACTTAAACATTAATCAAATTTCAGGTTATCGAATTATATGTCAGCCCTTGTATTAATTTTTCTTTTAAAGTCAGGGACATGCACATGAAAAATATTCATCGTCGGCATATGAACTAACAAGTGTCATGTAGTTAGTGGTCTATTCAAAAGTGACACCTCGTTGCTACATTATTATAAGAGAAATTGCAGTATACACATAAGGAAAACCACTTAATTAGCTAAATGCACATTTCGTGATAACTTTGGAATTGTCGACGTTTGTAGGACCATTATACCCCTACTGTGTTCTACATGTATTCTATTTTCCTGATGCCCACAGCTTTTTAATAGATCTTATTTCCGATAAACCAAATATACACTAATAAACTTGATATATTCTAATGTTTTGGATAAACCAAATAGCCACTTTCTCCTTATATATATATCTATATTCAATTGTTCCTTTGTTCATTGAATCGTAACCGACATAACTTTTCTCTTCAATTTCCTTATGGACCCAATCGGTAGTGAAACGCCGCCTCCAGATTTCCCCGAAGAATGTTCGCGACGGGGTAAGAACCAGTGGACAATAGGGTTACTTCGTACCACAAACCTTCTTGTATCTCCAAAATTCTCAATGCCTTATAAAAAGAAGAAATCTATGTCATCAGAGCTTCTTCATTTAGAAAACTACTAAGCAGTTGCAGAGAAACCCTCGTTCTCCGGCCGGTTTGGGTGTTTCCTTATTTCCAGTCGATTGAAAGTGGTTAAGGATAAAAGACAAACCGATTTTCGGATTGCTTAAGGATTGTGAAGTGGAGGAGAAAGGGAGGGTCGAAGCCAGTTTCGATTTGGATAGGCTGCCGATGGATCTCCTTAATTAGAAAGCTCATCATCATCTCTGATCCAAAAAAAATGACAACTCAAGGGAAAAGATAGTAGCCGGAGGATAACGTTAAAATAATAAGTTATGAGGACATGAAATGTTGTGATTTTACTTTGTCTCCTTGACCATATACTTTGCTAAGAGAAACATTTGAGCTTTTTAACAGATTTTCTTTACTCTATTTTCTGATACAAAAGCTTCACCAAGACATACATTATGACTTCTCCCTTTTAACTTACTAGCAACAAAAGCAGGGATGGGTTCTCTCACCAACTCCCACTAACACTACTCTACTAACCTTGCTTAGTAGTCTACTTTTACAAACAACTCATACAACATCACAACACTGTTACACCAACTCCTTAAGCACACAACTCTTGATAACTAGAACTCCTTAGTTTGGTTTGAGAACAAAATGACTTTGCTCAACATGAAAATATGTGATCCGTTTGCTCCGCCGATTCCGATTCCCTCTGTATTTACGAGGAGACACTTTGTTTTATGTCCCATGTTGTTTGGTGATGCTTAATTAAACTTGTAGTCTGTTATTCACTAGGCCTAATGTACACACATTTAAACAAGCTACTTTATATTACATTTGTATACTATACATTTTAGCTTCTGCACAGATTTACAAAACACTACTTTATAATATATTTGTATATCATATATTTTAGCCGTCCACAGTCGCAACATACGTTTCCCTTTGTTGTATGAGTTTTAATAAACGATCATGTTACAGTTCACTATAACACATACATTAATAATTATAACCGTATACCCACATTTAAACAATGATACTATATAGTTTATATGTATAATATACGTTCTAGCTGTCTACAATCTCACATACGTTTACATTGTTCTATGGGTTGTAATAAATTGTCAAATTTGTTGTTTCAACAAATACCTTCTTGAACACTTAGGACCATCTACTTAAATTTATAACACTCTAACTTTCTTATTGGTTGCTAATATTATCTTTAGCTGAGTTGTGAATGTTTTATCCGGTTAAAAATAATTTTAAGCTTTTGTGTTTTGTTCTGTTGAAGCTAATATTATCTTTAAAGAAAAACACTTACAGTTTTAGCCGCTACACCATCATGTAGCATAACAATCGCAATTTGTATATGTTTGTCTAATACAATTTACAAGCGACATTTCTAATTCTGAATGTTAAACTTTATTTGACTAACATGAATTCATCTCGTCTTATATTATGTGATTTACCTAACTTCATTAAACTTCATTTGACTAATATGCAACTATTTTATTTTATAAAAAGCTATGTACTAGAATATCTATCTTTTGAATTATAATAGCATGTAAATAATATTTTAGCAATGTAAATATAATCTAACCGTCCACGTACCACGTTTTTCTGACAAACATTCATTAGTCAGTTGACAAACCCTCATCAAATCCACCACCCGAACACGGCGATAGATATCTGATTCACGCGTTTGGAATTAACTAGTTTCAATAACTCGAGAGATCGAACACATGAACATTTTGCTCTAAATATCTAAATAAAAAAGGAAAAGATTTATTCGTATGTGAAAGAAATCAAGCCATCTGATATGAAAACAGAGATACATGCATATTTTCATAGTTTTCTTCTTCTTAAATCTACTGAAGAAGAAGCGAACAAAAAAAAAATTAGATTGAATTTCTTTTAAAAAAAATACGAACTTGCTTAAACAAGTCAGAGAAAACCATCAATCTATGAACAAGATCATAGCAAAATATAGTAAAAAACAAAAGAAAGAACAAATGGCAGCAAGTACAGTAGCTGACAAAAAAAAAGCAAGCTTTTACGGTAATAAAATAAAAATATGTTCTAGTGAACGGGAAAATAAGTATCTAGAGAGAATACTTTTATCATTTAGTAAATATATTTCATATCTTAAAGATTATCAAAATATATTGGCAATTGTCGGATACCAAATAAAGCCTACTCCTCTCTCCACCCCAAAACATAGTGCTAGGGATCTTCATGTAATTTCATGTCTCTTTGTGCTACAGTAATAATCAAACTATTACTGTTATAGGTACCTAGCTAATTTGCAACTTCTTTTTGGATTTTCACCTAATTGACTCATTATAATACTCGTCTTCCCTCGAAACTAATTAAGGCTAAGACATGTTCGAGGTTCACATTATTCACGACATAGAGTTTGAACATTATATGGATAAAAAATTGTAGCCAGACAAGCTGTATTATTTTTCTTTCGATCGTTACTGAACGTAGCATTGATAAGTAAAAAAAAGTAGCATTGATAAGTCAACTAAAAGACCTAGGCTAGAGGTTTAACATTCACTCATTTCCAATTACTCTTAATTTAGTTGACAATTGATTAATAGACCTTGAAAAGAAAATTGTAGCTCTAAATAGTAGGACTGTAAGAGCTGCAAAACGATTGATATAATGATTATTGCTGAGGGTACAACCTGGGATACAAATTTTTTACCTCAATGAATGCGTATACATGGTGGCACCATGGTAGTAATGTGTTTCTGGCATGCTCTTAAACAAACCAAAAATACGACATGGTTAGTAGCTATGTATTAATCAAAAAAATCTTTTTAACTTAACTTACTATGGAAAACACACGTTTTAATGACACATAAATCAATTTGTAAATATATTGAATGATGGAGAAAACCATTTTTGATCAACTAAATATTGTGTGTTTTGCTTATATACGTATTATTACTAAAATAACGTTTTATTCACTCTATATTGATTTTCTGTTAGTGCTCAAAACTCAGAAAGGCATATCCACAATATATAGAGCAAAACATCGTCTTTTACATCGATGAATAAACTAAATAAGCGAATATATTATCTGTTTTGTAAGAAATTTAAATTTTCAGATGTGTTAAATATTAAAGAATATCAAGATTTGATCAGAGGTTTGCGATTTCATGGGACAATTTTAAAATATTAGAAAAGGAATTTCCTTGCTTGTTGATGAATATATAAATTAAATTGTGCTCATCACTTGGTTTTTCTTTCTCTTTTCTGCCGCAAGAATAAATCGTTTCAGAACAATTATGATTTTTAAATGGTAATGGGACTTGGTCAGTCTTGCATTTGCATTACAGACTGGGTGACAAAGCAAATAAAAACATACTGTATAAAATAAAATTAGAATATGAAAAAATGATAAGCCACAATCAAATCATGCATAAAACAGCTCAACGATAGATGGTAACATCAGATTCCAATATTGCTGCAAATTTACATTTGGAAAGTTTGTTCATGTAATTGGTAAACACATGTTCCATAGACCACATAAGCGTAATGTTATCAAATACTAGTTTGATTTACTACTTTTCAAAGGCCATCATTAACCATTATATTTACTTTAACCATAACCTTTAACTAGATTTGGATCCGCACCGTGCGGATATTAATTTTCATGTTTATATATATATTTTACATAATTAGAATATATTTTTTAAGTTACTTATATATTTAAATTAATGTTTATATATAATTATTTTAAATATAACAATTTGATAGTTTTCATGTGTAAGTTAATTGATTATTTCAAATCATCACATATATTTGGTATTTTTTATTATATATATTTTAAAATTATTTTTTATTCAATTAATCTGATCCTGATCCATAATTCAAAGCGCTAGATTTCCTTTATCAATATTTTTTCATGTTTATTCATTTAAGATAATAACTATATATATATATTAAAAAGTTTAAGATAAGTTAATTTTATACATGAATTATCTAATTTACTAATGTTAACCCGTTCTACCAATATATTATATTTCTAGCATAAATTTTTAATGTTTGTGAAAATAAAATATATTAATTTATCAGTTTAAAATAATTTTATCATATTTAGTTAAATACAATGTTTTATTTTAAAATGATAGATATAACTATAAAATAGTAAAATTTGATATAATTTTTTTCATTTTATAAAATATAACTGAGTATATATATATATTAATGTATAGTAACATTAATTTCATTACTAATTACAAAATTAGTGAAAATATTTATATACAATTTTTGATAATTAAGATATTGTTATAATGTTTTTCAACACATTTGTTAAGAAAATTAAATATATATATTTATATTTTAAATTAAAAGATATCAAATTATATTATGATTTAAGTAGTTAAAAGATTATATATTAATTTCATTACTAATTACAAAATTAGTGAAAATATTTATATTCATTTTTTTATAATTATGATATTGTTATAATGTTTTTCAACACATTTGTTAAGAAAATTATATATATATATATATATTTATATTTTAAATTAAAAGATATCAAATTATATTATGATTTAAGTAGTTAAAAGACTATATATTAGCATTAAGGAAATACATTTAATACAAATTTTAAATGATGATCCAAATAAAAATATCACACATGAATCAATGTGAGTTTCCAGATTTTTAGGAATCGATGTTATATTAGGAATGATATATTATTAATCCATATTATTAGTAATAAATGAATGATAACTGATTTCTAGTGAGAGTCCATTTTTTAAAAAAAATCACACATGAATCAAAGTTGTGACTTCTGTTTTAATATATAAGATTTTTTTTTGCTTCCCGTAAGTGAATTCCTACAAGTTTGACCTAAAATATTTGAGAAGTAGTAAAGTAAAAAAAAATTGCTTATAATTTTTCTGGAAACTACAAATTAAAGAAGAATTATTAAATCTACACATATAAATAAATCTAATAAAATATTATGTCATTAATAAGTGAAATTATTCTATTTAACATTACATAATTATTTTATAGTTAATAATTATTTTCGTTGCATTTCTAAAATGAGAAAAAATAAATGAGAATAACTTTTGATTTCTTAATAATCTTTTCAAGATTTTTTTTCTCTTTACAACCGAGACTTAGTTTCTGTTAGCGCTACTTCTCGCTATAAGATCTAGAGGTGTTTAATTCGAATCTGTCCAATTTCGATTCATATTTTAAATTGTAGATAAAAGTTTGTATATTATACTAAAACTACATTTATTCGGATTTTATCTGAAGTGGATAATATTGTCATTTTATTTAATTTTTAATCAAAACTTATATATGCATTTAATTCTCTAATAAAAATTTCAAAATTTAATTATATAATTCACTAAAATACATGAAATAATAATATATTTTTCTTATTTAAATTTTTATTTTATAATTTTAGATATTAATATGAAAAGTCAATAGTTAAAAACAAAAATTTATTAAAATTGTAATTAATAAAAATAATATTGATAAAATCTTAGTGATGGAAACATGAATATGTGTGTATATATATATATATATATATATGGATGTTATTATGATCTAGTAATTCAAAGTCTTATGCATATTTATTTTATTGATAATTAATTTACAAAATTTGACAGGATGTTTTTCTTTTGCTCTTTGAAACGGATATATTTCAGTCACATAAACTTTTTTGAAAATTTTGTACTGTTTTAGCTAGTATTTTGCCATTTTGTCGAGAATACAAAGTTAACAAACAAAATTAAAATTAAATTTTTTTTTTATAAATCCTCAATTAGGGTTGGGCCGATATAAATATAATATTTAGTTATAGTGTTTAGTTAGTTTTATTTATATATTCCAATCCATTACAAAAAACTCCATATTTTAGAAAAAAATTGTTTCAAAAAGATACACTTTTTACATTTACAATGCATAAATTAATTGCAAGTTGTAAACTTCAAAAAACATAATTGTGTTTATTAAAATTTTATTGGTTAAAAATTGTGTAAAATATTTGATTACTGAAAATCATGTATTGGTAACTAAAATCTGAAATATTTTTTTAATAACTGTGGAAAACATAAAACATACATCTTCTAAAACAGGGGTAGTAGTTATTTTGAGTTGCTCGATTAGCACCCAATTTTGTAGTATATCATATAATTAATGTCGAAGTCTTCTTCGTTGGAACACATTCAAAGCAAGAAATATTTAAGAATGCTTAAGCTAATTATTTATAGTATTTTATTGCACAATCATTCTAATTAATAAAACTGCAAATTAATTAATTGAAAAGTAAAATAATTGAGAGTTGGAATATCAAAATAATTAAGAGAACAAAATCTATATATGTAACGTAATGTATTTGTGTGCGTGGCGTATCTATTGAAATCTGGACACAATCTGATCCAGCGATGCGTTTTAGTTATACTAAATGTCTTTAAATAAAAACATAAAATAAATATTAGTTACTAAAGGCTTATAAAAAGGAGATCACCAATTCACCATGAAAGAGATCTCTCGGATTCCTTAGCTCAAAGCCAACCATAACAAGAAAAATCAATCCCTCTCTCTAGAGAAGACTTTCTCTCTCCAGTTCTTGATTTTCCGGTGTATGTCAACACCGGATATTAAAAATTAATTCTGATCAAAGAAACATGGAAAGTAGTTTCTTTGGTAAACCAAACATGAGAGGATCTTCGCCGTCTTCATCGTCTCCAACATCGTCTTCTTCATCCCCGGCGACGAGAAGAGGGAAGAAGAATGGTTCCGAGAAGCCAAAGCAGCCACAGAGAGGTCTCGGAGTTGCACAGCTGGAGAAAATTAGATTACACAGCGAGATGAGTTGCAACAGCTTCGACAATTACAGTTCTTCTTTGTATCCTCAGGTAACATTTTACATATATATACATGCATTAACTATATAATCTCGCCAGTGTTGATCGGGGCATGTTAAACATAGTGGTGTATACTGGTATCGCGATCATCGTACGTGTGGTGACCCTTTTGTGTTCATCGCATTCTTCTATCGGATCTATTATAGGAATCCGAGCTTTGATTCAGTGTCCCGTGAACTTGAGATGTCTGATTATGGTTAATTGTATGAAATCTAAAAGGATTTTAATTTCTCTTCTTGTCGTATGTAATAATTTCTTTAGATTTCACCTAAATAATTACAACGAACACAAAGATTACAAAACGTATACATCTTTACAAAAAATCATGCTCGATCTGGCCAAAAATCATTTATCCAAGTTAAAAAATCAATTATCTATAATTTACTATATCTAACGATTATACGTAAATATAGTCGTATAAATTGTTTTTTTCTTTGACTTAAACGAGAAAATAATTTGTCTATGTATCTACTATTGAAGATTACTCAGTTGAAATGAAATAGATTTCATATAAGTTATTATTCTAGGTCGTTGAGTTCTGAGGGCATTCCTCTCATTTCTTAAGATAGAGTCCTTAAGATATACTTAAAGAAAATTAGATGTTATAAATGAAGGGAAAATTTCATGTTTACCACTTTCATGGTACCAATTTTCATTTTTACCATTACTAAAGGGGCATTTTCAAAAATATCTTCTTCGTTAAGTGACAAAAAACTTTTATACTCTTCTTCTTTATATATAATAAATTATTATTCAAATAAATAAAAAAATTTATGTTTTCGAATTATACTTTTTCAAATTCTAACTTTTTTATAAATTTTTTTTTTGAATTTTTTTCGATTTTTTTTTCAAATTTTCTTTTTGAAAATCGAAAATTATGTTTGAAACTATTTTTTAAATTTTTTTTATATTTTTAAGTATTTATTCATATATTTATTAGAATTCTAAATTTTATATTTCAAAAACCCTACCCCACCCCTCAACTCTAAACCCTAAGTCTAAATTAGTTAAATGTAAGAGTAAGTATAAGGGTCTTTCATAAAAGTGAGGGTTTCATTAAAAGTGAGGGTTAAAATGATTAGTGTAAACGTGAAAAGTGATACTGTGAATGTGATATTTGTAATAGTTTTGTACTCTTTGTCTATTTGATTCAGTCTCTTTCATAAGTATAATTTGCATATTAATTATTAGACCGTCATATGCGAATGTAAATGTAGGAGAATGTGAGGATGCAAGGAGAATATTCATCCATACCATCATCATCGCCATCCTTTACATATGTATCACCATCACCATCTTATGGCCTCTATCCAAATATGATGGTATATATATACTCTTAATGCTCGCTTTGTGTGCGATTTATACTTGATAATGATATTGTGTGTGCGCGTGTTTATAAATAAGAATATCACTTAAATTCCTACTCTAACTTTTTTTTATTCCTATTCTAACTTGATCTAGTTATTTATTTACTTTCTTTTCAAATCAAATATCACGCCTTAAGATATGAAATCTTCAACAAGATTAGGTCAATCATGTTTCCATCTATAACAACACTCTTTTCAAGTAATCATAAAACAACAAAATGAAAAAATGAGAGGAAAAATATCAACTACTAATTGTTTTTTCCTTCTGTTATTGGCAGATAGATGTACATAGAGATCAATACGAGAGAGCAACCATGAGGTACATATAAAATCACTTTCAACTGTCCATTTTAGGTTTATGAATATGTTAATATTTCGTTTGGTCCTAAATATTAATGACCTTTATATTTTGTTCAAAACAGTTGGAACCCAAGCTACGGCATCTTAGAGAGCCACCATTATTTGGAACCAAACACCACCAGACATATATTGAACGAGGTTCTTATTCTATACCATCACACATAATAACATTTTCATTTGATCACATGATTATTAGTCTGTGTAGTATATACTTTCGTTTCACTCAATATTTTGGTTTTATTCAAATTATTTTTTGGTTTATTCTAGTTTAGTGTAGCCATGGTTCAATGCAGTTACGTCATGGTTAAATGTTGGTGAAATAACCTTGTTAAAGTGTTACAGCTCTGGTCGATTTGTAGCTAAGAGATCTAATCTAATATTTTTTTTTGTTTTGTCTTGAAATAGGATCCATGTTTTACAAGGCGAAGTAAATCGTTGGGATCGGGAAACCAAAA
Organism: Brassica incana; assembly: GCA_945779075.1. NCBI lineage: Eukaryota > Viridiplantae > Streptophyta > Magnoliopsida > Brassicales > Brassicaceae > Brassica > Brassica incana. The sequence continues at coordinate 4,552,313 of CALZFW010000023.1, read as the reverse complement.
CTCGGGATCGAATGACAATCAAGAGCTAGATTTGGAGTTGAGATTGTCACTCTAATCATTTGTAATAGTTTGCTTATCATGAAATTGTAAACAAGTCGCGCATTGTGATTATGCCTTTTTATATATTCTATGTTGTTTTGCTGAAAATAAAATCGAAGCAACAACAGCTGAATATATTCGGTTTGGAGGTATCTAGTTTATTTTCTTCTTAGGGATGATTTGACCGTTCAGTAGAAAAGGCTTTAAAGAATCGTTTGTAAACTTGAAGGAGCATAAAAATTAGATTATAAACCGTATATGGTAAATTTTTCTAGAAGCAAACGTGTTAAACTCTTCACTAGTTGTGATAGGAGAGAGATAGAAAATGCCGTGTATAGCATTTGGTTACCATTTTTCTTATAAGATTTCTATTTTTTTATAAAGCAATAACAAAATACTAGATCATGACACGCTCGACAGCGCGGAGTTAAATTTATAACAAATTTTATAATTTAATAGAATTTTGTTTAGTGTTAAAAGAGATTTCAGTTGTATAATATTTGTTTATGTGGCTTAATTAACATTATTATAATTGTTTTGTATAATTTATCTTGCTAGTAATTTGGTTCATATTATAATCAGTTTTAATTTGTTTTTAAAATTAATGTTAAGCATATATCTTCAGATAATATGTTTTTTGAACATTTTCATAATTATTTTTGTTATTATATTTATTGTAAAATGTATAATATATATATATATATATATATTTATGTAATGACTATTATTGAATTATTATGTTACTTAGATAAAAATATATAATGTTTTATTATATTGTAGATTAGTGCATACAAAAATAACTAATGTTTCTAACATATAGAAATATGAATACATTTTGTGTTCATATATATCACATTAATTACACTTCATATAAATACTCTTATACTCTATATATCTCTATTATAACATAAAATTAAGATTTTAATGATTAAAATGTATATAAGTTTTATTCAGTTAGATATATAATATTTTATATCTTTATTTTCGTATACATTTTTTATGAAAACATAATGATTTTTTTGAAAAGAATTAACCCAAAAGAAACAGATGTAGATATAAGTAGAGATTAGCTCAATGGATTTTGTTAATTATCCATATCTTTTATTAAAAGAGAAACATTCCTTTGGATCTAAACTTTTTTTTATAAGATTTTAAATTAAATACGACCTCTATAATAAATTAATTATGGAAAATATTATAATGCTATCTATAATTCTAAACAACACAATAACTAATTGTGTTTCCAAACAATATTTAAGTAATCTTTTTAATAAAGTTTTATCAATTTTATTACAAATTAAATCAAATAATTTACTAAAAAATTTAAATAATTTATGAACAGTCAAAATTAGTATAAATTATTTTTGTAGGTTTAGATACTATATAAAAATAATTTCAATAAATGTTAAATCAATTAACTTAATAGATTATTTATTTATATTTTCATAAATAAAATTACAATCATTGAAAATTAAATTAACTTTGATATTAAACTAAATTCTGCATATAAATCAAATGCAATAAATTGACATCAAATAAATTTTATAATTAAAATCTCTCAAAATATATCATACAATTAATCAAATAAATTACATATATTTTATTGAAATTCATAACTAAAATAATAACAATAATTAAAATTTAAATTAAATAATATCTTATACAATTTGATATTGAATAAATACAAAATAATATAATTATCTATATAAATATTCAAATACACTAAAACAAAAATTTGAAAACATCTTTATTTGTAAATTATATTTTGTTACAAGATATTTTCGCATTTTAAAAGCCTATGAAAACAGTTTATATGATTGGAGCAAAACATAACCTGCATGGTCGTGCGGGTTCGACATAAAAAAAATAAAATAAATAAACTAGGTTGCATGGAAACTCTACCGAAGGTCCGTTTCACATTTCGGAATCAGAATCTTTTGGAAATTCGTGGAAACACATCGGAAACCCGTTTCTTAAAAATCTCATCTTAGAAGCTCGATGAATTAGAAACTCGCAATTCCGTTTTGGAAACGCGAAGAAAACTTTTAAAAAAGATTAAAACAGATTGTATAAATAATTAATAATAATTAATAAATATAAGAATATATTTTGCAAAGAGCGGAAGATTTAGTATTTGTACACACACTAGTCTTTGTCTTCTATCTCGACAAAATATTGCATACAAATATGGTCCTAATCATATATGAGATGTTGATAGCATTCATGTTGGAGATGATCGTTTTGATTTATTAGATAAGATTAATCTTGGAAGGCTTGAGTTTAAAAATATTTCTCTAGATGAACATAAGCTGGAAGCGATTATGTTTGATGTAGCTACTGAAAATGATGCTATTAATATTTTGACTTGTCGTTATGAATGTTATCTTTAGTTAAGAGAGTACTAGATTTTTGTTGTGATTTTTATAGGACTGATATTTAAATATTACTTATTTTGTTATTGTATATTTAACATTGAATGGTTTATTAGATAAATTAAACATAATAAAACAATTGTACTAACATGTTAATCAATCATATATATGTATATTTATTTACAGACGTTTTGGAAACGACTTCATTCCTAAATTTTGTAGTAATCACATTTCCGCGTTTCGAAACGTTTCGTTTCTGTGTATCTGTTTTCGATTATATGCAACCTAATATAAAAAAGATTATACAAACATTTATTTGTTGTTTTCAGTGAAAAAAACTGTTAGACGATGGGTTTTAATTTAGAAATGGATAATTAACAAAATTCATTTATTTCGAAATAAATGTGCAGTCCACCTAGTTGAACTAAAAAATGATGACAAATGTGTGACTATAAATTTAGAAAGATAAGAATGTAAATAATAGTTTACCAGAAAAAAAAACTATCTTAATTAAAAAATGACAAATATGTTGTGAATAAAAATAAATAAATAAATTCAAGTATATTTATTCCATGAATAACAAATCACTTATATATAATTACAAATCAAAGATTTAATCTTATCTTGGATATTCATATATATCTACAATATTATGAAAAATATATTTTTATAATTGTTATCCACATATGTGATTATCCATAACAAAGACTAATCTAAATCTAAAATTTATTAAGAATAAATAATTATATATATATACTAAAATTTAGTATTTCATATATATAATTAGGAATTTTTATGAAACAATATCATCAATTATATTTCCTACCTATAACAGCTCACATATATTCTAATGATTTTTTACTAATTTAAGTTATTCAAAAAATCTAAATGTACGTTATATTTGCTATAATTTAGTATTTCATTACATATAAACTATATTTTTTTGAAAAGAGTATTCACCCTAACAAATCATCATGATGAACTCATCTACAAAAAAAACTCATATCTATTGTGTACTTGGTGTTTACTATCTTCATGATGGTGGCACCTTTGACCAATTCTAAAGCTCTGCAACCAGATCTATTTGATAATCCTCGTACTACAATCAAGATTCAGAATAACAACGACTATCATCTTGGAGTCCGTTGCAAATCTCGAGATGATGATATGGGTTTCAAGATTCTTAAAAAGGGTGAGATATATATATGGAGTTTCCATGCTAATTTTTGGGGAACTACATTATATTTCTGTAAATTTAGTCATGGAAAAATAGACAAAGGCACATTCACAATTTTTCAAGCGGGTAGAGCAACCGCACAATGTTATAATTGCACGTGGATAGCAGAGGCAGATGGTCTTCATGGATTTATGCCAGAACCACCTATTCTATTATTTAAATGGTCAAAATAATACTCCATTTGTTTCGTGTCATTCTAACATTTTTTTTCTTGTTACACAAAAATTATCATTTTACAATTTCAATAGAAATAATACTTATTTTCAGCTGAAAATTAATTGCAAACTGCATTGATTTTATAAATAATTTTATTTATCTCAAATACTATTGGTCAAAAATGTGTAATTAATAATAATTTACATATATTTCATCAACTTTCTTAATCTGTGTAAAAAATGTCATAGTGACACTTATTCAGAAACAGAAGGAATATAAAATGAGTTACCCAAAAATGTATTGTAAACATTTAATTTTATACACACAAAGTTATTAAAAATAATCTTTTGCAAACATATAATCTTCTCAAAATGTTTGTGTGAACATTACATAAAACAATATAATACTAGGTAATAACCCGCACCTTGCACGGAATGTGATTATTAATTTCGTTATTTTTAATAAAAACACATTAAATCTATTTAATCTGGATATCGGTTCGGTTTTAAGTTATTTTTTGGTTTTTAATCTCCTAAAATATAAATTATTTTAAATTAATATTTATTTTGGTTTATTGGTGTTAGAATGTTTGTTTTTTTAGTTTTTTTTGGTAAAAACCAAAAATTACTATTATTTGTTTATTTTCATGTTATGAATTTTAGATAGTTGTCATGTCGAACCAATAGTTTCATATCATAGATTGTACACGGATAATAGTTCCAGAAAAAGAAAAGAAAAATATTAAGACAAATCATTTCACTACAATTTGGTCAGTAGTGAAAGAAGCATTAAGAAAAAAATATTTCAACTTCCAAAAAAAAATAGATACTTCAGTTGTGGTAAATACTTAGTCACAAGGTGCTCACTTCAAAGTGCACATGTATGTGTATGTAAAAGTACATAAAAATAGTTGACAAATATATAATGATATTGTTAATTAATATTAAATGACATTTTTGTTCAAAATAATACACGAAAGATAAAATTAAAATTAATTAAAAATTAAAAAGACCTTGACATTAGTGAATTTTTTTCATATAAAGAAAAATAAATTGTATCCGTAAATAGAGATGAACACATATCGAATATCCGGGTATTTGGAGGCATTCATGTCGATTCAATCTTTAGCCACATGGATAGTCGGTGACTCTGATATCCAAAATGATTTAGAATTTTAAAGAATATCCGATATGATCCGTAGATAAAATAAAATTTTAAAAATAATTGAAATTTTAATAATAACATTTTATTATAAAAATAAAAACAAAATATTATTTAACTTTTTAAATTTTAATACCTAATATAATAAATTTAATTCATAAAAATATTGTAAAACTTATATAAACTATAATATATATAATATATATATATAACATATATATATATATATATAATTCTGTACATGTATGTATATATATGCATATAGCAGATCGAATTAGATATCCATTCCTAATAATATTGGTATTTGTGATTTGATTTTTTTATATTGTATTTTAGTATTTTATTTGCTTTGTAAAGTTACGGATATCCATATTTTTTTATTCAAATAAAAATGGATAACGATTCAAATCAAAATTTATAAATATTTTGCCCAACTTTATCCGTAAACAATAAAAAATAATATATATATATATAGTTTAACTTTTGATTCGTTATTTGTTTTGATTCGAACCGAAAAATCCAAAGTTTTATTGGAACCATGCATGTGAGTTTTATATTAAAAAATACGAAATATATAGTGTGAACACATTTATGAATATAGTGTGAACGCGTTATCATATTTATTATCAAATCATTATGAGATTGTCGTCTATTATAGTGTGAATGCATTTATTACAATGCTTTTATTTTAATATATAAGAGATATATCTTTGTGGGATTAAATTCTTAGATAAATTAGATCGATTAAATTATATGTTTATAATGTCCAAAATTTATTCTAAAACCTTTTAATAAAATATGTTATCGTTCTGAGTTTCTGTTAATACTGTAGAGAAGAAAGCCCATTTCTTTTTACCTATCTCATGATTTTATAAACCTTTTGGCTTTGTCAAAATTGTTGGTCCAACAATATCCCATGTGAACAGAAATGACTTTAAACATAAATAAATCGGATGCAGACTTGAAGGACCCAACGAACTAGACTTGGACTATAGACTAGATTGACTGACTTTCTAAGAGTATATGCAAAACTTCATTGTATCGTATCATTTTCCAGCTTTGATCCATTCAATGTTAATATATGTTTGATTTACTCAGCTACAAGGTGTATATGTCTTGAACCAATGAGATTTTGATGTAAACAGAGACAGCACCTATAACTCATCTTCATTTCTCGTAAAACTTCGTTATATATTTTGTTCATTTTAGCTTTGAACATGTTTGGTTAGTCTTAGAGAATATAGATTCAACTTTCGATCTCCTAGAACCAGGTCCATTTCACACTCATTAAGCGATCCACCATTCAATTTGTTTCAGAAGTATAATATCATACTCTACTATTTCAAAGTTATAGAATCATTAAAAGCCAATATTAACCCTTCTCAGGCACATGTACCAGTACCACTGTTTATCATTCTAGGAATTGAGTAGATATACACATATCACAGTCCTCTTAGAAGATTCTGTTTGATTTTGTTTCTCCTTGAACTTAATATTGGGATCTCCAGTCACATAAATAAGTAGAATTTCCAGATCTTTCATCCTATCTAAAATTGATCACTGGGATATATCCTATATAGGTGAGGAAGGTAACGTGCCGGTGGAGATGATTGCAAACTCAGTTACTCGAGATGGACGAATGCATTCGTATGTGGCAAGGAATGGTCCGACTTGGTTACAACAACGATTTTTTGCCAAAATGTGAATTATTACATTAATGATGCGCATGCGGGTTTGTAATATTACAAAAGGAGATATCTTGCTATTAAAACTTTGCAAAAAAGAATAAAAACACGGTCTGACTAAATTTTAACTAACGAAGTTGAAATATATTATTAAAACCAGTGTTATTACAACCGGACCGATCCGATGGTTAGACTGGGTTCAACCATGAACCGGATATATAAACGGGTTGGATCTAATAATTGGTTCAACCATAAACCGATCACGTAGCCGGATTAGATCTTAAAGTTATTAAACTACGAAAACTATCAAAAATCTATAAATCATCCATATAAACATAAAACTAGTTTATATTTATAATGTTTTATGTTTAAAAGTTATTTATATTTTAATTATGTATCATATTTACTAACATTATTTTTAAAAACACTGATTAAAACAGAAACATTGCGTTGGGCCTGGCATTTATTTTGTAAGTTTTTAAATTAAATGCATCTTCCTACTTTATAGTTAAATATACATTAAATCACTAATAATACTTTATTTATACTACTATCTGTTTCCAAACAATATACTTATTTTTTTTATACTACTATCCATGTTTCCAAACAACATTATAATGAATCTTGTGTCCAAACAATATAAAATATTAGAATTCATATTTTTAATATTTCTAACAATTTTCTTTCAAATGATTTAGATAGATTAAATAATTAAAAAAATTCAAATAATGTATAAAACAACGAAAATAAATAGAACTTATTTTTACAGGTTTAAATACTACAAAAACATTTCAATCAATAATAAATTACTTAAATTAACATATTATTTTATTTATAATTACTAAATAATGGTTATATCATTGATTTAAGTAACATAACAATTCAATAATAGCCACTACATAATATATATATATAAATTATACATTGTAAAATAAATATAATAACAAAAAAAATTATGAAAAATGTTTAAAATATATGTTATCTAAAAAATGCTTAACACTAATTGTTAACAGCAAATTTAAACCGATTATAATATAAATTATTAACAACATAAATTACACAAAACAATTATTATAAAATTAATTAAGCTATATAAAAAGGAGCAGTATGATCAAGACATATTTATAATTGTTAATTATTTTATATCTATCATTTTTCTCTATCAAAATTTTGTAGAAACGTCATAATTTCATAAAATTACAAAATAAGGAACTTTAAAATTTGGATTAAAAGGTAACAAATTATGAAACTATAACAATTTAAATCAAATTGAATTATATATTGGCCATCCGTCAGCTCAATCGGTTAGTCTCGGGTTTTAGTGATTTTTTAAATATGAATATTTTTACAAATCTAAATCGAATTGTCGGATCACCGGATTAACCGGTTAGACCGCGGGTTTGGGTCGAATTCAAAAGCATTGATTTTAATGCAAAAATATTATAAATACACAAAATTCTTACAAATTAACAAAATATTTGTTAAGTTATTAGTGAAATTATTCGTCATAAAATAATCCGCGCTTGTTAAGCGCGAGTCAAGATCTAGTTGTAAGTTGTAAGGGAGAATCTAGATGTAAAATTTCATGGGTGCAGAAAGTGTATAAAATAAATTAGTGGGTGCAATAAATATAATTTTCTATGTTTTTAGTAATTTTCTTTCATTTTACCTCATAAAATAATATTTTTTTGAAAATAACTGGGTGCATAGACACTCATTGCTTTGGGTACACAGACACCCATTGCTTTGGTTGTAGCTTCGCCACTGAATTACACATTCATGTGTAAGCCAAGCCAGGCTTGAATCAGAGGGATAAATTTATTCTTTCCCTTGCTACGCAATATTGTGTTCCTAACAGTGCGGTCAGTCATTCTGAAGACCGTGGATGGAACAGTTGAAATGAGGTCGTGTAAGCGCTTGTTCCACTCCGCCCAAATTCCATAGATGGTAGCTTGTGAAGCAATCCGCTTGAAAATTGTGGAACAATTGAATCCTTTAGTGCCAGCCAATCGGAGAACGCAATCCAAGTGATGAAACCAAGGTTATTGAATCTCAGCCGTTTAGAGCAGCATTATCGCTGACTCTTAAAGAGTTTTAAGAGGTGTAAGGCCCACAAAAATCATAAAACCCACCCATTCTTTCTCTTCTGCAAGAGGCGAGTCCGGTAGAGTTTTTGTACTGTTCAGCGGACCCCACTGACAAGTGGCGGCCCGCGATTGATCCATTTTTAATTTTTTTTTTTAAATCCGACAAAAAAAAAAAAAATTAGAACCCACGCTCTCTCCCCCCCCCCCCCCTTGCGTTAATGCTGCTCTTAAGAACCATATCCCACATATTTTCACTAATTTCTATCTTCTGTAGCTAGAACACACAGACAACACAATGAATTATCAGCACACCCCATATGTGTAACCGAGACCTAGTTGGTAGCATGTCTAAGTGCGCAACCCACATAGTGAAACTATGTTTAGGAATAGCTCCTTTAAACCATACATTCTCTGTCCATCGCTTCACTGGCTCTCTGTTTCGTCCCAGGTTTTAGATGAAGAGAAGGTTTGCAGTTCTGTCCCGTCAACTGACCAGAAGTATAGTGTAATGCCCCGACCGCCCCATGCCCGCTCACTCGACCCGTGAGCCTCATTCCTTGCGATGGGCGATGTGTTAATTTCCAGAAGGCTCGAAATTCTCGTTTACCATGCAATCACCACATGACCTCCTTTCCCCATGCTTTGGATTCTATTTTTATGATGCCTAGTAGCGTTGGTCTTTTCCAGAGACTCTCTCTTATCTTGCAACTTTGATTCTCGACGACCTTGTTTTCTGTTGCTACTAGTTTTTGAATGAAAAGATTTTCAGTAACGTTGCTTATTTTCCTATATTAAGTTAATAAATAACAAAAAGAAGTGAATAGTTACTTTTAGAAACTTTATAAAATAACAAAAAATGTAGGTCTAGATTCTAATATTAGAGTAACAAAATATGTTTATCATTAAGTAATCGATAAAAGTTATAATTAAGGAATGTATTAAGAATTCTTGACTTCTCTGTTATAATTATCAAATTTTCAAGACTATAACTTCTATCGATTACTTAATGACGATAAACATGATTTGTTAGCGTTACTCTAAATTAGAATCTAATCCTAAATTTTTGTTATTGTATGAAGTTTCTAAAACTAACTATTTAGGTTTTTGTTATTTATATAGTAACTGATTACGAAGATAAACAACTTCGTTTTTTTTCTGGTTTAATGAATATTGAAATCCCAAAATAGTCACGGAACTCTTGTTTTTCTAGGCTTACAAAAAGACGTAGAAAAAAAGAGTTTAGAAGAGAGAGATCTAAGAAGCTCCAAACAACAATAAAAAGAAGAAGAATGTCGTTTTCTGGTTATAGCTTCGTCGTACTAACATTATTCTCCATCGTCTTAACTCAAATATATGGTTTGGGAAAAGTTGACCCAATGTATGATCTCAAACCGGAAGAAACGCTAGCGATTCACAACCAGATTCGAGCCGATGTCGGGGTGGCTCCGTTGGTATGGGACGATAAACTAGCTGCCTACGCACAGAACTACGCTAACGTACGATCCAAAGACTGCGCCATGAAGCATTCAACTGACGGAATGTACGGCGAGAATTTAGCCGCAGGGTGGGTCCAACCTTTGGACACAATGAGCGGTCCGATTGCGACTAAGTTTTGGTTGACGGAGAAGCCTAATTACAATTATGACACCAACAGATGTAGTGGTGTGTGTGGGCATTACACCCAGATTGTGGCTAATCAATCGCAAAGACTTGGTTGTGGTACGGTCAGGTGTCATAACAACGAGTATGTTTGGGTCGTATGTAACTATGCTCCTAGGCCAATGGGTGATGCGAACACACGTCCGTATTAATTAAATTTTGTGTTTTCTTTTAACGATGACTAAACAGTATGGTAATATGTGATTCAGATATTGGAGAGTGCGTATTCGACTTCTTACAAAAATCATCTTCAACATATATATTACACTTACATAATATGTTGGAACTATTTTTTGAACATTATGAATAAAATATTCATATGTCAAAAATGAAGTTTTATTTGAATGAGAAATGGAAGGTCTAATGTGTGTGATTTGAGAATTTTGTATAAAATAACAAATACATACATTAGATATTTGATCTTGGATTTGAGTTTTGATTTGTTAGTTGGACTTCATGTTCATTAACTTAAATCAAATATATTCATGTTCATTAACTTAAATCAAATATATGTTGATATTTTATATTGATAAAATATAAAAAAGAAATCCATTTTGAAGTATATTATTTAGTTTGAATTGATCAAACAAAAAATAATTTTACTCTTTAATTTCTTGGTCAAAATGTGGAATAAATTCACATAATAATTGACAAAAATTAAAGACTCCATTAGTGCACCATGGAGGTTTCATTTTTTGTGCTGAAAAATGAAACTTGTGCTTCTCATGATTTTTCTATAAAAGGGTTTGCTAGCATTATAGAAAATACACACATTCATACAATCAAGAAACATTTCTCCCACTCAGAATAGTTATGCTAGTATTTTTTTTTTTTGAGTCTGAGAGTACATCACAGAAATAGGGTCGATAGATTCTGTTTTTCGGTGATGGTAAACAGAAACAATGTTGCAGTTGTATCCTGGGAATCTGAGCGCCATGAAACCGTCACACTACGGGGCGTTTAAAGATTTAAGGAAAGAGATTAACTATCTCGACTCTGCAATTCTTCTTTATTTTTATATTTCGGTATTGAAATTTTAATTTATGTTCTTATTATTCTTTACAAATATCAGTTGTCGTATGGTAGTAAAATAAAGTTCTTACACTCTTAAATCTTTAAATATTGTTTATGCTTTTGCACTAACAATACTGATATTTGTTAAAAGTTTTTGTTTTTCAAGAACAGGTTAAAAGATGCTCGAGTCCGATCTGCTAGATTATTTTAAAATAATTATTCTGCCACTTGAGACAATCGGTTATTAGTATTAATCGTGTTCAGTCAATAGTAGTGATCGATCTTGTTTTCAGCACTAATGATACTAACATTGGCTTAAGTTTTATGAAACTAGTCAACAGGTGCTGATCGTGGGTTCTAGCAATCGAACGGGAAAGTAAATAGCAGGTTGTGGTGTTTGATTATTGATTCTATTAAATTGCAAAATTTAATGATTTAAAAAAAAAATTCTATCAGTTTTGATCATTTTCAATATGTTTTTTTTTTTGTAAACAAAAAAGAAAAGAAAACTGATGTTGATTTTATATCAAACCGTTACAAATTGCAAAGGAAAAGGGTTTATTGCTTTTGGTCAAAAATATATTTATAACTATTGGTACTTAATTAGTAAAACAATATGTTGAATAAAACGTTTTCCAGGATTAGTTATTGTTTAAACATTATTAGTCATATGTTTGGTATTGAGTAGTATATTAATCTGGGTTTGGTTTCTAGTGAACAAACTCATATTTCAATATAGCTAAACCAAAGTGATTAATAAAATCTCGATCTTTAAGAGATCGAAAGGTATATATATGGAAATGGATTTAGTGAGTCGACGCCCCAAATTTAGTTTGGGAGAGGTCTGCCACATATAAATCATTTGCCATAGAAAATAAAATGTTTGTTGATATTGATCAAAACATTTATATTTCGTCAATACTTAAATGCAATTTGTAAAAGGATTGACCATGAAAAAGAAAATGAAAATTCTAAAACCAATATGACTGAAACTGACATGTGTTTTGTAGTTTCTAAAGTCAATATGGTTGAGAATAATCATATAAAATTGTGTGGTTTTGATGGCAAAAATAATATCTTGTAATGATATGTATATTTGCTAAAAAAGTGTTTGGAAAGATCCAAAACATACAAGTTGGATTTATTAATCAACTTGAGAGAACTATGAAAATAGTTGTATGTAAAATGTGAATTTCTAAGAATGAAACACATTTTTCAAGAAAATTGTAATAATTTTCGAAATTGCTTTTTATTCATTTAAATCTAAAAGAGTTGTAGATTAACTTTCTAAACTCTTAAGAGATGTTAAATGTAATTATGCATGTTTTTGAGTTATCTCAAGAAATGTGGGGGAAGCTTTGCTTACCATATAAAGTCATTGGCAAGAGGCCAAATGAACTTAGTGATAGTTATCACAATATTTTTTTTTTTTAGAAAACAAGTGTTATACACTGAGTTTTGTGTATAATGGTTAATTGTATCTTGAAAAACAGATGACAAAAATCATTAGACAATTGATCTCGACTAATCTCAAGAGATTATGTCCACTATGATGACAACCTAGGATCCTTTTATTAAAGGTGTGTCATGAGATCATATTGTATATCATCAAAAGGAATGGGTAGCCTGTGAATTAAGATAAGGTTTGGCGGTAACTCTACCTAACTGACTAGAGATCCCACGAAATAGGTTCAAGGAGACAACTAAGTCAAACTAAGTCTGCCCAAAGCACTATAAGACTTCGGTCTATACCCAGTTGCTATGATGATTAAACATTGCTACATGTAAGGATTATAGGATAAGCATTTGCTTTTAATGATTTGTGTCCATAGCTTTGAGATATGAATGGAGTAGTACATGATACTCCTCTAAACAAAGCTAATGGCAAATCACTTTGTGAGTGTGAAATGGGGCCGTTTCTAGGAGAATGAAGGAAAGACTATATTCTCCAAGTTCACTCATGATTACCAGGACTGTTCACGGCCAAAATGAACACAATAGAGAACCTAGTTCTGTGAGAGAATGAAGTTGTGTTGTAGCTATTGTCTAGGTTTACACCAAAGCCCAGGAGGTTCAAGACATCATGGCCACCTCCTGGCCGAGTAAATCCGATAGCTATTAACAATGACTGGTTCAAGGCTGAAAAATTGCTACCAACTCATCATGCAGTGGATTTTTCGTTTGTACTCTCAAAAGTCCTAAGGTCGAGTCTTGTCTAGGAAGTCAAGTCTGTCGAGTCGTCTAGTGTCTAGAGTCATTTCTATACATGTGGGGGATTGTTGGAACTATTTTTTGAACATTATGAATAAGATATTCATATGTCAAAAATGAAGTTTTATTTGAATGAGAAATGGAGGTCTAATGTGTGTGATTTGAGAATTTTGTATAAAGTAGCAAATACATACATTAGATATTTGATCTTGGATTTGAGTTTTGATTTGTTAGTTGGACTTCATGTTCATTAACTTAAATCAAATATATGTTGATCTTTTATATTGATAAAATATAAAAAAGAAATTTATTTTAAAGTATATTATATAGTTTGAATTGGTCAAACAAAAAATAATTTTACTCTTTAATTTTTTGGTCAAAATGTGGAATAAATTCACATAATAATTGACAAGAATTAAAGACTCCATTAGTGCATCGTAGAGGTTTCATTTTTTGTGTTGAAAAATGAAACTTGTGCTTCTCATGATTTTTCTATAAAAGGGCTTGCTAGCATTATAGAAAATACACGCATTCATACAATCAAGAAACATTTCTCCCACTCAGAATAGTTATGCTAGTATTTTTTTTTATTTTGAATCTGAGAGTACATCACAGAAATAAGGTCGATAGATTCTGTTTTTCGGTGATGGTAAACTGAAACAATGCTGCAGTTGTATCCTGGGAATCTGAGCGCCATGAAACCGTCACACTACGGGGCGTTTAAAGATTTAAGGAAAGAGATTAACTATCTCGACTCTGTAATTCTTCTTATTATTCTTTACAAATATCAATTGTCCTATGGTAGTAAAATAAAGTTCTTACATAATAAATCATCATTTTCATTTTCGTGTGCTAATATATATACAACTAATTCAAAACTACTACATATATTGAATTTGTAATTTGCTTGTATGTGATTTTGAAAACCAAAGATGATACATAAAGGATATACTAGCAGGAACGATAAAGTATGAATGACATCAATATCACCAAAAAAAAAAAGTTTTTGTCACAAAAAAAAATAGAAATTTCAAAACATTCCTAAATTATACCTTACACCAGAAACCCTAATCTTGCCACTTTTTAAATAATAAACCCTACTAAACTCTAAACCTAAATATGAAATATACATTAGTAAATAATTTATTATTTACATTTTTTAAAAACTGTTAGTTTTATTTTTAAATTTTTTTAATTAATAATATAATTATAAATAGAAATGTAAGCATTTTATTGTTTTTAGTGTTTACTAAATGTTATTTTATGATTTCTCGTGTGTTATTTAGAGATAAGCACTTGTTTTTATTGCTGTTTAAAAGTAATATTCAACCATAAATTAAAATTTTAGAGAATATAATAAATTCATAACTAGCTAATAATATCAAATTTAAGTTTTAATTAGTTATTGATTTAATATATATTTAATGGCCGACAAAAATATTTAATTGAAAATTTTCACTATCTATTATTAACGTCAAGAAAACTAAAAACGTTGGAAAGTTAATTAAATAAAATTAATTAAATAAAATTAATTTGATACTAAAAAGGTAAAAAGTCAACAATAAATCTCCGAAAATGAAGATAAGAAATAGGGAAAATCGCATTTTAAACCCTGAGAGTGTCACATTCTCTGCAATTTAAACACTGAACGTTTTTGACTAACACTTTAAACCTTGAGAGTGACATTTTTAGCATAACAAACCTCCAAGTCAACTAGGTGATTTGTACTGTTCATTTTGTGATGACGTGTCGGTTTTTTCTTTTTTCTTTTTTCTTTTTATTTTAAATAAAAAATAAACTTCGTAGAAAATTCGAAAAAAATCGAAAAAAATCGAAAAAAAATCGAAAAAAATCGAAAAAAATCGAAACAATTCAAAAAAATCTAAAATTTCAAAAAATATAAAAATTAACATTTCAAAATTAAAATAAAATTAATATTTTTAAAAATTAATCCAATTATAAACCAATAAGTATATATAATATAATAACTTGAATGGTAATTCTACATTCTGGTTTTTGGTTTTTGATTTTTTTAAAAAATTTTGATTTATTAATACTTAACTTGTTAAATTTTCAAAATTAATCCTATTATTTGTATTATTTATTAAAATGATATTTATTTTAGTAATTTTATGTTTGTTTAAAAAGAAATTAACTTGTAAGTAAAGTTC
Organism: Brassica incana; assembly: GCA_945779075.1. Taxonomy (NCBI): domain Eukaryota; kingdom Viridiplantae; phylum Streptophyta; class Magnoliopsida; order Brassicales; family Brassicaceae; genus Brassica; species Brassica incana. Next base: position 4,536,521 of record CALZFW010000023.1, on the reverse strand, counting down.
TTAAAAATAGTAAATAACTTTGAAATTAAATAAATAACTAATCAAACTTTAGAGAAACTAAAATATATGTTACTTATCTAAGAAGCTCCACTCATACCAAAACCTAACATATACAAATCTAAAGGCATACCTCTCTATCTCTTAATTATATTTCAAACTAACTTACAATATTTTAGTTAAGGTCATAACCATTTTAAGTGGTCTATGAGATATTTTCTAGTTTCACAAAAATTTAATAAGTTAAGTATTAATAAATAAAAAATTAAAAAAAAATCAAAAACAAAAAAAAAACAGAATCTACTATCACCATTCAAGTTATTATATTATATATATTTATTGGTTTATAATTGGATTAATTTTTTAAAAATATTTTATTTTTAATTTTTAATTTTGAAATGTTATTTTTATATTTTTTAATTTTTCAAAAAAATCGATTTTTTTGAATTTTTTCAACTTTCTATGTATTTTATTTTTATTTTAAAAAAAAACCGACATGTCATCACAAAATGAACAGTACAGGTCACCTCGTTGACTTGGTAAACAAGTAAACCTCATTGGAAGTTTGTTATAATAAAAATAGTCACTTTCAAAGTTTAAAGTGCTAGTCAAAAACGTTCAGTGTTTAAAGTGCGAGAATATGACACTTTGACGGTTTAAAATGCGATTTTCCCTTAAGAAATATGAAGTAAGAACATCCCCAACAGCTTATTATCTCCTCATTTTTAGCGGTTTGCACTCCAACAACTTCTTATCTCTTCAAATTTTAAGAGGGTGAATAATACACTCTCAAATTTAAGAGTGCACTATACACCTATTAAAACACTATTTATTTTTTACTTTTGTCCTACAACTCTATATGTTTTACAATCGCATGCATAACTTTTTATATATTATATTTTAGTTCTTATCGTTATATTTTTTAAAAAATATTTCGACTAAAATTATTTTATTAACATTTTTTTCATTATTTATAGTTATATTTGATTACGTATTATTATAGTTTTTCAAAAGCATTATTATAATATGTTTCAAATAGTATGTTTATTGGTTTTTGAAAGTTTAGTGATTATAGTTAACTATTAATAATATTGAGGATTAAAGTGTAAATTACTAATTTTTCAAAAAAAAAAAAAACAATGAAGGTGACAGAAAGATTAGAGCGATTTGCACCGTAAATATAAAAAAATTAGAAAATTTGCGTAAATGGAAAAACAGCCGGCCCAGGCGCAAGGCCCAGTTCATGCGAGTGAGAAAAGACATCGGTGACCCTATAGCTCTTCTCTTTACGTAGTGAAGCAGCCATCCTTTGAAGAAAGCGTAATAGCTCACTGGTCTAGCTCCATGGCACCGAAAATGTATCAGGGCTCAAGTGATTCACCGAAGGGCGTACTTTTCCTGACGCTGAGTCATCCTATTCAAATTTAGCTATGCTAATGTAACAGGAAAAAGTATTCAGATGATATGGATCCCAAGAGATGAGCGAGAACCTCCAATTGCTTAAGGATCGCACTCCGCTGTCCCGCTTGGTGGACGAGATCTTCTCTCGGGGTCATTCTGGGTTACTGAAGGGTTGCCCGACTGCTCGGTGACCGAATCAGAGAAGCCCAGCAAATGAAGGGAGGCATTACCAGCTTACTTTTCGAGCGAGAGTTTCACGATCCCGACCAGCAACTTGTTGGGAGTTAGGGCATCCAAGCTTGCCCAACCTAGTAAAGGGGCTTGAATCCGTATTTTGTTTAGGGAGAAACCCTACTAAGGAAAGGATGAAATATAGCATTAACTCCATTTGTTGGTATTCGTTGGGATGCATGCGACCCTATCCTCTCTGATAGATGATCTTGCTTGGGAGAGGGATTTGAACCCCCGATATTCCTAAAAATACTTCGGTTGGGAACCATTGCAGCCATCCCTTGAAAGTGCAGCTAAAGGAGTACGCCGAGTTCTATCGAAACAACGTTTTCCGGGCATACGAGAAAAGAGTCCAGCCCAGCATATATATTTGCGACTTTCTTGATCCCGGAAATCTTTTACTCAGAGTTACGGATAAAGATAAAGTGGACTACCCATGAGCGCGGTGGGAACGGGCTTCCCAAAAAGCCAGAAATGGCCTTGGAGGAACCCCTTACTCTCGTCTTCAATGGGGTCTGCTCTTAGACCATGTCTCCCGAACAATCTCAGTACATATGGCGCAAGACGATTCCACATATCGAGGTCGGAATGGGATCGGGTGTTTTCACGTCTCACCGTAGTGCCCGGTTTGTCTTGATTTCCGATTGCCTTTTTTTTCTTTTTTTTTCTCAAGTCAACCCAGAAGGAGAAAAGACCCTAATTTTTCTCTTATCCATCGTCTTCTTGGTAGCAAGTTTTTTTGTCTTTGTTGTTAGTCACCAACTTATTTACCCATAAATAGATAAGGGGGATTTAGTAAATCCACTTCAGGTGCTGGCCCAGCTGTCGTGTCTATTGGTTCTCTTTAGCGGCTCAAGAGCCGCTTACGCTGGCGCCAGCACCGGCCTCCTTCTGCAAGAGTGATCTATCCCGTCAATCCCACCCGCGAGCTATACATTCTAACCTTCTTTGCCTAGCAAGATACATCTAGTTCTCCCTCCGCTTGCCTATCTCGGTAGGAAATTTGAACAGTCTCTGATTTCAAAGGAATTCCTCGGCAAGAGCTATACCTTCAAGAACCGGAGCAATAATTCCCCTGCAAAAAGGAGATGGCTCTAGTTTCATACTAATCTTCGATCTTCGAGTCTGAACCCATTGAGATGACCCAAGAATTTTACTATTTCGATTTTGCTAGTCCTTGGGAACAGCGTAGCGACGGATAATTCAGAATCAGAATAGGTCCACCAGTCCAGGGGACAAATCAATAGGAAATGCTATTTGCGCAGGCAAATCGCTCTAGGTGAAAATAGAACCTATCCCGGAAAATGACTTTCGAAAACAAACTCTTACTGCAGATCCAAAAGTGGCGCATGTAATTTCTAGGAATGGATGTCTGAGCGGTTGAAAGAGTCGGTCTTGAAAACCGAAGTATTTCTAGGAATACCGGGCATCGATTGTACAAGTTCGCGAAGAGGGCTGGCGCCTTTGACCAAGGGGTCCTCGAACCAACCTGTCCTCCCTTTCTATTCCTAGTCAGGCGTTTTCATTGATCCATTGATTGATTCAAGGTACGAAGTGACAAGTCCAAGCGATAGCGGGGAGTGTTGCATGCCCAATAGAAATCTTTCTTAGACTTTACCCCTTACTGAGAGAATAATACAAACTTGAATACCCGAAACTCCAACGGAAGAACTCCGGCAAAGACTTCCACTATGAGCTCGATTGTTCCGCTTAGGGCCCGTAGGGTCGTTCTCTGCTGCATTGGTGTTTTCACTCCCCACCATAACAAAATGTTTCTGAAATTGGTTTAGGACAAATTTCAGTGCTTAGCCCTAATTAGGGCATCAGATATCTATTTATATAGATGATCTCTTCAAGTCAAATTACAATTAAGCCCTTGGAAAATGCTCAAGTTTTCCATTCTTATATGAGGCCGGAAAGTTTATTAGCAAGAGGTCGGCATGAAGTGATTCATCATGGTCAACATTTTATTACTAAAAAGGGAGGAGGAAACTTAGTCCCAAATGCTTGGCAATCTTTGGTAGAGCTTCTTTATGATTTCGTGCTGAACCTGGTAAAGGAACAAATAGGTGGTCTTTCCGGAAATGTGAAACAAATGTTTTTCCCTTGCATCTTGGTCACTTTTATTTTTTTGTTATTTTGTAATCTTCGGGGTATGATACCTTATAGCTTCACAGTGCCGAAAAATAAATCAAAAAATCGATTCAGAGAAAAACCTCTTCTCCTCTCTGTTTTCTTAGAGTTTCATATGGTATCAGAGCCACATTCTTCTTTACTAAACAGAGAACCAGACCCACCTTCCTCTCTAGAGTCAAGAGTTCTTGCCCACTGGAGTTATCCAATTCTTATTGGCCTTGCCCACTTTTCTATGTGGGTTCATTTCATAATGTATTTTTGTTTTGAATAAAGAAGTGCGCCCCTGTTAGTGTAACATGCGCCACTTTTCGATCTTTTGAGATGGAGAGCTTTCATTGAAAGAAAGGGTAAAAGGTTTTGCAATCATCACGTGCATGTAATCATTAGAGAATCTATATGTACACATGACCGTTTGTATTTGCTTAGCCTCCTATCTAAAAATAGCCAAATAAACTGACCATTACGAGCGCCTAGGAAACATAAACCTTTCTGCCCAGTATTACACGGGTAATATATATATGTTGGTCGACGTCAAGAGTATTTGTTCGAGCTTCGGAAAGGCGTAGCTCCTCGATCTCGGCGCGTAGCGTAGCTATAATGTTGGTTAGCCGTTTAATCTCTGAGTTTGATATTGAACGATTATATACACACATACAAATTATATCGCCGATATGTAGCATATAGATCGTGTTCTATAAGAGGTGTTTGGGAGAGAGTGAAACACACAGTAAACAATCTATTTTCTTCTGCATCGTCTTTAATAACTCTCATAAACTCTGAGTCTTCCGGGTTCATCATTAGCTTCAGGTGAGTCGTGCCGAGCATGTATGTGGGTTTCCATTTATAGCGAAGAATGTTTATGTATTAATGGTGATTGCATGTCCGAAAAAAAATTAACTGAGCTGTTCCGACATTATTTTTGTTGAACTAGGAATAAATATCTCATTGATTTTGTCTTGCATGCGATATTAATGTTTGTTTGCTCCCTTTACTTATAGAAATTTTTATTTTTCAGATGGGGAAGCTTGTGAGATTGTGGTGGGGTGAGTGGAACAAGGAGGAAGACGGCACTTGGAATTTCCACCCGGACCCCATGGACTTTGGTTTCAAAGCTATGATCCGAGACAATGAAACGTTTGAGTCTTTGGTGAGCATAGTGAGGATGAGATATGTGGTGGGAGAACGGACACCAATAGTGCTATTTTACCAGTTTCCATCGTGGACGGGGAATGAACAAAACAGATGCATTAACACACATAGACGGATAACATGACACTTAACACACAAAGACGGATAACATGACAGTTAGCAATACAATCAAAATAGATATCTTGATAAGCCGAATCAAGATATCTATCACACATAGACGGATAACATGATAAGCTGAATCAGTTTCCATCGTGGACGGGGAATGAACAAAGCAGATGCATTAACACACATAGACGGATAACATGACACTTAACGTACAAAGACGGATAACATGACAGTTAGCAATACAATCAAAATAGATATCTTGATAATCTGAATCATAGACATATATTTTTATATATGTACGAACATCCTCAATATATACAAAGTCAGGATAATTACGGAGTTAGCGGGATAATGAGTGTGGTAACCGTACAAGTGATTATGTAGCTGGTTATTATGACTAAAATATAGATTAGTTTGTCAAATCGATGCAACGTAAACACATGGCCGCATATTTTTGGTTTTAGACACTTGTATGAATTTCATATAAACGAGTAATTTTGAAGTTATATAAGTATAACTTCAAGAACTTCAAAATCCGCAAACTAAGAAAAATACAGACTTCACTACAAGATTGATGTACCAGCATCAGTGTGTGCTTGCATGAGCAAGACGGATGTGACCCAGAATGAGCGGGATTGGGGTTTTGAGGGACAGACCTTGCCCTTTCCACGGTCAGTGCTTTCAGGTCCTGAGGAATAATAGACGTAACATGGACCTACAAGTAATGGACATATTTTATCTTGTTAGCCGGATATCTAATAAAATTTATGTTTAATATGTGTGTTAGCCGGATAATCTAAAAACATTCATGTTTCTGTGTGTGTTAGCCGGATAATCTAGAAAAGTTCATGTTTTCTGAGTTTGTTAGCCGGTTAATACACACATCAAATTATTAGTTATTACTTACATTTTCAGCCGAGTCCAGTGTCCTTGCGTGTGCTGGTTTAATACCATTGCCTCGTATTTCTTGTTTACTTTAAGCTGTCTCGACATCATGAAACGTCCAAGACGACCAGAATATGGAGACTGGTCTGCCAACTCTATGAATTTGCCAAAAGACGACGCCTTTAGGACTTCGAGTTCGTCTTCCTCGAGTGCTCTAATATATGCTTTATGCATCCAGGCTTGTGGTAGGTGGTAGGGAGTGATTCTGATCAGACCATCGGGTTCATCTCCAATGGTAAAGAACCGAGATGGAAAAAGGTGTCTTCCATTTGATCTCTCGTGGGGAGCATGAAATATGCACGGGATCGAAATATTTATGAAAATGAAAGAGTTTAGATATCTTAAAAAGATATACGAAGAGTTTTACTCGAAGAAACTTCGGAGGAAAACAATTAGATGTGCAGAATAATGGACTTACCGGCAAAGGATGTGATAAATTCGGTTTGCGGTGACCAGAGATTGGTATTAGAAACCTCCGAAAATGATTTTCGACGGAGAAGACGAAGAATTCCAAAACAAATGAGCGGTGAAGTAAACGAGGAGAGAGATGAGTGTTGTATCGATTTTTGTGACACGTGAGGAAGAGAGTATAGGGAGTTTCGAAATTGAATAGGCTGTAGGTAGCGTTAGGCCATCGTTATCCCTGGAACACTTTTTGGGTTTCTTAATTTTAATTTTTTTTTTTTTTTTGCTGATTTAGAAAAAAAAAAAAAAAAAAATTAAAAAAGAAACCAATTGCGGGCCGCCACGTTTCAGCGGGACCCGCAAATAGTTTAAGGAACACACCAAGATTGGTCACTAATCCATTACTCTTGTGACCGGTTTTTTGTTTTTTTGTGGGGTCCACATTATATTTTATTTGTTTTTTTTGTTAAGGACTCTTGTTATACTCCCCCGATAATTGTGGTCTTACACGAACCTAGGGGCAGAATGGTCATAAAATCAAGCCCGTGTCGATGAAAAAGCACTTAAGCACATAGATGGTTTAAAATACGGCCGCAAGCACATTCGCTTTGGGCCAGGGCCATCTCTGATGAAAGAAAAGAAAAATCTATAGTTTTATTGGTTAGGATAAAATCTTCACGACTTCACCAAAATTGGAGTAGACAATTTATCGCGCGTATATTTTAGATTAAAATAAACTTGCAAGTTGTAACAGCCATTGTAGTTTAGTTTAGGTGGAACCATGTAAAACCTAGTTTAAAATTAACCATGAGTAAAACTTTAGGAATTCATATTTAGACTTTTCTTATATGGTTATAATCACCGAATGTATGGCTAACATTTTTCACAAATATTTTTAAATTTACCAGAAGTAGTTTGCCCATATCCCATTAACGTAGCCTCGCCCCTGAATATAATAATCCCCAAATAGTGCTATAGCCATTTTCAGAGGCTTACAATAGGAGGAACAACAATCACAACATAGATCACATAAGTTCCAAGAAAAGTTACAAAAATAAAACAAATGTTTTCCTTCGTTGTAGTCCTTACATTATTATGTGCCTTTTTAACCCACGCCTATGGTCTGCCAAGTGTGAAGCCAATCGATGATGTTCAACCGGAGAAAACTGTACAGGCTCGCAACGAGATTCGAGCCGCGGTCAAGGTGGCTCCATTGGTATGGAACGAAACCCTTGCGGTCTATGCACAGAACTATGCCAACAAACTTTCCAAAACCGGAAAGTGTGCGCATACTGACATGAAACATTCTGATGGGCCTTACGGCGAAAATATCGCAATTGGTTGGGTCCAACCCAAGGATCAAATGAGCGGTCCCGATCGCGGCTAAGTTTTGGTTGACAGAGAAGCCTAATTATGATTATGCCACCAACAAGTGCAAAGGTATTTGCGGGCACTACACTCAGGTCGTGGCCAAGCAATCAACCAGTGTCGGTTGTGGCTCGTACAGGTGTCATAATAATGAGTTGATTTGGATTATATGAAATTATTTTCCGAAACCTATGGGTGATGCGAATACTCGTCCTTATTGATGATTTTCAATTGGATGTAGCAAAGAGAATGAAAATGGTAATGTGAATTTATAGAAAAGATAATATATTAAGTTAATGACCCACTTTGGTATCGTATAGGGTGACAGAAATTTGTGTTGATGTTAGTATGTGTAATTTATATTAGACGTAGGCACAATTCTAGTAGCAAAATTCGGTCCTCAGGCTCTTGTATGCTCAAATGTGTTGAGGAGCTTTAGGATGATGTTAAAGTCACCATGAGACTCTGTGGCTCCTATCTATCAATCTATCTATCTATTTATATAAAAGAGGGTTTCCTCCTTCCTGGTTGAGACACATCAGCATCTACGTCATAAAATCGACTCCTCTAAGCGCGACACGTGTCCCAGACGAATGAAACTCATCATTTCATTTAAGCTTGAGCCAATTGAGCTTTGATCGTTAATGTATCTGATTTCTTTAGTTTGTTCACGTTTTGAATGAGTTTTAAGTTTCAATAACCGGATATCAATTAATAGGCTTCAATATTAACTGCAACAATTGTTTTGGGTTTAGGAAGCTGGGTCAAACTGGCTGCTAATACACATGATGAGCTCAACAACTCCAAACGTCATCTTCAAAACTATAGACGAACCGTTTCTAGAGCTCCTTCAATGCACTATTTCTCATTCAATGTATCTCTCTTTTCCCAGTCGGTGAAATACAACTATACGTAGATTAGTCTTCAATCTGTAAAACTCATCATTTCATTTCTTACAGTCATATAAACATTGGCAAACCAGAATGGTGAAGAATCTTTCTCTCCTCCTTGCTGATTTTAAAGCAGTCATAAATAGATTAGCCTTCTATCCTTTCTCTTCCTGGATGACGAAACCTCCTTTTGCTTGCGCACTCGTCAAGCCGTTCACGGACAGGCGCACTCGTGAAGCCGTTCACGGACAGGCTTTTTACAGAGTATGAGGTTAATGTGAGACGAAAACAGCTTTGTGTTTTGCGGCAGACGATTCGGTTAAGGCAGATGCTTCTTCCTAAGCTGGAGAGAGGTGATGAATCAGATGATGGAGGCATGGAAACCAGTCCCAGATTTACCAGAGGAGGCTTCTCCACCAGGATAAAGGTGTGACATGCTCTTGACTGATGTAAAGGTTGGCCTCCTCATCTTCCCTCGCAGTTCTTTTCAGTTTCGGATTACTTAAGAGCAATTCTGTCATTTACAATTTCATAAAGTTAATTAGATTAGATTGATTTTTTTTTATATTTCTTGGTTAACCATTAAGGGTTTGTAAAATCATCAACCCATGTTTCGTTTTCTCATTTGTGCATCTATTTAGTGACAAAGTAATTAAGGCTTCAAAATACACTTTTCATAATGAGATTAGAAAGGCAGGATATTGGTGACCATAGTTAATATATAAATCTCTATCTTTTGATTGGTACAATTTCTTCACCCTACTTCCAAATTAACGTTTTCACCACCAAAGAAATAAATCTAAGCAATTTAGCTAGAATATGATGTAATTTTTGTTTAATTATGGAATCTTTATGGGTTATGAAAAGTAAGTTTGATGTACTTTAAAAACCATTTTCAAAGAGAGTGTTCTCAGAAGTAGCTGAGAGACGAAGCTATGAGAATCTAGCGTGAGAAAACCACATTTGTTGCAGTCTGGGAAAGACACAAAATGTGAGTTCCGGAAACATCTTGGAGAGGTTTCTCCAAATAACTTTGGGCGAATGAATAGGCTACTGGGGTAAAAGACGGAGAGATTGCAAATCTAAAAGATGAGGATAAGGTTGATCAGTTGATGTTAGCTCGCTGACAACTAGAGACTAAGGAACTTGAATCTCAGTGCAGCATCCATTCTTTGTTTTTATTTATTCTTGAGTTATATTATTGTCGGAAAGTTTATGTCCTTACCTTACAAATGACCATTGTTCCACCTGTAGAAAAATCAGTTGGAGAAACAAAGATTTTCTAAAGCTACAATTTTAAAGCTCTTTGGCTAATTTATAATGTTATTTTGAGAAACATGTCCGTAAAACCAACAACTCAAACTGCACCGTCTGATTTTATCAGAGGAAACAACAATCAATATGACAAACATGATTTAGGAATTCTATGTCAAGTCAGCCGTGTAAAATGGAAACATTATGACGACTTTGGCTGTTTAAATGAATTTGAATGAAATAAAAAAGTATACAAAATTTTTGAACTTTTGTTGGGATTGTGAGAAAGTTAAAGGAGAAAACTTATTATACCAAACTTTGTTATGTCTTTTTTTTTTTTTTTTTGCAGATATATATCTTCATTGTGTTCATGGTCGGCCACAATCAAAAAAGTGAGAAATAACCTTTTTACAGAAGGAGCACTGTCTTCTTTCAATCTCTCTTACAGGGTTACAGTATTTAGCGGCAATAAAGCGACCCAGTAATAAATCAGGTGAATCGTGACCATCCTTACATAATCTCTCTGTCACCTCAGTCATTGTATATTTTTCTCAAGAGTTATGTTGTCTTTAACCTGAGGTTTATTATGAGTAGTTGTTGATCTCTCTCCATGTTATAAGCTTCCTCCTGGGTTTGAGGTATATCATTATCACATTTCAGGTTGAGCCCAGAGTTGAAGCTGAATCATGGTTTGTAATTGGTGCATGGTTTTAATGAAAACTTCGTTGTAATGGGAGAATGGTTAGACGGTAGTCCTAAACAGAAGAAGAGATCGAGCTTATTCACGAGGTGGTCTTAGTGAAAGGATTGCTGTGAGGGCCGGTTTTATCCGAGTATAGACACTGACAGGATTCTTCGGTTTCTATGTTTAACCATCTCTTCTCCTGCTCTTAGCCCTGCCAACTCCACTAGAGTCTCCCGTTTTCCTTTTAATATTTCTTTTCATGCGTAAATTTGATTTATATCATTTTGGGAATTTGATACATCTAACCGAGTTTGGTATACAATGTGGAACTACGCAAATATTGTCAAAAAAAGGTGGGTGTGGGCCGTGTGGCAACTTGGAATCACCACTTGATTTCGACCAACAATATAAAATCCAAACATTTAATTATTACGAATTGAATCACAGATTCAGTATTATTTATATTTAATAGTTTAATTTATATTTTAATTATGTTGATCTTACAACAACACTCATACAAAAAAAAATATTTCCATTTATACGAATTACAGTAACAAACATGAATGCCATACCAAAAAAAAATAACAAACATGAATGCGGTTTTTTTGGTAGAGCATGAATGTTATTAAATAAACTATTATGGCTCTGATGTCCAAACCAAATAAAGCATGAAGTAAGGACAATATATTACAAGATGTATTATGTAGTCAACGACGGTTCTTATGCTGAATATTCTAACATCCTACATAACTAATTAAACATGGCATAGAAATAATGGTTTACAAATGATATAACCAACCCCCGTTGAAGTTAAAAACAAATGTCAATCCAAACATTTATATTTACAAATGCTCATTCAAATATAAGATGTTTCTATATTATTTTAACGTTACTGTCCCGTCCGTAGGGCGGGTTTACCCTAGTACTCCTATCTTATACAATAAAGGAGAGTTGTCTCTCTCCTTAGAGTGCCACATCATTTTGGAAGGATGGGCAAAATAGGACACGTGTACACTTCTGTGTTTTTACTTTTTATTGATTTTCGTTAGTATAGTTGTTTATAGGTTTCACGTGGGCTTGAGATTATTTTACTTGGGCCATAAAAAAAACCAAAAGCGTAACTCATTAGACCTTCGTGTCTCTTCTTCATTAATGACGACTTTTGATATCTAAAGTTCTTTGCTTGTATCGGTTCCGATTAGGTCAACCACAAATGGAGTTTCTAGAAGCTTGTGGGAAACGATCTTCTGAGGAATCTGGTGGAACTCCGTCGTCTGAGGTTCTTTTCGTCTAAACGGCCTCTCCTACAAACGGTATCTCCCATGCGATTAACCAGTTCCACTTTTCCGATTTGAAGGCAGGACGTTGCAAGGAGACAGTTGTGAAGAAATCCAAAGAGCTTATGGGTGTGGATCCGGTTTTTGTCGACTAACACGTTATGATCGTCTAACTTCCATCCTTTTAATCTTAACAGTCCGCCTTGATCCAAGGGTCTATTAGGGTACCATTCGCTTCAACGATTAGACCAAGACTGTGGAGCTTACGGAGACGACATAGATTATCTCGACAAAGTAGTTCAGTTTCGAGATTATATTGGCTTTGGCAAATACGAACATGGAGATACCGGGAATGTGTTATGTACTAAATCTTCTCCAACTCTTTAACTATGTTTGGGTTATACTTTTCTCAAACGTATTCACCCTTTGTTTCCATTGTTTTCTGTAGACTTTTTTGGTGATGTGTGGCATCAAGACCACCTGCAACGATGAAACTCAGGCAATTGCAACGATGGTTACAATCTGTGTTGACAAGTGCGTAAGCCTAACTCTAATGTTTTACAGTCAACAGTTGGTGTTTTTTGGGTTATCTAATGTTATTGGTCTTTATGATAAACGTCCAACTACTCTTTAGAATGACAACCGTAGGCATCAGGTATGGAGCCTAATGGTACTGTTTCCACAAACATAAACCATAAATTAGTAGGAGGTGAACATCTTCTGTTTCAATAGTGATTTAACACACTCTCATCATACCAGTTTCAGTTATATCCTCATGTTTGATTGCAGACTGGCTTTTCCTGAATGCAACCTCGGGAACACACTTTTATTTTGACAACGAAAGCCTCGCACAAAGTATTCTAGCAGTGTAATAGATTCAAAACTCAAACTTCTCTTTAGGAATTTATGTCCACAATATTCTCAAACCAGAGGAAATAAACATTTTCTATAGGTTATCTAGAACTGATGAGATGGTTGCAGCTCCACATATTCTAAGTATGGAGGTGTGGAGAAAATAGAAACAGTGACTCTTGCTGAGCTGAACAACTATGTTCTGAACTCTCCACCACGGGTAAGTCTGTCCGCTCAATTCATAGTCAAGCTATATGTTTGATCTTCAAATATCCTTCTCTCACTATGCTGCCTACAAATTCTTAAGATAGCTGTTGACATTATTAACTTCCACGGGGCGCAGGTGGAGTTCCCCCAGCAAGCTAACCTCCCACAATGTATCCAACAAATTATCAGCTAGACTTTAGTTTTCAAGCTGAAGGCTCTTTGGATTCAATTTTACCTCCAAGAATCAATCCTTCACGGTGGCCCGAATATTAGACAGTAACCAGCGTCCACCCATGCCTAACTTTGGTCACCAGGTATGGATTATGTGTTGATCAATTATTTCTAGGTCCAGATAAATGTATACTTAATCTCTGTGGATCGGGCTTGACAGGGAGGGGATGACCGGTGGCTACATAAATGGTGTTGTCAGCAAAAAACAGAAGCCATCTCCTATGATGACCAAAAGTGTCCCTGAGAACACCATAGGAGTTAGTGATTATCCTGTGATTGTAAAAGTCCGCCGGATCCATGACCACGATATGCTCAAACTAATGCAGTAGCTAGCCCCGCTGGTGAAACTTCTGCTTCCAAGAAAGTTCCAGAGTTTGAAAGCTGATTTGCTATCTTTAGTTTAAAGTTTTGAGTCCAATAATGCAGTAGTACTTTAAAACATAAATTTTGTTTTATACGTATGGTTTTTAAGATTATAGTTGGGAGAAAAAGTTCCTCATATTGTTAGGATTAAAACCTATTTATTTGAAGTTGGACGATGACTCTGATTAGTAATTTGAATTTTCACATCTATATATCCCGTGAAATTGCCTCACATAACCATTTATCCATTTCAGATCATTGAGAGCTTTGCATTATACTTCGTCCATCATAAACATCGAACCCATTTCTAAACTTTAATTCCAGATTCTCATTATATATTTGGGAAATCAAAGCTTAAAAGACGTGGCAGATTTCTTGAGGTCCATGTATCTGTTTCTCTTATCAAGCACTAATGGGACCAGATAATATAACTCAGTTTCGTTTTTGGCATATTTATAAATTATTTTTTTGCACAGATATTTTATTAAAGATCTATAATCAACTTTACAAGCTCAAACAAAAGAGTCAATAGCTCAAAAGAAATCCAACAGTGCCTGATTTTCATTTGTCTTTTATTTTGTGGAGCATTTGTTTTTGGTAATTTAGCTTTGTATATATAGAGCTTCACTTTCGTTTTAAGCTGACCTCATGACAGTGGAATAGCGTTGGTTAATTCACGCAAGAAAGAAGACGGTAAACCGATACAGTTAACCTCTCGGCACGACTTTTGATTGTTAGATGCCAACGTATTAAATTTAAAAAACAATTACAGATAAAAACAGAGAAGCAAAATGAAGATCACCGAGGCTGCACACTAAAAACAAAACACATACACCACCACTGTAAACTCAAATAGTTGTCGAAATAAACCAAACCTAACAACTATTTTAATCATGTAGTTTGCCAAGGTTTAGTGATGGTGAAATATAAACAGAAAGTATATGAACATGATCCACCTGATGTTACAAAAAAAAACAAGATCCACCGGACCATCCGGAGAGAGTGATACAACACTGAGATAAGCATAAAATGAAGGTATCACCGGACTATTTTCATGCTTTTTCAAAGATAGAAAAGATATCAAACCAACCACCTCTTTGATCAATAATGACATAAACAATTTGGTTAGTATTTTAGGCTTAATTATGTTATGCTGTTGCAAAAGGTTTGGAACAAAGTCCATGGTTACAAGAGAAATAATATATATATCGACAACACTTCGAGAACAATGTAAACAATTGGCCGAGTTGCAGGTTATATTTGGTATTTAACAAAGTTGCTATCTTTGCTGAGTCTAACCTAGAACTTACGCATAACATAGCATCTTCAGAAACATCAAATATCACCACAGTTGCCAGACAAGCTAGGAAACGATAAATAGACTAGCCATGTACGGTCCCAACTGCGAAAGTATTGTTTCCATATAACCAACTCACAAAATAGTTGGAAATACACGCTTCCATAACACTCACAATAAGTATCAAACATTCACAAATTACAAGTACACACTACATAACACATACAACACAAAAAATGTTAAATTCCGCGCGAAGCGCGGACACACCTCTAGTATGTAATAATGGATCAATAACTTTCTCCAACATCCGAGGCATACTCTACCTCAACGGCTTTTTCAGAAAACATTTTAACCGATGTCCCAATTAACTAGTATATTTTTTACCCACAATAAAATGGATCCACGACTGACTTAAGACCATGGTAAATGGTTAATCTAATTTATGAAATCTCCAATAAACTTTGCATCTGACTAATATTAAATCTCCAATAAACTTTGCATCTGACCAAGTTATTAAAAAAATTACATTTTTAAGGAACAAATGTCAAATCTGATGTAGATTGTTTCAAACCCTAGCTCAGTGGGTAGAAAATTTTTTGTTGCATGTTATTTTGAATAAACACCCAGAAACTTAAAATTTAAAAGGTCAAACCAAATTTGATCAAACAATAAAATAAAAGGTCAAGCCAAATTTGATCAAAAAATAAAATAAAAGGTCAAACCAAAAATCCTGAAGTTTGATATAAAATCTTCAAAAATCATTAATAAAAGTAAAATTCCATAAAAAATACTCCAACTAAATTTTGTTAAACTTTTTAATACACAAACTTTTTTTGTTACCCACTTTAATACCTCAACTAATTATTTTGCCCATTTTAATACAATTTTTTTAAACTATGTTCATTTTAATTTCCAAATTTTTTTAATCAAAAATATTAATAAGTTTCAAACCAAAGTTTTTAAAAAATCTCCAAAGTCTAAGAAAAAATCTTTAAAATTCCCACTTTTATTTTAAGTTATAGGAAAGAAAGTAACTAAAGTATGGATAAAATTTTAAATTTATAAAAACTTAATTTTGAAGGAAAATAAATAATTTTGTTTCGCATTTCCCAAAAAAAAAACAAATTTGATATAAAACTTAAAATTTTTATTACACAATTAAAGATTACCACAATTTAGTTACTTTTATTTCTAAGACTTAAAATAAGATTAGAATTTTGAAGATATTTTGGTATTTTAGAGATTTTTTCAAAATTTTATTTAAAATTTATTAATATTTTTGATTAAAACTTCAAAGTACCACTTTTCTTGTTTACACTAACTACTTTTACACTCATCTTTAATGTATGATAAAAAAACATTTATAATCCATTTGATTAACTTTGACAAAAGAAAAACATATGGTTAACTAATCTATCTTATTAAAAGAGAAGTACCCATTAAAAAATACCCCTAAGTTTTCTAACTTATTTACACTTTCATGCCACTGAGAATTAAATTAAACTACATATTTTAATGCTTGTATTTTTCAGTTAAATTAATGAGTTTTCCTTAATCAAATTTAAATTTAATGTCATTAAATGAACCTACCTATTTTAATGCTTGTCTTTTTCAGTTAAATTAATGAGTTTTCCTTAATGAAATTTAAATTTAATGTCATTAAATGAACCTAAAAATACATCATATTTAACGTAGCTTATTACGGACGAGTACGGCCCAATAATGAACTTGAATTTTATTTTTACGAAAACGTGAATCACTTGACTTATGTAATATTTAAAATATATTAACTACAATATAACAAATGCATATAACATACCTATACTTTAGTTTGAAATGATCATGCTCAAGTTTTATATAGTCAACTTACATTATGCATCGATCGATGTACAATAGTCAAACCACCTATAGTTTTCGTTTTCTTTATAGGATGTATCAACCAACCGATTATCCCACTGATTTTCTAAGCTTTATAAAAAAACAAATCAATAAATACAAACTCAAAATCCAATATCTTCTATTAATCAAAACAGAATATCTTCAAAGTCGTATCTTTAATGTACCTATTAAATATAAAAACTGT
Organism: Brassica incana; assembly: GCA_945779075.1. NCBI lineage: Eukaryota > Viridiplantae > Streptophyta > Magnoliopsida > Brassicales > Brassicaceae > Brassica > Brassica incana. Next base: position 4,519,645 of record CALZFW010000023.1, on the reverse strand, counting down.
AACCATAATTGCACTAATTATAAGAATAAATTTGATTCCAACCAATTGATCTATTACTTCGGTAATTGATTTGCTTGCAGAAGAGGAAACAATAAATTTAAAATTTATAAGAATATAAAGATATAGAGATTCCAACCAATTGCCTATATTTGCGTATGATTTTCGCATAATAAGCTTCAAATTGAACATTGAAAAAGACAGAGAGATTTTTTTTAATCTTTAACCGACACAGAACTTAAACAAAACGAAGAATTAAAGGTAATTTGTTTTTGTTACACTTCCCGGAAAAAAACGGTTACAACATGGGCTTTCATAATATGGCCTTTTAACATATTAATGTTATGGACATTTAATAATTATCTTGACGAAAAACAAAGACTATAAATAATTTATTATTAACAAAAGTATGAAATTATTTACAATTTGATGACTAATTCATCACCTTTTTTTATATGTTAAATTTTTCATAGAAGTTTAAAAATTATTTTATTTTCTTTAAACATGTATAACTAATTTATAATCTTTTATGTCATACTAAGTCATGATATAATATTTTTTCATATTTTACATTAATAACCATTGTTTTTATATATCGTATACAATTCTCTAATTACGTCTATTTGTTCAATTTTGTATATGATATCGAATATTCATCATAAATAGATGGTTTAAGATGCCAAAAAAATTATTTACTTGGTGAATATAATACATCAAATATTACAAATACATCATCAACTTAAAATATCAACTCTAAACTCTAAATCATCAACTTTAAACTCTAAATCCTAAACCATGAAACATCAAATCTAAAACCCTCAACTCCGAAACATCAACTCTAAACCCTAAACCCTAAACCTTCGAATCTAAACCCTAAAACATAAACTCTAAACCCTAAACGTAACCGTAAACCATAAACCTTAAATCTAAACTTAAAACATCAACTCTAAACCCAAAATCATCAACTCTAAACCCTAAACCATGAAACATCAACTCTAAACCATAAATCCTGAAAAATCAACTCTAAACGCTAAACCTTCAAATCTAAACCCTAAAACATTAACTCTAAACCCTAAACATAAACCCTAAACCCTAAATCCAATATTTTCTGAATTTTGGAACCCTAAACCCTAAAACCCTAAACCTTCAAATCCAAACCCTAAAACATCAACTCTAAACCCTAAACCCTAAAACCCTAAACCTTCAAATCTAAACTGTAAAACATCAACTCTAGGGTTTTGGGGTTTAGGGTTTAGAGTTTAGGGTTTAGAGTTGAAGGTTTAGAGTTTAAAGTTGATATTTTAGGGTTTAGGGTTAATTTTTAGGGTTTAGAGTTTATTTTTTAGGGTTTAGGGTTTAGTGTTGATTGTTTAGGGTTTAGTGTTGATGGTTTAGGGTTTAGAGTAGAAGTTTAGGGTTTAGAGTTAATGTTTTAGGGTTTAGAGTTGAAGGTTTAGGGTTTAGAGTTGATGTTTCAGGGTTTAGGTTTTAGAGTTGATGTTTTCAGAGTTTAGGTTTCGTATTTTTTTAAAACATATAGGGTTTAGGATTGATGATTTAGGGTTTAGGGTTCGTATTTTTAAAAAAATATTGGGTTTAGGATTGATGGTTTAGGGTTTAGAGTTGAATTTTAGGGTTTAGGGTTTGGATTTCGAAACAGTATAATTCAAAAAAAATTAAAAATATTATTTTTTATTTTTTTAGATTTTTATTTATTTAAATATTTATTTATTATATATATAAAGAAAAAGTGCATAAGAGTCTTTTACCACTTAATGAAGAAGTATTTTTGAAAAGGTTTTTTGGTGGTGCTAAAAATGAAAAGTGGTTCCATGAAAGTGGTAAACATAAAATTTCCCCTAAAATGAGCATCGTTTTAAGTTTTGTGCATTAAATGTGTAAAATTATTTCATGAGACATTAAAATAGGGGTGATTTTGCCCAATATTCATAAGAGCTCTAAAAATTAAGAATATAGCCATTGAATAGTTGATGTGACAATTAGATCCAAACCTTAACATTTCTCTCCTTCCACTCTCGTGCGCGTGAGTATATGTGCGTCACATTGTGTGGCAAACATGACTGAAATATACTATACTATAAACCATATAATATAGTCGAAGCACTTATACAAATATACATGGTGAAAAGAGAAACATGTTACAAACGTTAACAAAAACACCACACCAGCAATAATATTCTAGACTATACAATGTATAGGTTAGTCGAAGCAGAAACACACCAGAGCATCTACCAAATTTCTTATGCTACCAATCATAAAAAAATGAAACAAAAAAAATACAATTTAGTTTATCTTCTTAGATCATTTTGTAACTGATAGCAGTAAAAGTGAATGTATAAAAATAAGAGCGGCTGATGAAGAGATGTTGTTGTTGCTACGTAAAGTAAAAGAGAAGAATATGTGGTGGGAGGAGGAAACGAACCTAATGGAGGTGGAAGAGATGACAAGTGATGACAATGGTCGAAGAGAAGATGGCGGCGACGACAAAACAATCAGTAATAGTGATGGTGACAATAATAAGATCGAGGTGAATGAAGAAGAAAAACAAAAAAAAAAAAACAAGAAAAAATGTGCGAGTTAGATATGATGTTTGCACAATTTGGGATATAAAATAACCTCAGGCGGGACAGAAGGTTAGCCGATACTATACTATAAAAGTATGTATTATAGTATCTACTAACGTAAACAAAACATCCTACCTACTTAATTCACTGGGGTACGTAAATGACGCCGCCAGAAGAAACACAAGAAACTACTTCGAACCGTAAGGGGATCACAATTGTGGAATTTAGTATAGCAGACTCACATATATGCTACTATCAAAGATAATAGTATAGAAATGACACAACTGGTATATAATACAAGAATATAAATAGTGAACAAGAAGATAGTACATAAAATGTTGATACAAATAACCAACTGAAGGGACACAGCTGGTGTACAAATATGACTGAAAAAGTATGGGATCCCATTAGCATAATTTGTCTTTAGCTGCGACTCAACCAACTACCCATGCTGAGCATTTGAAAGAGCTAATTTTATGATATCTATTCATCCTAAATTGAAGTAATTGTTGAGTATTTTTCGCCCACCTGGTTGGTTCGTAACTAGCCAACTGCCCTTGCTGAGCATCTGTGATTATAAAATAAAACAGAAGAAGAGAAGAAGATGAGATGATGAGTGGCGACAGTTTTCGAGGAAAAAACAATGCAATTGTTCAAGTAGTGACAAAAAAAATTAGGAGACAGAGCAAGATATACAATTTGTACAAGAAGAGAAAGAGAAGTGTATCATACTATAGTGTAATTTAAATATAGTATGGAACATATGACGTGCGATACTGTTCATCTTCCTCAATCCAATCATCGCATTATTCTTCATATTCTTAAAGATATTGATTTATATGTTTACCTCACTGTCAATGAAATTGTTGCTTTACCCCATAATTCTAGTCCCTTATGCTATAAAATCATCTTCGAATTAGCTTGATTTCTTGACTTGTGCTCTGCAATCGCTCACGCCGCTTTGAAAATGGAAGATACTTTGTAACCTTGACTTTGAAGTCGCTCTGAACAATCGTTATTCACCGAGTCAACCATTTTTCCTTCTAACGCACAATCGTCCTATTCACCTAGATTTTTTGTTTCGCATGCGAGAGGTTCGTAAGTAAACACACTTTCCAACTGCCAGATTAAAAATCGACTTTCAACCTTTCACGCGCAGATAAAAAGTATTGTTGGAATATTTCATAAAATTATACAAAATATCGTAGCATATAAGTTGTAGTGGTTATATAGTTAAATCTCTTTTTACTATGTACATGTAGTCTAATTCCCCTTAAAATAGATAGCGAAAAAGGCTGGGCATTAAAATAATTAACAAAATGTAGTTGAAGGTATTTTTATGGAATTTTTCGTTAATAAAATCATTAACTTCAAAGTCATTAAGAGCCCTTTTATGTAAAAAGCCCACCAAAACATTAGTCCAATAACACACAATTCAAAGAAGTTTAGGAGAAATGTCATAATCCCATTTCAACGGACACGATCAGGTAGACCACTGTAAACCAGGTGGTCGTGACACCACACGATCAACGATCTGAGTTCTTCTTCTTCGCTCATATGCTAATTCTGGTTGAACCTCTAAAAGAAGCATTTGTGATTCTCGAAAGCAGCTGTTGATTCCCAAATCTGAACCGAGACGGGTGGTGTATGGAAGCTCCTGTACCGATCCGCCGTGACTAGTGAGGAGGAGTTACTTTCTATTCTGATCATCATCAATGGCGTCTTGGCTCAAAGCTGCCGAAGGTAAATCTTCGTAGTGGGGGGGCTTCTTCACTCTTAACATTTTCTGAATCGAAAGTTGTTGTTTTGGTTAGATTTATTCGAGGTTGTGGATCGAAGGGCAAAGTCCGTGGTTGAAGATCTTTCCGAGGAACAGTCCGATTTGCAGGCGTCAGGTAATGCCGAGATTACTCTGTTTCATTCCCCAATAAGCTCATCTTTGGTTGATCTGTGATCAATGAGAATTGTGTACCAAGTCCAAAGTGAATTTCTCTCTTAACTATTTAGAAACATTAGCATTGGCCTGGTGTTAATGTGACCAAATCTTTTTAACAAGGATCAATTTCAGATTTTTGTAAAGCTCGCATCTTTAGTTTTAGTTATTTATCTGTCTCTTATGTTATGTTCTCTTTTTGTTTGGGGGGGTGGCTAAAGCTTCTGATAAGAAAGGGTCTCAATCGAAGAGATTAAGTTCAAGGAGAAAGGTATATTTACCGTGTTTCTCTTATCTGCAAGTCGTTCTCTTTTGTTTGGTACATAACTTCTTTGTTCTGGAATGTATTTGTAGGCTCGGCAGAAACTTGTAAAAGAAGGATCTTCTACTAAGAGTGATCTTTCTGGTGATCAGTCTGGACCAGGTGTGTCACAGTCAGAGGTGCCTCCATCTAAAAGTTCTGTTTCAGCTGAAGATGCCTCTTCATCAGGCCCTGTCCTGCAGAGAAGAGAGATTCAACCGACTCAGGCAGATGTTCAGAGTGTTCAGTCACTTCCACAATCAGCAGCAGACACAAAAAGTGAAGATGCTGCTGTGGTACCGTCAGAATCTGCTGCTGAGGCAACTCCAGGTAGCAAGAATCCTGATGGAGATGTTCCAACTGACTCTTTGGTGCAACCGTTACCATCTTTACCTGACAAAGACATTGAAGTCGTTGCCAGTGAGAACCTGGTTGTTGATGCTACCAAGAAAGATACACAAGGAGAGGTAGAAGATTCTTCAAAAAGAGACCTCGATAGACTGGAACCTGCAGTACACGTTTCTCCTGTAGGCGAAGGGGATGTGATTCAAACCACAGGTGATGAGGCGAAAGAGAAAGTTGGCACCTCAATCAATTTGGATATAAAACAGGAACAGAAAGTTGCTGATGCCTCAACCAATCTGGAGATAGACCAAGATCGTAGAGCTGGTACAACTTCCATGAAGATTCAAGATCAACTTGAAGAGGTTAGTTAGCCTCCGCAAAATGAAGAAAAATAGCACATGCTATGTCTGCTACTTGAATTTGCATGTGTGATATCTTTTTAAAAGACTGTTGATCAATCTTTTCATTAATTATAGGCTCAGGGGTTGTTAAAAGCTACAGTTTCCACTGGGCAGTCGAAAGAAGCCAGGTTAGCAAGGGTAAGCTCACATATCCTTTGCTACTTTCCTCTATCAAACTGGTGATGAAACCCTCTTTTATCTGTCGGATAGGATTTATCCATGCCAATTGTTGGACATGACCAATTTGTCTTGAATTCGCTTTTAGGTTTGTGCTGGACTTTCATCCCGTCTACAAGAAATAAAGGCAGAAAATGCACAGTTGGAAGAGCTTCTCACTGCAGAGGTAAATTTCAATAGTTTGAGTTTCTTTTTCAATCATATAAGAAAAAAATGTACAAGTGATACTTGAAGATGTACAACCTAATTATTTATTCATATCTACTGTAATAGCAAGAGCTTACCAAATCATATGAAGCTAGCATTAGACAGTTGCAAAAAGATTTATCAGCTTCCAAAACCGAACTGACGAAAGTAGAATCAAGCATGGTTGAGGCACTAGCAGCTAAGAACACAGAGATAGAAGCACTTGTCAGCGCAATGGATGCCCTGAAAAACCAGGCTGCTCTGAACGAAGGAAAAGTGTCGTCTCTTCAGGTATTCTAGGCTTCGTATTTGTTTTTTTTTCTTTTGTGTGCTTCCAGTCATATCATACCATGACTGCTTAATGGTCCTTCATACTTCCTCTCTTCAGCTACCTTTTTTCTTCTTTTTTACCCAACCAGCTTTTAGTAAATCATTTACTTTTATCAGGCTGACATGGAGTCTATTATGAGAAACAGAGAATTGGCTGAGACTAGGATGATGCAGGTACTACTAGAATTTTTGTTTCCATTAATTTCTTCCAATAATTTCTGCTTGCTATATAGTATATACGATTATGAACATATAAGGTCCTCTAAACCATTGAACTAATATTTTTCTTATTCCAGGCACTGCGGGAGGAGCTTGCAACTACTGAAAGGAGAGCCGAAGAGGAGCGTTCTGCACATAATGCCACAAAAATGGTTTGTTGTCTGAACGTTGCAGAAACTATTCATAATGGAAAAATGATATCACTTCTTTTGTTTACGTGAATTGCTCTTTCCAAGTCAGGCTGCCATGGAAAGGGAGAGGGAGCTAGAGCACAGGGCTGTGGATGCTTCCACAGCACTTGTTAGAATTCAGGTGAGACAGGATCCTTAGAATGAGTCCTACTATCACTAGTTTACAGTTTCAAATAGGTCATTTAACTTAATATGCTGTTAGTTGCTGAGTATTAGCTCCATCTTCGTACACTGTGTTCTTATTTCTCCGGCAAGGAAAATTAGGAACCCTTTGTATTTTCATGTGCTGTATAGTCATGAACAAAGTAAAGAGTCTATGTGGAAGTCTTGTTACCCCAGAACTACTTTGACCTGACTTTGAAATTGGCTGGTTTATTAGAGAATTGCTGATGAAAGGACAGCGAAGGTGGCAGAACTTGAACAGAAGGTGGCCTTGCTTGAGGTAGATGAACCTATCCTCAACGAAATTTGTTACCCTATCATCATATATTTGAACTTCATTAGAAGAAATGGCAAATGATACTCAGGTCGAATGCACATCTCTGAATCAAGAGCTGCAAGATATGGAAGTTCGTGCTCGCAGAGGACAAAAGAAATCTCCGGACGAACCAAATCAAGTGATCCAGGTATGGTATGTTAACTTCAATAGTGAGTTCTTAGCACTCTTTTAAAAATTCGCTAGAAGTAAAAATCATAGAAAATATGTGCAAACAGTATTTACGTGGTTACCATGATAAGTCATGTATCGGTTTCAAATTCTTAAAGCTAGAAGTATATTCGAACCCTTGAAAACAACTTTTATTAGCTTTTCAAAGTTCAAATTTTGGCTACTCCATAGAAGTTACTTTTTATTACGCAGATTCAAGCATGGCAAGACGAAGTGGACCGTGCTCGGCAAGGTCAAAGAGATGCCGAGGAGAAACTTTCTTCGATGGAGGTATGTTATCTTTTATTGACATGATATATCTTTTGTTTGTGCTATAAGAGTAGCTGTATTTTACATGTGATCCATTTGCTTGTTGTAGGCTGAAATGCAAAAGGTGAGGGTTGAAATGGCAGCCATGAAGAGGGATGCAGAACATTACTCACGCCAGGTGAGATCCACAGTTTCTGAGAGTCTGTCTCTTCTCCTCTTATGGAATTTCCTAGTTACCCCTCAATTCCTATCAAGTGGCTCGGCTATTTCATTGGCCTGGCAACATTTTTTTGAATCTTTTGTGTGAAAGACCCATTGCTCTACTTGTTAACATGGTTTTTGTGGTTATAACGGATTAATGGTTGCTAGAATTAAGTGCTTAAAACTAATTGATTTATTTCCCTCCCTGCTCGTAAAGTGGTACCTTTAATGCATATGATTATATTATCATGAGCTTAATCGTAATACCTCTGACCTAGTAGGAGCATACAGAGCTGGAAAAACGCTACCGTGAACTAACAGATTTACTGGTATGTGAACTCTGAAACATAATGATTCTTAGATCAAAGTCATATTGGGGAGTTGTATGATAGTATCTGGCCATGGGGTTCGATGCAGTACTATAAGCAAACGCAACTAGAGACTATGGCGAGTGAGAAGGCTGCTGCAGAGTTTCAGTTGGAGAAAGAGGTTAAACGTCTACAGGAAGCACAGGTTCGATGTCAAATCTATCTACAGTTCATGACATTCGCACGCTACTTAAAAATAAAGATTCTAAGCTTGTACTTGGTTGATTCAGGTAGAGGTAGAAAAAAGCAGAGTTCCTCGACGTCCATCAACAACTTGGGAAGAAGATTCTGAGATCAAGACACTTGAGTACGTCTTTTCTAATACGGGTGATAATAGATATTTATATTGAGTTTATTCTTCGATGCTTACAAAAAAAAAAAAAATAATTTCAGGCCTCTTCCATTGTATCACCAACACATGGCTACAGCGAGGACACAGGTAGAGAGACTTGGGAGCATATTTAGAAACACTGCTTATCGTCATTTGTTTTTATATAACCTTTAATCTTATGTTCACTTTGTTCTCCTTGTGTCTTCAGTTGCAAAACGCAGTGAAACTGTTAGACTCAGGAGCTGTAAGGGCCACGAGGTTCCTTTGGCGGTACCCGATAGCTCGGATTCTCTTGCTTTTTTACCTTGTGAGACTCTCTCTCTCTCTCGCTTACCTCTTCAAATATTACTTGCCTTGCTATATCTTCATCCTCACCCCCAAATAACATCTATGGAATCTCTAATAAAACATCATTTATGAAATTGTAGATCTTTGTTCACCTCTTCTTGATGTATCTAATACACCGGCTACAGGTACGTTTAGTCCCTTCTAAACTGAATATTATCTCAGTCATGGAATTTGAATCATTGTCGTTCTAATCTCATGCACTCGTGCAGGCGCAAGCGGAAGCCGAAGAAGTAGGGGATTCAATGGGCCTGACCAACAACGTTTTCAGACCATAACAGGTTCTATAAGGAGATCAATGAATGGGGTTTCCAAGTGACCAAAGAACTTACGTATGAATTGTCTTAGAGAAGGTTTTGAACTTTTTTATACAGAGGCTGCTTGTCACGATTTAATTAGCAGCAGTTTTTTTTTTCTGTTTGTTTATTCAAGGAAGATTCCTCTTAACCGTTGGGAAGTGAAGAACATAATGTTTGTAAATGACTACATGGGGGTTTATATAACGTACGCTTGAATACCTCTTTATCTTGAACTAGTTTGAATTTAGAGTTCAGTGTTTGGTTTTTGGAAAGAAAAAACATAACACATTCCGCATGGAGACCAGTACACTGATAACATATGTTACATACTCATGTCATGCCCATAGCATTGCTCAAACGGATGTTCGCCTGCGTTGAGCTTTTCTGCAATAAAGAAAAAGCAGTGGGGCTGCTCTAAATTCAACTTAAATGAAGTTATAGACTGAACAGAAGTAACAAAACTAAACAGATGAACAATGGGAGAATCAAAAATTACAGAAGTCTGAGGTGATGATGAATAAGATTGATGATCAAATATTTCTTCCTAAACGGCTAAACAAGTAAAAACCCATAAAATAAAACAAACACAAAGAAATCAATAAATAAGAATTTGTACCCTTTCTTCTTCACCAATAAACAATTTGTACCCAAAGAAGAAAAACATCAAATCTCCCCCTCCCCCTCTGTAAAAAGAATCACTAAACATTTCAAAGAATCACCAATTCACCTAAGCTTTGAGCTTTGCTTCTTCTACTGTATTCCAAACAAAAACCCGAGAACTTTTTTAAACGTCAAACTTCTTTGGTTGTCGCCAGTGAGCCAAGTTTCTTCCTAATGAGCTTAAGAAGGAAGCTTTCTGTGGAGCTCCCTTCTTACCATACAAGTGTTTCCCTCCTAAGTCAGTCTTCGCTGGTACCATATCATTCCTTCTCTCTATCTGTTATCACATCACATCGCAAGAAATAAATCTCAAACACACTTGTCAAGGTGACCTTTACTTGAAAGACACACTTGATTATTATACCTTGAAAACCTTTCCATTTCTCAGGTGGTATCTAATTCCAGACCAGTTTATCGACTGAGAAAAGTGTGAACGGAATGCTGAGATCGGGTATAGGAAGTTGTCCACCAGCATTGCTATGAATATCTGCATACAAAATTTATTTCCCCCAAAAATCAAACCTGAGAAACCTTCTTTTACCTCTCTCTCTCTCTCTCTCTTATCTTATCATCATTACTCAGGCTTTATATCATCTAATCAATAAAAGGGTGGTTGAAAAGCACGTACAAGTCCCCAGTTGTAAGGTGCAAGAGAGAGACGGGGAGCCTCCGGGGATAACAGATTGCATAGCGTCACTTCCCGCCTTGTCAAATTCCACATTGATAGAAGTTCGATGAACGTGCAGATTGCCAACATTATAACAAGTGACATACCTGCACAGAACCTCATCTTTCCAGGTCAGTATGTAGCACAAGAAAAACCAAACAATCCTAATCCTAATGCTGCAATCATCGTGGCACTAGGATCAGGTTCTCTTATCTCGAACACATAACCCACCTAAATAAGAGGAAAAGTATGCTCACCACCAGAAGCAAAGGTCGTGTCTTCAAGTTGATGATAACCCTTGATGTAGATTCTTAATGCTGATGTTATGTGGATGACAGCCATAATATATGGTGCAACAAACCCCCATGATAGATAACAGTGGACGGCAAACAAAAGCTTGTTCATTATCCAGTTAGCTTTGGATATGTAAGATTCTAGCACAAAGGTTTGCTTTCTCAAGTAGTTCCAGTACCTATTAAGATAGGAGGACAAAAAATGGTTAAACATCTAAAAATTTGGTACTTTTTGTGAGGATTCAAACAAGTCAAATATGAGCATGTACCGTCCAAAACTTAGATCGCTTGCAAGAGGATGAGGGAAAACAGCGACAGGAGGAGATGTAATGAGCCTCTTGTGAGCACCTTGAGTTACAAAAAAAAAAAAACAGGTGTGGAAACAAGAAACTATCAACTACACATACAATAGGCATATCTAGACAAAAAAAAAAGAGGGAAATTCAGAAGAAAATGTTACCTGCTAGAGAGGCAAGTGTCATATCATCTGAATAACCACCGTCACGTAAGCCAGAGACAACACCATACCGATCTTGTCTGAAATCATCAGCATGCATCTACAACATAGTTGCAAATAAACATTTAAATTAGATGTAGCACAGAAAATACAATTAGAAACATCATCTACGATGCTATTTTACATACCATCATGCACCCTCCCCACAAAAAGAATGTCCTCCCGCCAGTTGCAAATCCCATTGAGCAAGGCTGTAAAGAGTAAATGCCAATATTAGCTACAGAAAAAATAAAAACAGAACTGAAGGAAGAGTAAAGAAGGGAGAAAGATGTCAATGTACCATGTGGTACTCATAGATGCAATAACTGCCAAGAGTTCCAGACGGCAAGTCTAGAGGATAGCCAGTTTGAATAAATATCTGCAACAGGTCACCTAGGTGTTAAATAATTTCAACATAAGCAAACATAATTATCGTTAAGCTAATCAGTTCATGAACTATATAGTAGTTTTGGGTACCACCTCTGGATTTTTCTCCATCTCAGACGTAAGAGCTCCAATTGTTCCAGGATGCAGTCTAACATCATCGTCCAAAAACAACACATATTTGGTATCTTTGTGCATTTTCTCAACTCCAATCTTCACCAAGCAGAAACCAATTTTATAAAAAAAAAAAAAAAGAGTCAGCAAAAGCCAATGAATGAAGAAGATAAATGAAAAATGTATATTGGAAGATAGTTAAGCTTTTCATGGTTGTGCTTACAGTTTAGCCCAAAACAGTGTGACATCAAAATATTGAGAGAGAGAGAAGAAAAAAACCAGTGCAACTAATGAAAGCCAATCAGCAAAAAGATTTAAGTCTTGCCTCAAACATACCAACTGATTATGAATTTTCTGGCTGCAAGTGGTTGATAAACCAGCAACAACAACCTTGGCTTCAACATGATCCTGCGCATAATAATGAGCAAAAGTTTTGAAGTCAAAAAGAAGGTTTGTGTGGACAGTGCTCTCAATTGGTTTCCTATAGAAAGAACGTGTATGCACCTGATACGTAGATAATAGACGGGAAACAGCATGGTATGCAGGGTCTTGAGTACTTTCTAAAACAAACAGGAATTCCAACGGTCCACCATAGAGAGAGGTAATCTGCACAAGTAAAGATTACCAATAAAGTTGGAAGCAAGACACTGCCAATAACAAAGAGACACAACAGGAGGGGCAAACAAACCTGACTTCTCCAGTTGTGAAAATTGTGTTCTCCAAAACCTTTGAGAGGCATGACAACGGAAACTCTGGGAAGTTGAACCTGCCTAGAGTGCTCAAGTTCATTGATGTCTTGACTGAGGAACGCGAAGCTATTTCCCGCTTTCATGCTGTTTTTAATTCTCCTAATCTCTCGGTTCCTTAAAGGTAAAGAAACACACACATCAGAGTTAAAAAACAGACGCAGGGTTGTAATTTTAAGGGACAGAAAGAAAGAGAAACCTGACATATGCAGCCATTAACCAGCCTAGAGCAAGGAGTAAGCATATCACACACCCCTGAGAGGAGGCATCATATAAAGAAAACACTTAAGAACAACAAATCTTGATAAAAATGAGGAAATTTATTATGTTTTTGATTCATCAAAAGAAAAGAAGCTCTCTTTAACAAGAAGGGACTCTAAAGGTTTAAGAGAAAAGGATGACCTGGAATCTGAAGGAAGACAGCGAAAGGGGTGCAGAAGGCTCTGCTGAGAGAGAAGAGAATCGACTCCAATGTTGACATTCCCCTCTTCTCGACTCTCAACGTCAAGCAAAACAGGGGAAGAAGGAGCAAAATGAGGAACTCTTAGATTTGCTATTCTTCTCGAGCGTGGTGAGATTCAGCAGATCGCCATTGACGGGAGCAGCTAAAATCCAGAAAGCTGGAATGACACAGTTCATCTATTTACATCCTTTTCCTTCTCATTTATTTTAATTCTAAATTTACTGTTTTTAATAAAATATTATAATAATTGAAACTTTTGCACCTTTTTTTTTTCTTTGAAAAATTCCCTAAGATATATTTTTAAGTTTTTGTCACAAAAATACCATATAATAAAGTAAATGACCAAAACAAGTTTCATTAAACGGCGAAAATGACCAAAATAATCTAGATTTAGGGTTTAGAGTTAAGGTATAGGGTTTTGGGAATAGAGTTTCAAGTTTTAAAAAATAAAAATTAAAAATTAAAAATTAAAAATTTCAAAATAAAAAAAAATGTTGTTTTGGTCATTTTTGTTTTTGAAGGATATTTTCGTGACAAAAACTTAAAAAATGTTATTCTAAAAATTTTTCCTGTTTCTTTTATGTAATGCAGTACAAAGGTGGAAGAAACACATATGGGATGAACCACCTTCGATCCTTCGTTCAACATATTGATGCACTATAGTGAACAGAAAAGTATAAAATGGAATAATCCATTAGCAGTTTTAATTCTTTTGTTGTTATCTCCAAGATGAGAGGATGTGTTGAGTAAATTGAAACTAAGAATCCAAAAGGTGCTTCAAAACAAGACATTGTAAGTTGGAGTTGGAGGGATAAAAAACATTTTCCAACACTGTAGCTCTAAAAAAATCCCTCTATAATGCAGTTATTTATGGTGTTAAGTTGGATGGAGAAAACACATTTTCCCATGCCATTATGCAGTCTGATTGGATTGAAGTTGTCCTTAAACAGATATTCTCATTTTAGAAACTTTAAAATCAATATTACAATTTCTCTAGACACTTGTTAAGATATAAATAAGTTTTATTTTTATAAAACTTAAATTTTAATTTCTTAATAAAACACCATTAAAATAAGAGTATATTTGTCTTTGAAGTTTTAACGGGTGGGGTTGCTCTAAGTTTATAGTTAGATAAGATGGCTGGGTTGATAAGTTTTAATTTTCTTTGTTCTTTTCACTATTTGAGAATAATAATTTTATATTTAAAAGCTAAAAAATACAAATTGAGTTCTTCTTCTGGGGGGATCACGGTCAAATGATCACTCGGACTAATCTAAAACATTACGCGACCAAAATTGCTTGTGTGGAAGAAATAAAGAATATCACAAGAATTTGACTTGAATAGATTATAAGCGACGAATAACAAGTTAACGTGACGAAATAAAATATATCAGTGTTTTTAATCGAAGATGTTTTGTAGAGTTTCAAACCTAAAAAGAAAGGGATGATTGACACGAGTTGTTTTTATAGAGCGGGCTTGGTCGTGTCATGATGACTGATGATGAACGGAGAACCGCTTGTCCTGCGTCACAAGTCTTAATTGGAACTTAATCTGAGCCGATTGAGAGCTGGCTTGGTCGTGAACCATCTTATTTGCTAAATATGCGAATATAAACCATTTCTTTTAGATTTGTTCAAAAAAAAAAAAAAAAAAAACCATTTCTTTTAGCAAACGGGTTTCACTTCAGTTTTGATGCACAATAGTTGAAGTATCCACATGCCCTATTGGTAAACAAAAGACGGTTTAATTTGAAACTCTTATCATCTTAACTATATTAGAATAGCAATATACCCAAATAATCAAGGTTGAAGACCGGAGCAGGCTTTAAAAGGATAAAACACTAAAGATAGAGTTTACACATGCACATAAGGCACAAAAGTTAAACGTGACTATTATTACAAATTTACAACGAAAGGCCATGTGAAATAAAGAGTTAAAAGACACAATTATGGACAACAATATCCTCAAAACACAACGATTGTAATCAGATTCTGGTTGACAAAGATGGATTATATTAATAGAGAATAATTGGATACAATAGTTACAACGGCTTACAATAACTAAAAACTAGGAACAAGATATTGAGAGTAAGAGATAGTTCGAGGTCAAGGTCGTATATGGTGTGTTTAGACTCTAGGGTTTCAGAATGTCCCTTTCTGCTCTTTTCTTCTCTTTCTTTATGGTCCCTCTCACCCCATTGTTTGTTAGCTAGATCTTCTCATGTTATTAACAATTCCGAGATTTTTTATCCTATTTTTTTGGAGAATATTCTTCTAAAATAGACATTTTTTCCTTGTGCGGGATATCGACTTCGCGTCCTTCCTGCGACCTCATGATCATTCGCCGATTATCATGGGTGAACTCCATGTTGGTGACAATGGGTCGGGTCTCGTCTAAGCGGTTTGTATTGTCGGGATTTGGGCCCAACAGCTACTATACAATACCTTCGACACCAGACCTTTTATGACCTTTTCTCCACCAGCAAACAAACATTATACCTTTTTTTTAACAAACATTATACTTATTGTTAAAAAAATTTAAACAGAGATTATTGTGTGTTTAGGATGAGAGAAACAACAATGACAATATATCTAAAATATTTTCTACCTAAGGAAAATCTGAATGGAGCTTCTTCAAAGTTTGATCAAACACTTTTCCAGTGTCTTTTAAATTCCCAGTATAGAGTATGCTGACCTGAAAAACCGCCAAACCGGACTTGAAACATCATCCATATTGCATATGACTTGGATGTAAAAAATAATACTCACCCTTTTTCCTTGAACAGCTAACTTTACCATCTAACTCGCCTTTTTCAATCACTTCAATTGTCACCTCATTTGGAGAAATCTCTGATTCTGGTAGTTTCTTAGTAATAGCTTCCTTCTCCATGTTCCTATTCATTATGGAAATAAAAATCTTACTGGAAAATTCTATTAAACAAAGAGAGAGACAACTCTTTAGCAGAAGCTTGTCTCAGGATCGCCATATATATTCAACTGAAATTTCTACCATAATACTACTATATGTAAGATATGACTCTCACTTTTCGGTAGCTTGTTTCTTCCTCCATGTAGTCTCCTCTCTCCTCTCTTTTTTCCTCTTTTTCTTTGATAGAGTTACATCAGTTGATGATTCTATTGCTCTGTCATGTACGAGACAATGGCTGAATCAAGAACATCAAGAAAGTAACATAACCAGTTCAGTTGTATCGTACACCACTGCTTACTTGTCAGTCTCTATCTTGCGACTTCCAGACATTTCTTCGTCTGTGTTAATAACAACTGGTTCCTTGTTGATTGATGACTTGCCAAATTAAATTTGACTCCAATTGTAAATGTTTGTTTTTTTGTTATAAAATACTCTCTCCGTTTTTTTAATATAAGTCGTTTTAGAGAAATTTTTATTTTCTAAATTATATGACGTTTTCGGTTTTCTATGTAAAATTTATTAACACTTAATGTTATATGACCAATGATAATATATATTCTATTTTATTATTGGTTGATTTGTGGTTAGGTAAATAATTAATGATGTTTTTGTTTAGAAAATATAAAAAATTAATGATTTTTAATCTACGTGCACAATTTTAAAACAACTTATATTAAAAAACAGATGGAGTATAGGTTTGTTTTTTCTTTTTTTTGATATCCATGGGGATCCCAGGCGGTAAGCCCAGACTAATCCCCTGAGGCCTTCCATCCGGGCACACACGGTTATAGGTGGGAAGGTGGCCAAGACGATTCGAACCTAGGGCGGGCACTCCAGCTGGAGTTCCATTACCACTAGACCAATAGCTTTTGGTTGGGAGTATAGGTTTGTTTGGTCTTGGTCTTTCTCTAATTCAACTTATTCACAAGAAGACGTATTATCTATGTATCATGGGGAAGGAAAATGAAGTTGGACCGGTTCAGGTAGATACAAGAAACTCAAGAGTCAAGATAACATATTTTCTGCAACCATGAATATAAAATCTACTTAAACGCGTTTAATTAATCTAAATTAATAATCCACCTAACCTTAGTGCATGTTCTCTACATATAAATACATACACAAATTCCAAACTGATCATCAAACTTAGAGAGTATAGACCAACCAACTACAAAAAAAAACCAAAAAAAAAAATGTACGCGGTTCGGTTAGTAACTTTGATTATTCTCTTGTTCTCTGCATCATTCAACACAATTGTCTTCGCTGGGTTAACGTAGCGATAACGAATCTCTCAATACCAGTAAGTTTATCGTTATTATAAGAAACTTCTTCTTTGAATCTGTTGATTTGGTTTTCTATGTCTTAGAAATTAGAATTGATTTTTTTTCTTTTGCTGGTAAAGAAATAGGAGTAGCGATTTGGGATCAAAAGGTGGTAAAAAATGTAAGGGGTGCAGTAAAGCCCAGTATCTCACGGCCTGCGCGTCAACGATCAAGTCCATGGAGTAGGTTCTGAAAATTCTAATTCGACTCAATGGGAAAGTTATGTTGCTATCATTGAGGCATTTGGCATTTTTTTCCGGTAACTATTTTTTTTTCCGGTAACTAGCTTTCATGTATTTGACAATATGATCAGTTCATATGTGCTCTGTTTCATATTTTAATAAATTTCTTCTTGAGTGGCACAATATAACTTTAAAGCTTTTCATGGGTTGGGCAAAGATTAGTAAGTAGCAAACACAAATTTGAAACATTTCACACAAGGAATAGATTTCATATTACTTAGTAGTACCACTAAACAAACATTACTATTATTTGTCGTCTCAATAGTGGTCTCAAAGCTTTTAAAAGCTGATGTGTCATTTCCTGGAAAAACAATTATGCTACTATTAGTTACTTTTTTGCCACACCCAATGTGGGCGTATGAGTACGTTGAACTCAAGATCAATAAAAACAAAAATGGTCACTTATATAGAACTATGAAATATATAGTTCTACAACATTGGCTTGTTTTTGAATTTGCCATAACCTGAAGAAGATATCCAGGTTGGTTGTTTATTATTGTTCCTGAACAATGATAACAAAAAAAAAAAGAAAATCCTCAATAATGGGCAAACAAAAAATCACAAAGGTCCTTTTTACCTTCCATGCTTGGAAGTCGAAACCTTCTTTTAAATTTAACTTGTTTCAGAGTCCTCGAGGTACTGAGAGTGCGAGGCAGCGAGCAATGCAGCGCCAACGCCGGACCCGTCATTCGAATGAATCACCTCGACGCTCTCTGATGCTTCATCTCCAAGCAACTCTTTCAATGAGCTCTCCATACACTCACTGAACTGAGTGTAGTGCTCGAACAGTCCACCGTCCATGGCAATCACAGATTTCTGCGTTGTTTCTCCATCTTTAGGTGCGTCTCTTCCTAGTTTCTTGAGGATTCCGTAGATCCCAGCTGCAGAGAGACGAGCTCCTCGGGTGGCTATGATGTTACAGAGACTGATCACAACTTTTCTCATCTTCAGAGTAGTAGGGACCTGAGAGATGGATCATTAAAAGATCATTCATTGAGACTTCATTATGTAGGTTAATGTGTGAATCGTTTGAGAATATAGGAGAATCTAACCTCCAAGTATGTCCTTTAACTTGCTTCCAACAACCTTCAAATCCGGAGAAGTGTCGCTGTGCATAGCAGACATGGTCGGAGTCCTTATGATGAATGGTACTTTCAGCTTAGGTGGGATGGAGTCGCCAAAGAAAGCAGCCTCTTCAGCCATCTTCAGAAGAACTCTACGCAAGATCTCTCCCAAATACATACCGGAAATGATTTTCTCAAGAATCTGTGAGAAAAAAAGCCCAGATAGAGAATCTTAGTCACAATAACTAATGATAGATCTCTAAAGGACAAGCAAGGGCTCATTCATACCTGTTCACCAGGATTCAAACTATCGAAATCCAGCAAGTGGTCGTACTCGGTCAAGGGAAGATGTGATGACCTGAAGTTTCCCCACTCCATGTTGATCACCTACATTGCATTGCAGTACATACATACTAAGCTTCAACTTAGTTCAATGGAAGTTGCAAAAGAAAAAATAAAAACACAAACCATTTCTCCAGATTTGGGAAGTAAGCCCTGCCATTTTGGAATGGCATTTGCGCGTTCGACATAAGCTGCATTAGTGCCAGTGCCTAGAATAACAGCGGCTACAACATCAGAAGTTATAGTAT
Organism: Brassica incana; assembly: GCA_945779075.1. NCBI lineage: Eukaryota > Viridiplantae > Streptophyta > Magnoliopsida > Brassicales > Brassicaceae > Brassica > Brassica incana. The sequence goes on along the minus strand of CALZFW010000023.1, from coordinate 4,500,550 downwards.
CTACCACCAGCAAGTGTTCCAACCGTATCATTAACCTGCAAAGAGGTTTTAAGGAATCGTTTAACAAATGACATAATCTATAGCTGAAAGAATGAACTTACAAGCGCTGTGACATTCATGTCGAGCCCAACTCTTTCCATAGCTTTAATAAGCTCTCCCACAACATCTTGTCCAAGCTACACAGTCGCAAGCAGCAGGCAGAAACAGAGTTCAGAGAAAAAAATGACAAAAAAATGACTCTAGTCAAGAACAAAGTTCATGAAATTGACAGCCATGGGAAGCTATTTGTTTGTGTAATAAAATTTTGAAATAAAATGGAAGGGTAAACAAAGCTCAACTGCATCTTCGATGGAGAAGCCTTTAGTCCAGCTGATGAGAGTGCCAGAGCACAAAGACGTCTGCTTAACAGGAAACGAGAAAGTGAAACCTAACTCCCTTTGTCTACCCGCTGGGAGATGAAAGTCCTCTCCTTCCGTAGCGACGAACTTTGCAAGCGCTTCAGCGATAAAATTGAACAATTCCTGTCTCCACAAATTAGCAGAAGACAAAGATATATAGAGATCAACCAAAAGACTAAAACATAAAAAGTCTAGAGTCAGGGAAGGAACTGACATCTGAAGCACCGGTCATCAAAGGAGGAGGGATAGAGACTTCTTCGAATTCTTGTTTGACAACACGGTCTTGTTTGCCACCGAGAAGCACACGCATGACACGGAAGTTTGTTCCTCCTAGGTCCAGCGCGTAAAAGAAACCTTGTTCATCCCTGTCCCAAATTGATGGTAATTAGATTAGATTCACATACAGCTCACGGCTACTGTGTCAGCAGCATCAGAGCCCCGAAACAAATCAGTGCCAGTGAAACCAGACTCATGATTCAGCCTAAGTTGATGATTTGATTGACTTCACATGAACTATGGATGCATTAGCTACCATTAGAATATGTAGAGACCAAACTTGTCATAAAGCCCACTTATAAGTAAGTATGTCTAAACCCAGATTTTCTGGACAAATTTTCCCCACCAATGACGCTTTAGTGTGCTTATTTATGTGTGAAATGTTATATGAACTGATATCTCTCAACCTCATTCATTTTCTATTCATTTTCTTTACAGAAACAGATGAAGCTAAAAGCAGAGATCATAAACAAAAGGACAAAAAGGTAAAATAGAACTCTCTAGAATCAATGAAACAGTGAGACATCAAAACCTATCAGCTATGTTGTACTAGTTTAAAAGAAACAAAAATGCACACACACACACCACACAATCAAGACTGGAATGACTTAAACCTACAGTGTCATGTTTTGTCTTCCCTTTACATACAGTGTCATGATTATCAAATTCAAGAGATATTAATTCCAAAAAAAAAAAGGACATGGGGACACATCTAACTTCATGGGATTCAACAGCTTTTAATCGCAGCGAAACAAAAGTGGTCGTCGACATAAAAAATTAAAATCAGAGACATCTGATCCAAATGAATCATAAAGCATGAAACTTTCTCAGATGAAACTCATAACATTGATTTTTTTTTTTCCGTTTATCAGACTTTGATCCAACATTATCTAAAATAAAAAGTGAACAAATTAGATAAAGAATCAGACCATCAATATTAAAAATCGGGTACAAAAAAAATCCAGAAAAATCGCCAAAGGATATATATATATATATATATAAATTTTGCAATCCAATTATCAAAAATGAAAGGATAAGGATAAGATGATTACCCAGAAGGGAGATTGTCGACGTAGCTGATGAGCATCTTAAGCTTGCTTCCACCTTCCGATGCGAGACCCGCGTGCATCTCAACCGTCATCGCATCCGCCACTTGTCTCAGCTTCCCTATCGGCGTCGCGCAATCCTCCTCGAACACCTTCAGGATCTCTATCACGCGCCCCCATTTCCCGCAGCTTTTCATCCGCCGCCTCACCACATACACCGTCGCCGCGCAAACCGCCGCAGCGCAAACAACCGTCGCACCGACAGCCACTTTACCCATCTCTCTCTCTCTCTCTCTCTCGATGAATCTCAAAAAGAAAAAAGAAAAAAAAAGACAGCTTTTGATCTAAAAATACCGAAATTAATGGGAAACCTAGATCGATCTACTCGAGCTCGTGGTGGTGCTTGTGAGATAGACCCACGTAAGATGCTCCCTTTGTCTGTAAACTAAGCAAGGAAAGATCGAATTTTTGCGGTTGAAAAAAAATTGTGGAGGACGTTGAGTAACATATAATTCGGGTAAAAGTCGGATAGATAAAAAAGTATGATAACGATGTCGAATCTTTGTAGAAAACGAAGTCCTTGTTTTGTAAATATACTTAGAGGTAAGCAAAACGAATTTGTCTGATGGAATATATAATGAATCAGACCTTAGCAAAACGGTTGTCTATAAATCTAGTTTTAAATTTCTAGTTTGACATTTTATTTATTTTGAGCATTGACATTTTGCTTGACGTTTTTTTCTAATTTAGGATTTAAAAATATGTTTTGACTTTATTTATAGACAAAGCCATATAATTAAGTTCCGTTATTGATTTGACCACCGATAAAGATTACTAATTATTTCATAAATTCTCGAATATTATTGTGCTGCAACTTTAGTCATTATTCTGAACCTCTGCCAATATAAAATTTAATGTTTTGTGTAGATTCATTTTTTCTTTAAATAAACAGTTGGTATATTATCATATCTAGATAGAGGAAACGTTTTATTTAATAACATTATGTATCTAAATAAAGAGGGGAAAACTCATAAAATTACACCAAATTCCACAAAAATAGGCACACCCTATAATACTATTTATAAATTTATACACAGACTATCTTAAGCTTTCATCAGATAAAAATTCTCTTTAAAGCTTTTCATCACTTTAGAAAAATATGTTCTTTGATGACAAAATAAAAGAAAAGAAAAGAAAAATATGTTCTTTAAGAATTCAATGCCCATTTAATAAATAAAATAAATGTGTTTGTCAGACGCTAATTATATACAGTGGCATTTTTCACTCCTACACAAATCACGCCGGCAAATGTATGTCGCTATGATATAAGTACACAGTACACCTAATAAATTTTGATAAAATGATAATTAATAACTTTTCCAATAACTTAAAAATACATATAAAACTACTATGACCTATGGTCATAGAGATAATGTCTACGATGTCAAAAAGGAAACAGAGATGATATCCACAAACCGAGAAAATGTCCAAATTATTTTTGTTAATTAAAAATGGATTGATTTCGTAAGATCTACTATAACCTTTTAAAAAGTTCGGGTACATGTTCTTCTTTCATGTTCTCCTTCCAATCAGAGTCACTTTTAAATTAACATCGGTTTGGTAAGAGAAAGCAAATAGTTCGGTCCTCTGTTTAGTCATCTCACTCACTGAGCCCCACCACACTCACAAGCTATAGCCTATATATTACTATTATGCATAGCCTACTATTATGCATAAAGTTTTAAACAACATTTTGATAAAAGAAATGTTAACAACACTATTCATAAAAAAAAACACGAAACCTGATTAGTCGTCAATAATGTCTTTCTAGGAGTTTAGTTAGGCTTTGACTTTGAGCCTTTGAGTGTCCCAGATACCTCCGATTAACAGAAGAAGAAAAACAACATTAGTCACTTTTTAACTTTCTACTTTCGTTTAAGTGGCGTGATTTTAAATACTATTACCATGCAAAATCCTTGTCCAAACCCTAGTGTAGTGGTAGGACCGAAGGAGAAGACATTCCATCAAAATAATATTGAAAAAATATTTTTTTTTTTTGTTATAAATCATGTAGTGGATTGCCATTAACCAAAACAAGAGGAGAAAGTCTATCGGCCACATCAAGGCCCAACCGCGGCCACATGGAGAAGGAGATGCGGCCCCAAGTTCCTAGTCGGCCAAGGCTTCACAGTTTTCTTTTTCTATGTTTTAGTAGTTTTTCTATTTCCTGTTGGATTAGGATATGTATACTTTCCATTTATGTTTATCTTGTAATTCATTATGTAAATGAACCTCCATTGTTCATTAATGATAACAGAAATATTCAGTCTCTAAACTCTCTAATTACAACACGTTATCAGCACGATAGATTCCAAAACCCTGAGACAAAACCTAACCTAAAATCCGTCACACATAAACCCTAAATCAGGCGTAACTTAAAATCGATCTATCTCTCAAACCCCGAGAAACCAGACGACGAGCCACATATCAAATTGAAGCTCTGGACGAGAAGAATCTATCAGCGCAAACCGTTCATCAATCCGAATCTCAGACGCGCCCACACTCGCAGAAACAATACACGGCGCCGTCTTGGTCTTTTGGAACCCTAATTCCGAAAAACCCCAAATTGTTCTTGCTTGCGTTCCGGCTTGCAAACACCCGATCAGCTCCAGCCCTAAGGTGTTCCTGATCCTAGACGACCTCAGTTTCCAGTTCACATCACAGCCAGCTTGAGTTCCCAATCAACCCGCTCGCGAACTCGACAAGAATAAGACGCGTCCGACGTCCTCGGCGCACATCCGCGACCAGACGCCAAACCATCCGATCCCGATCAGACGCGTCTCGCCTCAGCACGCGACCGTTCCAGCTCGTCCCATCTCGTGTCCATTCGAGGTTCTCTTGGTGGTCCGGTTTCTACAACCTGCAAAACAAAGGTAATCCTAAATTCCGAGAACATGAATCGAACCTGATTGTTTGTAAAGATTGAAACCCTAAAAACTAATCTCTAAGATGAAAGCCTTAAGATAAATAGATCAAACCCTAAAAGAGTAAATCGGAGCTCGAATAAGTCTGATCCCCTAAACCATAATTCGAGATTAATCCATTGATAAATTAAAATCAAAGTCTTAATGATTTTGAATCTCAAATCAAACTCCCTTATCAAAGATCAAAGTTTTCGAAATCCCCTGAAACCTAATTTGGAAAAACGATTTTTAAAATTGTTTGATTTGAAATTTGATTGTTTGTTTGATCACCTAGAGATATTGATAGGATTGTTTAAACTCGAATCTGTATTGCTTGACATGTTTAAACTAAAAATCCTAATTAAACTTGATAAAGTTCTTGATTATATCATCTCATGGCCGTGTGGCCTTATTGCTTTCATAATCGAATTTGATCATACCTGATTGATTGCAATTGAACCTAGATATTACTCTAAGGATGACATTGAATTGAACTAAATATCTGTGTGGCTCCTCCTTGGCCGTGAGGCATTGTTTGAAAGTTTAAATGTTTAAAAACTCTAAATCTCAAAAGGCCTTGAAACCTTAATCTTAAAACCGAATCCTACTAGTGTTTAAATCAGAAACCCTAGGATTGATTAAGGATTTCTTGCATACATATGAATCTGAATATGGATTGCATTCATACTGTTTAAATAAGAATCAACCAGCATGTAGTTTATACAATCTTGAAACCGGTTGCATTAGATATAACTGCATGGCCGAGTGGCTTGATGAATTGATCGCACCATGGTCGTTTCTAGATTGATTGTTTTTCATAAATGCGTAAGACATGTTTGTGGCCGAGCTTGTTAATATATCTTGCGGCCGCATGATCACATTGTGAAACTCAATTTTAAATGATGATGTGATTCAGATGTCGAAAATCTCAAACAGAGACTATGCAGCCCTCAATCTCTCCGGAGATAACTACTTGCAGTGGGCGCTAGATCCAAAAATCAGTCTAAGGTCAAAGGAACTTGGTGATACTATCATCAAGGACAACAATGAGACCGATAAGAATCGGTACATGGCTATAAGTATTATACGCCATCACCTCATTGAAGGTCTAAAAGATCAGTACATCACGATGGAAAATCCACTAGAACTTTGGGATGCTTTACAACATAGATATGATCACCAGAAAACGGTGTTACTTCCAAAGGCTAGAAACGACTGGAAGAATCTTAGATTCTTGGATTATAAGTCGGTGGATGAGTACAATTCAGTCTTATTTAAGACAGTCTCGATGCTGAGACTTTGTGGTGAAGTAGTAACTGAAGAAGAGTTACTTGAGAAGACTTACTCTATATTCCATTTATCGAATGATACTGCAACAGCAGTACATAATGAAAGGCTTCGCCACATATACTGATCTGATCTCGTGCTTGCTTCTAGCCGAGGCAAACAATGAGCTTCTGATGAAGAACAGTGAAGCTAGACCTGTTAGAACAGCACCATTACCGGAAGCTAATGAGGTTGAAAAGAAAGAACCCAACGAGTGCAATTACGTCCAAAACAATAAGAGATCACACGGCAATGGCCGTGGTGGTTACAAGGGGCGTGGCCGTGACAATTACTCGAACATCCGAGACAACTACTCGACCGGCCGGAAAGGAAACCACAATAACCGTGGTCGTGGTTCCAATTATGGCTGTGGCCGAGGTAGTTATGGCCTGTGGTCGAGGTGGCATATCCAAACCGTCTTACTCGACCAAATCCGTTTGTCACAGATGTGGAATGGGAAACCATTGGGCCAAGAATTGTAGAACCCCTAAGCACTTATGTGAGCTCTACCAAGAAAATCTGAAGAACAAGAACCCGGAGGCTCACATGGTTCACGATTCCGGATATGAGGCCGATAATGATTCCGACATTGCTAAAAATGACCAGATAGAATTTGAGATTTCTGATTGTCTCAAGGACTAAATTTTGATACGACTTCTCTTATTGCTTTATGATTTGCTTTGATGTTTCACGATTTTTATATATATATAAAAGAGTTTGTTTTGATTATATCTTGTCTGATCTTACTTGAGCATATAAATGATTTTAAGAAGTTGCCTAAAGGGCATAAAACCAAGTAAGAAATCATGAATGGGTATAGTAAGCCTAGTAAAGAAACTATGGCTAAGGCATTGCCTATAAGGCATTATACACACCCAATAAGATGTGACCCATTGAGTTATGATAATATGGTTTCTAAATAGAAACAATGGGCAAACAAAAGGAAACAAGTTCCTTCAGATTTTGAAAGAAAAATCGCCTAAGACCTTATAAGAAAGTGGTCGAGACTATACCTAATGATCTCTACTGATTTAAACTATGCTATGGATCAGTATAATGAGAGGCAAGAGCCGTGGTGACCATATTGAGATACACCACAAAATTTTACACTATATGGCATGATAGGATTAGCCATCCTAAAGTCTAAACTTGATGCAAAGATTGGAAAGGCACAGAGTTATCCCGTAAAAGATCTCACGTTGTGAAACATGTACACAAAGGGAAACTCATCAGGCTTAATTGTCCCAAGCACCACGACCTTATAGTATGGTCATGAGGGGGAGAGAGGATAAACCCATGATCAATACTACAAGTTCATGTACCACTATGGTCTAAGACCATGTTATATGGCTCGTCCATTACTCGGCCGTAGAGGCCATGATACAAACGGCCAAACCAAAGAGGCCATGAGAATAAACGGCTCGGCCGTAACTTGGTCGTGACTTGGCCGCATAGTGCAGGCTTGGCCGCACACGTTCCATTACCTATAAAGGTTCGGCCAAGTAAGCTATTACCTATAAGCTATCTGCCATGTAAGCCATTATCTATAAGACTAAGATTCTAAAGTCTATAAGCTTGGAACATTATGTTTTACATGTATAGAATGATCATATGCATCAGGCCATATAAGTGAGCATAGATATTTCCATCTCAGATTATATACGGGTCATAAAACCAGACATACACCATCTTAAGAGATTTTGAATAAACCACCACATACATATATGTGCCGTCTAAGATGGAACCTCAGAAGAGGATTGAGAATATATGTTGGATATGAGTATTACTTTCTCCCACGATTTATAAAGAAAACTTGAGCCAAACATGGGTGATCAGATTGTGGCCAACTACACAGATTGCATCCATCTATCCAAACATTAAAGGAGAAAGATTATAAGCTGGATAACGAATGATAAGAATTGTTTTTAACCATCATTGTCTTGGCAAAGATCCTCGGACTAGAGATTATAATTTAAGACGTCCAAAGAAAGATTATATAAAGCTAGCTAATTGAGAAGCTAATCGAAAATGCCAGACACTGACCCGAGAAATGACTAACCAGCTTAGCACCAAATGAATGTCCTAGAAGAGACATAATCAAGTTGCTATAGAGTCTATACAAGATAGACCAAGTGTTCCATAAGATAAAGGAATCTCGGATAGAGAAATGGTGCATATAATACAAATCCAAGATTATAAGAGAAACCATACCAGACATTGAGAAAAGGCTGCGCAGCTACACATCTAAGGTACCAAACCATGTAGTCTTGGGACGCCAAGCTACTAGGTAATAAAGGTCCTGGATAATAAGATCTCAAATCTATTGGATCATGTCTGGAACATAATAGAACCACATGAAAGTGTCGACACACACACACATTTGTATAAAGATACATAAAATTATAGCACTTGAACATAAAAGATAAACGAGGATCAGAACCCACGTAAGTATGAGAATGCATTCGTAAGACTAAATTGAGTCAAGAAGAAAACGTGAGGGTTTTAAAGTATCTAAAAGAGATGGACGTATTGGCCATATACATATACAGAAACGCCATCTGATCAACCAGTGAAATAGATGGATCTTGTGAGGAGTAAAGAAACCGTGAGAGATATACATGATGTAAAGGTGTTCATGTTTTCCTATTAACAGCATTCGATTATAGCTGTTACACAAGGTACTCACAGAGATCAAATGAACATATTATAAGGAGATAAACTCCTATGTGGTGGTTGCTGCTACAGAATTTTCGAAAATGACAATGGTCTGGTCATAAGAAAGAAATTAGATACAAATGATATAGTAAGCAGCATATGGATCACTGGATAAATTGAAAGAACAGCTTTGTTCCTAAGCTGATTCATGGACTGAAAAGCAGCTGCATATAGTATGTAAAATAAAGTGATCACGCATGATCTTGGAGTTGTATAAAAGGCAATCCAATACAGTCTATATATTTGAAATTCCTTGTGATTATACAAAACCTAAAAGAGGCATAGAATAAATCTATATGGGTGTCCGACTAAAAACATCCGGCCCATCGGCTAAAAGGCGTCCGGCCCTTATCCCTTGATCACGGACTAGTAGTACAAAAGATCAACCATCAGGTTGTAATCCGACATCAGATTCCCTAAGTAAGGATCCGGCATAGCAGAACGGTCTGCTGCCGTATAAACTCCACAAGGCTTTGTAGTGAGATTAAGAGGAGATATATAATCTGTCGGATACCAAAGTATTGTAGTCCATAAAGCCCGTTGAAATCCATGACCTAATATATATTTCAGTGTGTGATATAATCCACAGCAATAGAGGTCATGAGACACCATCAAGAGATGGATAAAGGACTACAATGTCCGAGAAAGATATGGTACTGCCTAAAGCAAGAAATATTGATGTCCACATGTGAGATACATGAGAGTGTTCGGCCACAGAGCCATAATGAGAGATTATAAAACTCACAGCAATGATCATTGATCTTGAACACTCATGAAACAAGTAGTGGACACTTATATACGAGGTCTATGACACACTTATATACAAGGTCTATGACCCGGACATGGTTCGGCCAGATTGATACATGGTCGATGGTAACCATAAATCGCCAAAGTAAAGAGCAGTTGATAGTAGACGATCACGTCTAGACTACAGACATATGCAAACACGATTTGCAAAGACCCAATAGTGATCTCCGAGGACAATGTGATTCACATTGCTTAGCACATATGCTTTACCGGGACACTCGATGTCAAAGGACATGAGAAACGACCTAAGGAGTCGAAGTGGTCTAATTACGGTTCAGTAATAAAACTGGTCGATTACTCCCATCCTATACATACATGAAATATCACGCAACATGATGCGTAGAATGTAAAACCTACACTGAGGTTCACATCAGGGGGAGTAGTGCGTGTTGTACTCTTTTTCCTTAATCATGGTTTTGTCCCACTGGGTTTTCCTGATAAGGTTTTAATGAGGCAACATGAAGCGTACTACGAATCTTGTATGGTTATGGCATCCAAGGGGGAGTGTTATAAATCATGTAGTGGATTGCCATTAACCAAGACAAGAGGAGAAAGTCCGTCGGCCACATCAAGGCCCAACCGCGGCCACATGGAGAAGGAGATGCGGCCACAAGTTCCTAGTCGGCCAAGGATTCACAGTTTTCCTTTTCTATGTTTTAGTAGTTTTCCTACTTCCTGTTGGATTAGGATATGTATACTTTCCATTTATGTTTATCTTGTAATCTTTATATAAAGGAACTCTCATTGTTCATTAATGATAACAGAAATATTCAGTCTCTAAACTCTCTAATTACAACATGTTTTTTAGATAATCAGTTAGTTAAAATAAATAGTTAATTAGTTAAACCGAACTTAAACCAATAAAAATTATCTTTGCTTGAAAGTGAAGTGTTGGAATTGTTTACTGCAAAAAGGTATACAATTTCTACATCTAATCTCAGTGAAAACAACACGTTGGCAATCTTTCAAATCGCCTGAGAACTGAATTCAAGACGTGAACGGAATGAACATTCACAGCTCAAAGAATTTGCGTATAAACACTATTATTTATTAATTAATATTTTTGGTGAGTCATATTATTATATATGTTGCTTTGAAATCAAACTAATAATATAAGTGGTCCAGAACTAGTTTGTTTTAAACAACTGTGGTGGAGAAAGATGACTCTTCTGCCATCTTCTTTAATATGCCACTAGGTAATAATATACGCCTTGCGCAGAATGTGATTATTAGTTTCGTTTTTGTAATAAGGAGACATTAATCTGTTTAATATGGATATCGGTTCGGTTTTATTTTTTTTTGGTTTTTAATCTTCTAAAATATGACTATCATTTTAAATCAATATTTATTTGGTTTGTTCGGTTAAAATATTTGATGTTTTTGTTTTTTTCTGTGATAATCAGAAATTACTATTATTTGTTTGTTTTCATGTTATGAATCTTAAATAGTCTTGATGTGGAACAAATGGTTTCATATTATAGTTTCTAAACGGATAATAGTTAAAAAAAAATTTATTAAAACAAATCATTTTACTACAATTTGGCCGATAGTGAAAGAAACATTAAGAAAAAAAATATTTTAACATCCAAAAAAATTAGATACTTCAGTTGTGGTAAATACTTACTTATAAGGTGCTCACGTCAATGTGCACATCTATGTGTATGTAAAAGTATATAAAGATGGTTGATAAATATATAAAGATACTGTTAATTAATATTAAATGACATTTTTTCAAAATAATACATAAAAAATAAAATTCTTAAAATGAAATTATTTAAAAACAAAAATATTGTAAAATTTATATAAACTATAATATATAACTTATATATAATTTTAAATATATGTATATATATATGCATATAACGGATCAAATTGGATATTCGTTCCTATAAATATTGATATTTGTGATTTGCTTTTTTATTGCATTTTAGTATTTGATTTACTTCGTAGAGTAACGAATATCCGAATTTTTTGGTTCAAATCAAAACGGATAACGAATCGAATCAAAATTTATGAATAATTTGTCTAACTCTATTCGTAAACAGTAAAAATAACGTAAAGAATAACCATGCATGTGAGTTTTATATTAAAAACGTAAAGTACATAGTGTGAACATATTTATGTAGAGTTTGGCTGAGAAGTTCTCTACATGTGACATGTGTCCATTTTAGTGTGAACACATTTATTACAATTCTTCTACACGTGACATATGTCGAGTTTAGTGTGAATGCATTTATTACAATGCTTCTTCTTTAATATACAAGTGATTAATTCCCAGTTTCTATTAAAATTTGTTTTTTGAAAAAATAGAAATTTGTTTTTCTCTCATTTCCATTTCATATTTGTATGATATTTGTCCCATTATAATTAATGTTGTCTGAGAGATTTTCAGTATGATAAGAAAGCCCAGTCCAAAACTAAATCTAACAAGTATTTTCATGCTCTCATAGCATACAACAATGCTGTTTATTTACTTAAACATAGGAGGTGATTGGTTGGGCTTTATCTCCTTACTTTAGCTTTATCTATTTTTAAATCACTAAACTTTACCAATTCATGTTGTAGCTTTATTTATAGTAGTTAAAACCTAAATCAAATTTCTATAAACTTTTACCAATCATGTTTTAGCTTTATTTTTAAAGTTACATCAAAAAATCTAAAGAAATTCTTTTTTAATGTATTTTAAGTAAAAAACCTAAAGTTTTCTTTTATAAGCTGTAGAATCTGTAAAATAAAAAAACTATCTATAATATCAAATAAATTAGATCATAATTAAAAACATCTATAAATATTTAATTCAATTTTGGGTGTTGTAAAAATTATTGAAATATTTTAAATAAAATATGTATTATTTACATATCACATTTTAAATAACAATAAACTTTGAGAATTTATAAAAAATATTAATATAAATTATTTAATTAATAAAAAATAATTATGTTATATGTACATTACAGATTTCACATATTTTATTTTAAAATATCTACAGTTACAGCTACAACAAATTTAACTACAGCAAAAGTCTCTGCAAAAAATCTACGGTAACAACTTTACAGCTACAACCAATTTACATACAGCTAAACTTTTACAGCTAAATTTTTAGAGCCACAGTTGAACCAATCATCACCATAATCATTCTATCAGCTTGGATATTCGTTAAAGTATCTAGTATCTTAGTTGATAAACATGTTTGTAAATGTATAAAATTTTCTTTTGACAAATGTATATGTATAAATTTTCCAATTGTTTTATATTTATGCATAATGCATATATGGTCATAGTCTCACAGCAAGAAAACATGGCATTTTTAATAGAAATCCCGATGAATTGCGTCAAAAATTACCGACAAAATACTGAGAAAACCGAATTATCAATTATAAACAATATCCGGCGATAAATACTGACACGATTTAGCGAAGAAACAATTTGTCAGTATATACAAAGTTTCGACTTTTTTAAGAGAGAAAATATAATTTTTAATTTCTCAATGAAAATGTTCATTTATTTGGAAATCTGTTTGACGAATTTCAGACGAATAATATGACCGTTTTATAGCCGTTTGAAAAATTAAAAAAAACTGCGACAATTTTTTTTTCAAAATTGTCATTTTTGTCACGAATTCGTCAAAATTTTAGCAACTTTCATTTATAAATACAATTTCCTCCTATTCACAACAAGCACACAAAAATATGGCTCCTCCCGACTATTTGAGAATAGTTCTTGATAGATAAACCTGCTATGGAACTGACGATAAATTTAGTTATAGAATAATATGCAAATGATATTAGTGAATTCATGACGGTGGCTCAACGACAACCAAAATATACAAATCCATAAGTTGAAATGTCTTTGCTCTTGTTGTAAGAATAATAGAAATATTAAGAAGATTGGCGTTTGGAAGCATTTATATATAAATAGGTTTATGTTGGGTTATTAGATTTGATATATTTATGGAGAACCTTATTCTGGTAGTATTAGCAAACCTAATAATGTGGATATGTTATAAGAACCTAGCATGGATGTTGATTATATGGTGATAGAAAAATTATGAATATAGAAAAAAATTACCTTCTTTGGTCGAGGAAGAAGATAGACATGAAGAACCCAATATAAAAGTAAAAAGATTTTTTTATACGTTAGATGCAACGAAACAACTATTTATCATTTATAAGTAGATTGATGGTCATAAAGACATATTATAATGTGGTTGAATACTGTGTGGATGATATTCTTGATTTTTGGGAGGTCATCTACTTGAGAATCATCTTGCACCTGGTCCATATTATGAGGTTCAGAAACTTGTATCTGTCTTGGGTTATATTATCAGGTAATACATGTATGTATCGATAACTACATGATTTACTGGAGAGCAGATGAGAACCAGAAGAAATATAATTTTTGTCAGAAACCTCTTTATCAAGATACAAGTAGAAGAGTTCAAGTTCCATATAAACGGATGTGGTATTTGATGTTGACGAAAAGGTTAAAGAGGCTATATTTTTCAAAACGCACAACAGATCCAATGAGATGGCATGCAAAGCTTTCCACATGTGATGAGATTACACATCCTTGAGATGAAGAAGCGTGGAATCATTTTCAATCAAAAAAACCAAAAATTTGCGTAGGAGAAAAAAAGATCTACATTGAATTATGTACTAATGATTTTAACATATTTAGAAAGCATGGAAAACAATATTTAACTAGTTGTTTTCCTACGTTATGTTCAATAATAAAATTTTAAAATTCATATTATATTTTAAATAAAATTTTATCATTATTTTAGATTTTATTATTTTCTTACCAATATTCAAATTATATATTTTGATTTAATTGAACATAAAACTAAAGATAAAATAAATATTTCTGCTCATTTTAAATTATTTTTAAGAGCATATATGTATATATTTTAAATTATAATCTTAGATAGATTTTTATCTATTTATTTTGGATTAAATATATTAAATAAACTTTTATAAATTTTTTATAATTATAAAAAAAGACAGCTAAATTGTATTTCTAAAATTTTTAGATATATAAAGAAGCTAATAATATTATGATTATAAATTTCTAATTTGTTTTTTATAAAATTAAAAAAAAAATTGAAATATTTTTTTAGTAATAATTGTATAATTATAAAAATAGAAATAAATAATATTTTAGAAATTATAAAATATTATTATATTTTTAATATCATATTTTAATTGATTTACTTTAATGATTAAGCTTCCTACACTGATTTCAAGATTGTGGAGCAGTTAAGGAATAAAGATGAGAGGATTGAAACTTTGGAGACTAAAATTGCTGCAATCTTTACTCAAATGGCGGAGACTCATGATGGATAACATGGAGCAATTGTTTCCCCATGAATTTTATTTTTTTTAGCTTTTAAAGCTTTTAAATGTTATTTATTTTCTAAAAAAATTATATGTTTTCACTTTTAATTATGGTTTTTCAGTTTGGATGTTTAATTATAGAAATGTTAATTAAATTATATATTACTTTTAATTATATTATTAAAAATTATATTAGATTTTTCCAATGAATGTATCGGTAATTGTTTTCGACGAGATACAGTTTGTCATAATATTTCTGACAAAATATATTTCATCGGCAATTTCCGACAAAATTTTGTTCGTCGAAAGACAACATTATTTTCGTCTGGATATTTTCCCGATGCAATTATTTTTTTAAGAAAGTTATACAGAGGAATTTCTAAGTGTGTGTTTCACGATAAGTTTTGTTCAAATTTCATCAAAAATATGTCTATAGAAATTTGTTGGAAATTCCTCAAGATCATCAATGAATCTTTTTTGACGAATTTTTTTCCGAGGAGATAGTCCAAACGAAGCACTTTTGTCGGGAATTCATCAAATATGGTGTCTCCCGATGAAATGTTGACGGATTTGTTGTAGGAATTTTTTTGTTTTTTTTGTTGTTGTATATCTCTTGTTATCGTGTTTATTTTTCGAGTTGGGCTATGATCTTTTCTTGCAGTAGTGTGTGTATGATCATTCTTATGCAATTTGGACATACAATATCTACTTCTTGAGAAAAGTGAAGTCCAAATGGTTTGTACCTTTATTTTTATACTTATCGTTCGACAGAAAATTCGTAACGAAGACAGTGCACAATAATACAAAAATTAATGTGTTTGACAAAGTATATCTATATATACTTAGATGATAACCGCGCATGCACGCGAGGTGAGTTCTTATATTAATGTTTGTTTATAAAATGATTTTAACAGTTTGCAATACTATAATCTTTATCGATTATAAAATGATGAAAAAATGTTGGTCTCTTAAATATATCATCGTTGTTGAAGAGTTAACGTATTACATCTCATTTTAATTATTTTTAAGATTTCATAAACACAAAAGGAAATTAAGTTTTGTGGCTGACACAAATCACTAAAACCAAATAGGCAACATCGATTGTATAATGACGAAAAGAGATTAGATTTTATGCTCTCAATTTGTTTACTATTGACTCTCCATAAGTGATTTCATTTTTTACCTCTATGGAATTGTGCCTTCGTACTCGTATTTGTTTCATTGATATGAGTTAAGTTTTTTTTTTAACTTTTTTTATGAATTCAGTGAATTACATAAGTGTCAATTAAAAAAATGGACATTTGTAAAAATTAGTTTTACTCCATATGCATATTTAAGAATCAAAATTTTGAAAAAAATCACCGGCAAACTATATTAACATGTTAGTGTTCAAATCTAATATATCAAGTTGTTATAGAATATAAGTGCAGACTCGAAATATAAATGTTTGTCTAGTATATATTCTTCAGCTCGGTCTAAAAAATCATCTAATTAGAACAACAAAACAAATTACTTATTTCACCAGTTCGGGTAATATCTGAATCCGAAGGGGTGATATCCGAACCCGAATGGATATCCAAAGATAACCAAACATAAGTATACTTAACTCTATATTTCTAGTTTATTTCTCTCATTTTATTCAAAATATTTATATTAATGATTCTTATTACTCAAAATTAGATAATATACATATAATTATGGACAAAATCATTTGTTACTCACTTAAAATACATATCAAGTTCTTGTTTCTTGTATTAACAAAAGTTGCATCTAAAATTTCAAAACAACAACTAAATTAGTGTCTTTCTATTTTTAAAGTTTTATCTCCAAACCTATTAATACTTTAATCTTTTAAAAATTAAAAAAAAAACAGTTAAGTTAAAGTATATTTTAAATACAAAAAGCTTAAACAATGAATAATTTATTTATTTTTTTTTCAAAATTTAAATATCCGAACCCGGCCCAAAATATCTGAACCCGAACATAAAATACCTGAACCCGACTCAAAATGTAGAAATACCCGAACGGGTTCTATACCTTTATACTGAAATATCTGATACAAACCCGAACGTGTATCCGAACGTCCACTCCTATGATATATGATCATTTGTATCTTGCTTAAACAAAAAAAAGTTAAACCATTGATCACAAAATTTTAATGTGAGACTTTTACCATTTTTAGTAATTTATAGTCTTTTTTAAAAATTCAAAATATAGCATATTAAGAAAAAAATTAATTGTTTTTATTATATGCTTAATATGATTGTTTAATTTTTTTTAATAGTATAAAATTAAACAAAAAATAGAGAGGTTAGAATTTTTTTTATCAAATATGTATTATTCATAATCATTAATTGTCATATATATGTTAACCATATTAAATAATTTCGTAGCTTTTATTTAAGGAAATAAAAAATATTCTTTTGTACACTATTAATTAATTTGATAGTTAGTTTAACAAAAATCATAGTATATGTTTATATGGAACAACTTATTTTCTAACTATTCTAAGAATCATTCTCGTGATGACACGTGGCTACGAAAACATGTTGTAATGCTCCAAGATTAATATATAGGGGATTGTTACACGAAACAATTGATATATGTTATACAGGCCCGGCCTTAAAAAGCTTTAAAATAAATATGGACCGAAATAATTATTAGGAAAATAGAATGTGATCAAACTCATGAATGGAAATTTACATACTAAATATAGTAGGTAGAATTGTCGGTTGTAGCATCGTCTGTAATATTTCTCATAGTTATAATAGCATAATTATCCAACGTTAAAAAAAATCTGTTTTGCCAATTGAACTAATTAACTCTGTAAAAATAATTGGCGATATTTTATTTATTTTAAAAATGTCGGAAGCCGGTGCTTCGCCTTCTTCCCCCGGGGTCGGTACCAATGCCACATAATATACGTAACATAATATTAAACATGTTACCAGTGGTGGTAATCCAAACCAAGTGGCGCTCGAGGAAAATTAAACCATTACAACGAAATTATGGTTCGATTTTTGCTGGTCATCTGGACTGCTTTAAATGGCGAGAATATGTGGAGTACCGTAGACTTCGTGAGAGTAGTTGGTTGACCTCAGTCGCCGGATCCCACGATTATCCGATAAAAAACATGTAAGAACTTAAACATTGAAATATTTTGAATGTTGCGTGGTCATTGCTGTCATTAGGGTTTCTAGCTATGAAGTTATGGAGAGAACAAATTTTTAAGAAAAGTAAGAGGCCCATCTGTTTTCTTGAAAGATTAAAGGGCCTATTCATTGAGACTCAAAAGCATATATGCCCATTAGAGAAAAATGTGTAGATTCTAATATATTTAATTAAGAAAAACTACAGTGTGCTAAAAAAAACTACACAGTAAAACAAAAAAAAATTGTTTCTTAAGTGGTTACGAAACAACAAAAAGTTGTAACTTGTAATTATCAAAGTTTTATATAAAAAGAAAACCAAATTAAAAAGCGACAGAAAAACAAATATTTTCGTAAAAAGGGTATAATTTCAAAAAAATTTCGGAGATAAGATTAAGTATAAAAAAAGGGGTAGAAGGAGAAAATATCAATCAATCATTATACTACCTTGCAAAGTATAAAACGATCATTATATAAATTGCCACACAGAAAACTTCAACGCCGTTTCTCATTCTTAATCGCTCTCGATATAATCTCTCTCTCTCAATCAAGCAAGCAAACCTCCGGGCATCAATCAAAGGTTCGTATCTGTGAATCGAGTTTATGGATTGATAAAACCTCGTTCTTAGCGTAGACATGTCGGCCATCGAAATTATGTTGCCCTAGTTTTGCTTAAGCTCGATTCGCCGATTCATGTTTTAGGGTTATAATTTTCAGTGTAGGTTTCAAGAGTTATCCAAAGGAACAAGAATGTTTAATCGGCTATTCGGTAAACCCAAGGTGGAGACCAATACTCTCCATACATTAGACAAGCTTAATGAGGTATCTCTCCCCTTATTCCTCTGTTTTCAATGTCAAGATTTGGATTCTTTAGAACATAAGAGACTATTGTTTCGTTTACGTTTTGTGCCAATCTTCAACTGGAACTTGAGATAGAGCTTAGGATTCAATGGTGCTTTATTTTCTTCTTTCCATGCGTATCTTCATGTAACTCAATTGTTGTTCCTCAGACACTTGAGATGCTGGAGAAGAAGGAGGGTGTTCTTCTCAAGAAAGCTGCTGGAGAGGTTGAGAGAGCCAAGGAATTCTCCAAGGCCAAGAACAAACGCGGTAACACTCTTAAATCTTTCTTTTGGGGATAAATATTCTATCTTGTTTAGTAGAACTTAATATCTTGTTATTGGTGCAGCGGCTATACAATGTTTGAAAAGGAAGAGGTTATATGAGCAACAAGTTGAACAGCTTGGAAACTTCCAGCTCCGTATCCATGATCAAGTAACCCTTTTCCTCTTTTTTTTTGTTAACTTTTGATGAAAGTTTGCTTACCACTTTAAGCGATGACTTGTTGTAAAACTACAGATGATTATGTTGGAGGGTGCCAAAGCAACAACTGAGACTGTAGATGCTTTGAGGACTGGTGCTGCTACTATGAAAGCTATGCAGAAAGCTACGTATGTGTTTTATATATACCCTAACCCCCTTTTTTTTTTTTTTAAATTTAAGCAGCGACTAAGTGTGCGCCATGTGTGTTTTGGCAGAAACATTGACGATGTTGACAAGACAATGGATGAGATCAATGAGCAAACCGATAACATGAAACAGATCCAGGACGCATTGTCCGCTCCATTTGGCTCTGCTGCTGATTTCGATGAGGTAAACTTTCCTTTTTACTCTTTAGAAACAAACAATCTCTTTGTCAGCTTTTCTCAGCATTGTCTTTTGATTGCAAAATTATAGGATGAATTGGAAGCAGAACTTGAAGAACTTGAAGGCTTAGAGCTAGAGGACCAACTTCTTCAGCCAGCAAGACCCGTTCCTGAAGGAAAGCAACCTGCTCGTCCTCTACCTCAGAAGCAACAGTCCGCTCATGAAGATGAACTCGCTGCACTACAGGCTGAGATGGCACTCTAAGTTTCCTTATAAAGACAAACAACGGGTTCTGTTTACTGCATCGTAAGGGTTTGAGTGTGCATTATTTAAAAAAAAAAAGAAACAGAAATGAAAAATTGTTATGTACATTATACAAAGTATCCGAGTCAAATTGATCGGATAGATTATTTTATATACAATTTGACTTATAAGCTTTTATTTATTTATATTCTCTGAGTGTTTCCTTACATTTTCTTTTCACTCTTTGTTTACGCATTCTTGTGCTAGCAACTTCTTCTATTCTTGGTTACGACTTGTTGCCTTCCCTGTGCCATTTTTGACTTTGTTTAATACAAGTATATAACTAACTAACTACGTGCCTGATTCAGACAATAAAACACTATGAATTATTATGTTTCAACTACTTATTCAATTTAACTCATTAACATGAAACCTTTATTGGCAAATGATGGAAGCGTACCAATATGGCTGGGAAAAGAACAATGGATAATCTCTCATCTCAGAAGATTTGGTTCAGTGGTTTATCGTCACATTTATCAAAGATAGCTCAAACCGAGAGCATGAAAGGTGTTTTTATCAGGTATCCCTATTGTGTAAAAGGGTATAAAATGTAGTTGTTAGAAGAGAAGAAGTGTGCGACTAACAGGAATAATGCAATGTTTTACAGAGGATTAAGTCTACAAGGATCTGCTTAGAGAGAAGATCAGAAGGTCAGTCTATGTAAAAAAAGTGAAGATAAATCAGAAGAAGCACAAGAAGATTTGAGTAACCATCAGTTGCTCATGATAAAGAACGTAGATACATTACTAAACCTTCAAGAGACAATGAAAGTAGTCATTGGCTTTTGCTTTATCAGTAAAAAAGTGAAAGTAGTGTAAAAGTGAAGAAAGGTGAGTCTTTACTCCTTGATATTACTCTCTTAAGGTTTCATTACATCAAGGTATTACATAGCTGAGGTAATCTCTAGGGTTTTAGTCTCGTTCGTCGTTATCCTTCAAGTCCGTGAACCGGTTGTGAGTTGTGGCAGGCTGTGCTTGTCCAGCTGTAGTTTGTTTTTGCTTTAGGGAATTTACTCTCTACTGACTTTGTTTTTGTCTTGTTCATAGGCTGAAGATAACCGTTGGAGCTCTTTAGTTGCAAGCTGAATTTTGGGCTTCCAGGTGGGCTTTGGCTGAGAGGTGGCAGTCGTGATGGGCATGTTTGGTGTAGCTGCTGATCGGCTTAGACCCTCGACACCAACTTTGCCTCAAAGAGATGAGAGAGCTTCATACGGAAGTGATTTCGTAATCTGTTAATGATTCGGAATGTGCTTGACTTCAAGAGCACCCAGAGCTGCTACTCGTTCCCTGACATAGTGATAGTCAAGAGCCAAGTGCTTTGTCTTGGCGTAGAAGGAGGGATTCGCTGAGAAAAGAACCGCAGATAAGTTTCATTTCTGAAAAGTCTCCAATGAACTTATATCTTCAGAGTATGACATGTACATCCCAATGAGTGCACATAGCTCTCAGCCTCTCAATGCGGATGGTCTGAATCTGTTTAACTCGTACACACTCTAAAACGATCACCACTATCCAATCTGACTCACAAAACTTACATAACTCTAATATCAATACAACGTAAGCCGCCGCACCCCTAATTCAAAAGCAACCTCACGAGTTTATAAATCAAGTATGCCTCCAAAATATTCAACATGCTCAAAAACCAGAATACGCGTAATGACAAACAACCAGCTATCATCTCATCTCCCAAATAAACTGCTATAACAAAACTCGTGGAGCGACGGCTAAAATTTTGGGTGGTGACAGAAACGTCACATGTCCTCTTCCGAACAATCCCTGAGTAATGGCTGGCGGAACTAATAACATCCAAGCGATATGTCTTACAATAACATGATCTATCTGCTGAACATCTAACGAAAGCACTGGTGGCCGGAGAATCGATAACTATGATTTTACTCATCGACATAAGAAAAAGACAAGTGATTTAGAATTTACGGAACATAAATGTGCTGTTTTATTTTTTATTTTAAAATTTCCAATTCCCCTTTTTTTGAAAATATTGAAAACCGACCGAATCCTCTAATTGCCACCCCAAGTCAGGGCTGGGACGGAACCCACTATATATGATACCAAAACATAACATATGTTTCTTCCTCTCTCGAGAACGGTGTGTCACCAACAACATGTCACAACACAGATCTCATAACTCCATCTCCACTCACCATAAACCTAAATAAAATCCGAATGAAAAACGCCATGCAGCACCAGTCCGTCTAAATATCATCTAGACATTTGTTTACCTGAAAAGGGGAAGAAAAATGATGAGTAACAAGGGTGTCACTAAGTGAGGATATGAGATGTTAAATCCAAAATCCACTCGGACATAGCACTCTGTATATAAACAATTTAACCTAACATGAAACAAGCATGACACTTAAAGCGCCCAAAGAACAAGTCACGGTTCTAGTTACGAGATTAGTGTTTGCACACCCCGATAGAAGTTTCCCTGTAGTGCCCACGCACACCGTCCCTGGAATGCTTTGTCGACCTCTTAGGCTGCGGCTCAACAGAACGACTCAAGCTGGCCGCAACATCCACAAAATCACAACCTAGCATAGAAATATTCGCTTCTCTATATCCGGCTAACTACTAAACTCGTCTCAGCAACCAATATAAAATATGACTTTAAATAAGGCAAACAAAATATTATAAATCATGCAGATTATTATAATTAAATTATGCATATTCGAAGTCTTAACAAAATTACGAGAACAACTCTCACCTTAACCAAAATCTGAGACAAAGAATCAACCGAGAAGCAAAACAGGTTGCCTTGGGAATCAAGGAAACGTCTTAGGGTTATGCCTTCCGCCTGGGTTGAGAGAGTGGCACATCCGGACCAATCGAAAACATAAAACATTATCACACAAAGGAAAAGAGGTGATTAGATTATGGTGTATACTCTATATAAACTTGACGTAAGAACCAATTAAAAAGGTATACAACCCTAACCTTGGTTTAGCCTTGTTTTTAGCTTGACCAAAGAACACAATTTGGGATCCTCCGGTGACATGGGATGCATCTCCGGTGATGATCGTCACATGGGATACTTTTATAATGTGTTAGTATTGATAATTTGTTATTAAATCGTTACAGTACGTTATAGTTAACTAGTTATAAATATTTCGCAAATGCGTTATTTTTAACGCTATGCCAATGGTACAAATAACTTAATAACAATAAAAATTGCACCCACCCATATTCGTAGATTCATGTAACCGCGTCCAGACGTTTCAACCAGTAAAGCTCTAATATAATAAAAATGAGGATAATTTAGCAAAAGAAGATTCTAATAATTAATGTAGCTAAAGAAGCCAATTCTGATACGTGTTTTTGTCTGGATATTAAACTATAATTTAGATGCAGTCATTCTAAAGTACAAGATGTGGTGATGACAAACAGCGAAAGAGACGTGAATCCTAATTACTGGTTATATAGATATCGGAAGAAAGAACAGAAAAAGCGACCGATCAAACATGGTGTGTGATGGTTCGCTGCTCGCCTCCCGACTGTCGTTAAGGCAAGCAAAAGCGACATCAACTAGTAAAATAACAATGACGAGTGGTTGATTATCATTGAATGTTGATAAAAAAATTCACATCATAGTTAGAGAAATAAATAATTAAAATATAAAGGATTAAAATCAATCTTTTATTGTTAACTAGGTGGTTGTCCGCGATTTCGCGGATATAAATATTTTATAAAAATTATATATTATGTTTATAATTTTATAATTTTGAATAATAATCATAACTATTAAAAATAACTTTTTTATTTTAAATAGATTGAAAATCAAAAGTTTTGGTATTGTATAATCTTAGAAGATTATTGACATATATTGTTAATTCTATGAATTTTATTATAAGTTTCCAAAAAGTCTTTTTATGACATAATTTTTGATTAATAAAAAAAACCAAAGATTAATGAACAAAAAAAGTTATTTTATAACACTTTCTATTCTCGCATTATTTTTTCTACCACTTTATTTTATTTAGAAGTAAAATAGTTACAAATAATTAATTAACAATTATAATAATACGTAAACAACATGTATTTCGGCAAACATATAAAAAATTAAGTACGTAAAAGTATAAAATAACAAAGAATACAACAAACAAGTTTTAGTATTCTTCACTGATGTTTTATATATGTATCCTTTCTTTTTCCTATTACAAAATAAGCATGTCAATTTTATTATAATCAAAACTATATCAAAAGAGTCTTAACTCTAGTCTTGTATTAATATATTGTTCTCGTTTTTTTAATTTATATTATAATAAACTTTTTCATTGATTAATATTGTTTTAAAAAATTACCAAAAATTTACCATATAATTTTATTATAATCAAGGCTATAAGAATATATTAATAGAGTATATTAAATTTAGTCTTGTATTAGTATAATGTTCCAATTTTTCAATTTTATATTCTAATAAATATTTTTATTTATTAATATTATTTTAAAAGACTTACTATATATTTTTCTGTTTTTAAATATACAAATACTTTAATCATTTTTGAAAGTAATAACTCAATTATACAATCAACATTTGTCACTGAAAAATGATTGAATAGTTTTTTAAATTGTATATTTGACTGTTTTGCATTCATTTGACACATTTTTATATATATAGTGAGTATAACAAAATATTATTAGGTTTAGGTTAATTAGTTTTCTGTAATCTATAATTTATTGTATCCACTATTAATATAAATATGTTAAAATCGTTTATATAATTATTTCTATCATACCATATGTATTAAAATGTATATTTTAAATTTCTATAATGTAATCTATGTATTTAGTTGTTTCTATAAACAAATTATGTTAATTCTTCTATTTTTAAAATGTTTAATTGTTTGTATGGTAATATAGATTAGATTAGGTAGTTATAGGATTAGTTCATTTTTAAAACTTTAATTAAATAAATAAAAATTCAAATACCAACAACCAATCAGATTAAGAAAATTAATTCTATAAAATTAATTCTAAACTTCACATATGAATGACACCTAAGCAAAAGTCACTTAAGTGACTTTTCAATTAATATATACAGTATAACCTCTTTAAATTAATACTCTATAAATTAATATACACTAAAAATCTCTATAAAATAATATAATTTTATAGTCCCAAATCGAATTTTTGGTTCAATTAGTATATCGATAAATTAATATCTCTATAAATTAATAAAAAAATTATAGTTTTGGCGTAGTTCCAACATTCTTAATTTATAAAGGTTTCAGTGTAGTAGGATTAATTTTAAACTGAAAACCATAAACCCAATTTAATATAGTATAGACCCTTCCGATATTAGATTCATTGAATGTTATTTCCTGCACTTTCCCACACTATGCATGAAAGAGAATGTTAATGAATAAATGAAAGTCACATATCGGTAGTTGATAAGGAATTTAGTAAAACATAATTAATTAAAATCAAACAAAAATAGAAAAAGTAGTTTGGATTTGATAGTATTGTAGAGGTCGAATGGATGCTATTTTTAAGAAACCACAATTTATGGATATAGGTCGGTATATAAACCAATAAAACAAATCATTAGTATATAGTTATATGTACATATATATAATTAATAATATATACATAATTTATTTTATTGATATAATTTTCATATTTAAAATGTTGATTTTAAACATTTATTATTTTATTTTAAGTTAGAAGTCATTTCTTTTTTCCTCATCAACTTCAACCGAACTTTCAGTAACAAATATGTGTGTTAAAATTTAGCTATTTAGTAATATTATTATATTAATAAATTTTTAATATATTTTTTGTAAAATTATTATACTTATTAATTTTATATTTTACCACCTACTTTTTAATGAAAAAATAAACATAAACTATTCTATTTAAAACTTAATAAACATAAACTATTTTAGAGTATTGAAAATGTCTTTATATATTGATAAACTAAAATTCAGAAAATGTTATAAAAGATAAATATAGTTTTTGTTTTTCGCTATAAAACCAAATAAATTCAAAAACTAATAATATATAAATCGAACCAAATTAAAGTAAATATTATTTAATATAATAGTTAATATTTATAAACCATACGAAGTCAAACCAAAATCCGAATTGAACACTTTTAATAGTTAAAGAAATAATTGGTTAGCTAGAACTAATCCAATTATTACTAATTCGTTCTTAGTAGAAAGTTTATGGTAATTCTAAATTCAACAACGTGCTTTTCAGGCTGGCATCCTCTTTGAATTCTTAACGATATCTGACTTGATAATGAAGACTTAGATAGCCTTTAAGGCTTTCATATTTCCGACTCTGAAAGTCAAAACTTATTCGGTTATTCATTAGAGAGTTCTCATCCAGATAACTGAAATACTGGAAATCAAAAGTTGGTATGAGACATTTATTAGCAGTATTTTTTTTTTTTTAATAATCGTAGTGCAGTGTAATCTCGAAGGTTTATTAAGCCCAATGACTAGTCACTACGAAGTCCATGGAAATCTGGATTTTTTTTCCCATTTAAAGCGTCCATGAATGGCCAAAGGGAATCAAACCCAAGACGGAAGCTCCAACCGAAATCTCTTTATTAATAGGTCAAGACCACTTGGTTAAAAGGATTAAATTCAGATCTCTTAGAGACACAGACTTAACCACTGAGTGGGAGATACAGCCCACGGATATACCATCTCTCGGTATTCAAATGGACCGTAAGCAATGAGCCCATATCCGTATGGCCACATGTGGAACTAATTAATTTTACACTAGAAGAGAGTCGATCATTGGTCTGGACCAACATGGTAATTCTTTCTCTAGTGGAAACCACTTGACCACCGTGATGTGGTTATTTATTAGCAGTATAAAATCGATAAAAATGGATTCATCTATCCTTGTGTGTGTTTACCGAAAACGGTTTTATTGTGCTAAATTTGTTGTTAAAAAAATATATTTAGTTTTTCTTGTTAATTGATAGTACAAATGTACCATGCACGAGAGAGTGTGAGTATCTAAGGTAAACAAAAATATTAGTTCTACATAACAAAACGCGTACTGTTATGAAAGTCAGAAAGAGAAACGCCGAAAATGTTGAAAATATAAAAGATGTGGGGTTCGCTGCACTATTTGAACAGTGAATTTCTTTTCTATATAAACGAACGAAGTTCGACAATTGCAATAGACATCTCATCAATAGAAAAGCATTCTCTCTCTATATCTCCTTCCCTCTTCTTACGTTATATTTTCTGTATCCCGAATTTCTCAGGTATAATTCCTGCGATACAACAAAATCCCGGTTCTTTTCATAACACGTTATCAGCACGATCGTTCTCCAATTTGAAATGGATCAAAATGCTAATGAAGCAAAATCCAAGAAACGGATTCGTGAAGTATGCATACCAGATAGTGGAACAACGCACACTATTCTGAGACAAGAGATATTTCTCCGATATAAAACCGACAAGAACTGTCGTCAATACAATATCAGGTCCTGCATACGTGATTGAAGGAACTGGTAAATCAAACTTTACGTTGCCGAATGGAACAAAATTTTCCATAAATAATGCTCTATATTCTCCGAGTTCTAAAAGGAATTTGTAGAGTTTTAAAGACATATATCTTCACGGATATGATACTCAGTCTGCAACTGAGGATGGAAAGAAATACATGTATGTAACTTCTGAGATATGTGGCAGAAAACACATATTGGAAAAGTTTCCAGAACTTCCTTCGGGGCTACACCATACTTATATCGATAAAATCGAATCAAATCTTGTAGTGAAACGGAACCCAGAAGAATTCACATTATGGCATGATCGTCTCGGCCATCCAGGCATTACAATGATACGTAAAATCATAAAAAGTTCACATGGTTATTCACTGAAAATCCAGGAGATTTCTCAAGGGAATAAAATGACATGTGTTGGATGTTCTCTAGGAAAATTGATCGTAAGGCCATCGCCAACCAAAATAGATAAAGAATCACCAAAGTTCCTTGAAAGAATTCAAGGCGATATATGTGGACCTATACACCCACCTTGTGGACCATTCCACTATTTTATGGTATTAATTGATGCATCCAGTAGATGGTCACACGCTTGTCTATTATCATCTCGAAATGTGGCATTTGCGAGATTTCTAACTCAGATAATCAAACTGCGAGCACAGTTTTCTGATTATACTATTAAAAGAGTTAGACTAGACAACGCTGGTGAATTCACATCTCAAGCATTCAATGACTATTGTATGGCAATGGGAATTGAAGTTGAACATTCGGTTGCTCATGTTCATACGCAAAATGGTTTGGCCGAATCTTTAATTAAGCGTCTGCAATTGATTGCAAGACCATTGATCATGAGATCAAAACTTCCAACCTCTGTATGGGGACATGCCATTTTGCATGCAGAAGCACTTATTCGGATCAGACCGAGTGCATACCATAAGTATTCCCCACTACAGTTAGCGTTTGGTCGAGAACCAAACATTTCCCACTTTATAATCTTTGGTTGTGCGGTATATGTGCCTGTAGCACCACCACAACGTACAAAGATGGGACCACAAAGAAGATTGGAAATATATGTTGGTTGTGATTCTCCATCAATTATACGATATCTAGAACCACAGACTGGTGACATCTTCACGGCACATTTCACCGATTGTCATTTTGATGAGAAAGTATTCCCAGTTCTAGAGGAGAAGGCAAAAATGTAGAAAATGATATCAAATGGAGTGTACCTTCGTTATTATATCTTGATCCTCCTACTAAAAAGTCTGAACTAGAAGTTCGACGAATCATGCATTTACAGAGTATATCTAATCAGATACATGATGCATTTGCGGATACCAAGACGATAACTAAATCTCATATACCAGCCGTGAATGCTCCTGCTTGTATCAAAATATCAAATGAGCAAGGAAAAGCAGACGATACACGAGAGTCTAAAACACGCTTGCATCGTGGCAGACCTGCTGGTTCTAAGAATAAAAATCCTAGAAAACAGAAGAATGTCAAGATAAATGACACATCCAAAATAGCATAAAGTATTTTGGAAGAAACAAATAATGAGGATACTGAGAAAGTTGAGCATCATGAGTCGGAAAGTAATAATGAAATTTCTATCAACTACATCCATAATAAAAGGATATGGAATAGAAATGAACAAAATGATCTTGATGATGCTTTCTCATATATTGTGTCAAGTGAAATATATGAAGAAATTGATGATCCAGAACCAAAATCTGTCTATGAATGTCAAAAGAGACATGATTGGGAACAATGGAAAAATACAATACAAGCTGAACTTGATTCGCTTAATAAACGAGAAGTATTTGGATCTATTGTGCTCATATCTGCAGATGTGAGACCTGTTGGGTACAAATGGGTTTTCGTTCGAAAGCGAAATGAGAAAAATGAGGTTACGAGATACAAAGCTCGTCTAGTGGCTCAAGGTTTTTCTCAAAGACCTGGAATCGATTATGAAAAAACGTATTCTCCAGTTATGGATGCAATCACGTTTAGATTCCTGATGAGTCTAGCAGCTGGTAAAAATCTAGAGATGCGTCTGATGGATGTTGTTACAGCTTATCTATATGGATCATTAGATACTGATATCTAAATGAAAGTTCCTGATGGATTTAAAATGCCAGAAGCATTAAGTTCCAAACCTAAAGAGTTATGTGCAATAAAATTGCAAAGATCACTATATAGGTTAAAGCAATCTGGATGTATGTGGTATAATCGTCTCAATGATCATTTAACAAAAGAAGGATATGTGAATGATCCTATATGCCCATGTGTTTTCATCAAGAAAACAATATCCGGATTTGTAATAATCGCGGTATATGTTGATGATCTTAACATTATCGGAACTCAAAAGGAAATATAAAAGGCATTAGACTATCTCAAAGGAGAATTTGAGATGAAAGATCTTGGACAGACACAATATTGCCTTGGCCTACAAATAGAACGTTCACAAAATGGTATATTTGTGCATCAATCCACATACACTAAAAGAGTATTGAAACGATTTAACATGGATAAATCAACTCCTCTTAGCACTCCGATGGTCATTAGGTCACTTAATATTGAAAGTGATTCATTTCGACCACCTGAGGAGAAAGAAGAGATACTTGGTCCGGAAGTATCATATCTAAGCGCAATTGGAGCGCTGATGTACCTTGCAAATTGTACACAACCTGATATATCATTTGCGGTGAATCTTTTGGCAAGATTCAGCTCATCTCCAACTCGAAGACATTGGAATGGGATTAAATATGTTTTTCGTTACCTCCAAGGGACCATTGATTTAGGCTTGTTTTATCTTAAAAGTTCAAAAGGTCAAATGGTTGGTTTTGCAGATGCATGATATCTTTCAGATCCACACAAAGCTCGATCACAAACATGATACGTTTTCACGATCGGAGGCATTGCTATATCTTGGCGTTCTCAGAAACAAACGCTCGTGGCTACTTCTTCAAATCATGCTGAGATCATTGCACTCCATGAAGCAAGTAGAGAATGTGTATGGCTAAGATCAATAAGCCGACACATCTGTTCAAGCAGCGGGATTGACGAAAATACGGAGCCAACTATTCTATATGAAGATAATGCAGCATGTGTTGCTCAAACAAAGGACGGATATATCAAAAGCGTTAGAACGAAGCATATTCATCCGAAGTTCTTCTCATACACTCAAGAGCTCGTGAAGAAGAAAGAGATTGAAGTAAAATATGTCCAATCATGCGACAATGCAGCTGGCCTCTTCACAAAATCAATCCCTACCTCGGTATTCAGAAACACATCCATAACATTGGAATGCGTCATCAGAAGGATCTATAACTGCTTATTCGAGAGGGAAGCTTACATGGTTGTACTCTTTTTACCTTACTATGGTTTTTCCCATTGGCTTTTACGAGAAAGGTTTTTAACGAGGCAACAAAGACGTAAAGCGAGAGTGGATAGTGACACCGGTCCCCAAGGAGGAGTGTTATGAAAGTCAGAAAGAGAAACGCCGAAAATGTTGAAATATAAAAGATGTGGGGCTCGCTGTACTATTTGCACAGTAAATTTCTTTTCTATATAAACGAACGAAGTTCGACAATTGTCATAGACATTTCATCAATAGAAAAGCATTCTCTCTCTATATCTCCTTCCCTCTTCTTACGTTATATTTTCTGTATCCCGAATTTCTCGGGTATAATTCTTGCGATACAACAAACCTGGTTCTTTTCATAACACGTACACTATTAAACTCAAATGGAACGCAGTTGGTCGAGACGTCGTAAGCAGTGTCGGTGTGTGTCCTCTGCGTACGAAAAGAGGGCACGAGCTGATTGAACATTCAAAAGGTCAAGCTACTTTTTGCATTTTTTTTAGCGTCATCCAAATCTTATCACAATATTAAATAAGTCTCTTCTTGTTTTTGTTCGGTCCAATAATAATATTTCTCATCACAATGTTTTAATTCTTTTGTAAGTATGCATTCAGATCGAACCATACATAACACATAAATTATATTAAACATAGTAAATAAAACTGAACTTATTAAAAATGGGATCTCCTAGATAAAACTACCTCGTGATGTTTCTGGATGCCTCAGCCGATATAGACTTATGCTTTAAGATCCATTTGCATACCCTAGAAAAGAGAGTTAATCTGTGGACTGTACTTCCCGTTGGAGATTAATCTAGACCATTCCATAGGTTCAGAATATTTTCAAGGTTAATAAAAAAAATAAGCTTTTCAAATTGAACTTAAAACTTTTGATCAAATAGAATACCCTTTTTTTACTTTTTGACATTTCTTTCTAATATATCAATTATTCATAAATACCAGTTTTGAAATACATTGATATCCTCCAAAAATTCTCATCATTTCCACTTAACAAAAAATACTATTATCATCAGTATCACTAATCAACATAAGCAACCAAAATTAAATTCTATATGCATTTTAATTCAACTTTTACATTTTTTTTTCGTTTCATATACATAAAATTCGTTTATATTTACTCTTTAATTTCAGTTCAAAATTTTTAACTTTTAATAATGCTTTTGTTTCTTAATTTGTAAATGTAGCTAATGAGAGTAGACTCATGAAGACTTCACGTGAAGTCTGTTTTCATAAAGAAATTTGAATATGATCTGTTTATGTTTATTTATGTTGTTTATGTATATTTTTGCTATGTTGAATTTGTTTCGCGAAAATAAAATGTTGTTTTAAACATATGAACTTAAAATTTTGTTACATTAAATATATAAGTTTTATTTTGAAAATTATTATGTTTAATATTGTGATATAATTTTGTATGTTATAGTTATAACTTTTTCTATAGTTTGCATATTAACATTATTTAAAGCTTAATACAATTTAGAGATCTTAATTTATTTTATTTTTTTGATGATCGTGGTATAAAAGCATATAAAATTTATGTTTAGTAGTAGTTTACAAAGTTACATATTATAATAATAAAAACATAAAAGTCATATTAATATTGCTTCAAAAAAAAATCAAATAATTTATGAAAAATGTTACTGAAATCTGCTGGTGAAGTGTGCTGATAAAGTCTATTGATAAAATCTGTCGCATCACATTTAGATATGTAAATTTTGGAAATCTGAAAAAAAAAATCTTTATATCCAAAAATATCAAAATAGCTTCAAATCTGAAAATATAATTCGAAACTAAAATTTTTATAACTAATATATGAAATAAAAAATTTCCTATGAGAGTTTTTTTTAATTTATTTTCACAAAATGATTCAAAGAGGAAAATGGTCAAATTAAATTTTATTAAAGGGTAAAAATACATTTACATATCCATAGGGTTAACTAATATAGATTTAAAATTAAGGGATGGAGTTTTGAGGATAGGATTTTAATTGTTTTAAAAAAAATTAAAAATTTCAAAATAAAATAGGTTATTTTTGGTTATTTTTTTAGTGCTACTTTAGTGACAAAAACTTAAAAATGACTATTTGAGAGAATTGTCCTATATAAAACACGTATATCCACATTGAGTTTGAATATATATGTTTACATGGACACACAACAGATAAAAAAATAAAAAAACTAAAGATACATATTTTATCTTTTAAAAGAAAAAGTTCAAATCATTTCGTGATTCAAGTTTTATATAAAATAATAAGATAATCACACTGAGATGAATCTATAGCTTTATTATGATTGAACACATAAAAACATACAATATTAGTGAAAAATGAAATCTTACTAATTTTGGTAGTCCATATAGTAAAATTATGGGTGAAATCTCCTAATAAAATCTGATATATTGTTTCAATTATGAGAAACATGCATATTTAAAACATTAAAATTGTTTCAAAACAGAGGAAAAACTTTGAAACTAGAAGTTTTAACTAAAAAAAAAAAAACAACTTGCATTAAGGTGGATGATAGTTTTATTTGAATCTAACATAACAAACACAAAAATGCACATCTAGAATATATAGATCTACCTATCAGATGGAAGATAAAAATCATGGAGTGAAAAATCTACAAAATAAAACAAAATTGTAAAAACGATAAGAGAATAAACAAAAAAAATGATCTAAGTTTGATGTCTTCAAATTCAAAGAGTTTATGGAGGTCAGAGAGTTTTAAAGACATAAAATTAGAGTTTTGTATATAGTTTGAGAGAGGGAGAAATGTGAAAAAAAAATTATTATTATAAAAAACAAAATATCAAAAAATTCGCATGAGTCTTCCACACCATGAGTTTTATGTAAAATCTGGTTTGCTTAAAGTTTTATTGTTAACTTTTTTTATATTCAAATTAAAGAAAAAAGATTACGACTGAGCAAATAATTTTTGGTTTGGTATACTTCTATATAAAATCTACTAAGCAGAAAAATATGATTTAAAATCTATATTTTCATCTATTTTATAACTATTTGCATTTATTAAATTTTTGATCTACATAAAAACTATGTATATTTACACGATTTCATTCTATTTTTCATCAAGATATTTTTTACAATTTTATGAATTATTTATAAGATTAAATTCAGAAATAGATTTATTAGAGAAGGTTGTCCTGAAAACTTCATTGTTTCATACAAATTTCTTTAGGTTATAATCTTAAACTTATATTTATGTTTTTTGTTTGATTATAAGGAGTTAGCTTCAATAGCCATTTAAGTTACTTTGCATTTGATCAAATATAAGATATATAATTGCATTCAAAATTAAAATATGAATTATTTTTAGTAAATATTCTTTAAAAAGTCTTACTATTGTAGCAAAGGGACAAAACTCATGACTATTTTTGACTAAAAATTCATGATTATTATTATATATATATATACATGCTAACCCATGATTAATTATTAATATATATATATATATATATGCTACAGTAATCAAAATTTCATTATCAAAATTTCATTATCAAAATTTCTATATACTAAATATTAGATGATTGAGAAAATGATTTAAAGATAAATTACATTAGGCTATATTCAAAAGTAAGGTAATACACTATTTTGGATTAGACATTAGTTTTTTGAGTTTTGGTATAAAATCAAACGATTACATCACGGGTTGCAGTTGCACATGAAGACAAGGTGCAATGGATGGTAGAGTATCCCCGCCGCAATTTCTTATACAGTAGTATATAGCACGTTAGAAAATCTATTAAATTGACATAATTTCTCTTTTATTTTTGACATTGTGAAAAATAAAATAAAAAGCGAATTAATGGCATTTACCCTATAAAACATCGATGTAATTACAATTTTACATAAGAAAAACACTGTTTTTGGTGTGTGTGTTCTTTCTAAGGAAATTGGTTCGTATGTCAGTTAAAAAATCGTAATATGTTACAGTTTACTCTTTCAAAATGTGCTGAATCGTATAAATTCATATTTTAGCATCATTTTTGAACCAGCATCTAAACTAAATAACACTTAATTTTACATATTTTTGGGAACATTTGTAATATAGTTTTTTAAACTAAGTTTTAACATTTGTAATATGTTAAAGATTCCAAAATCAATTCTATTTTTATATATTATATAAGAATAAAAATATTATCACCAATCTCAACCATATGATTACGTTTTAACTACTACAAACTACCTAAATTGGAAGTTTTTGTGGTATGCTTTAAGTTCAAGTCTAGATCATTTTAATCGAATAATGTAAAAACAAAATCAGGTTTAAAATAGAAAGAGTAATCATAGAAAAATACAAAAAAAAAGGGAAATTGTCAAAAATACCATTTTCAAAATACCACTTTCGAAATACCACTTTTCATATTTACACTAACAACTTTTATCCTCATCTTTAATGAAGGGTAAAAGACATTTATAACCTTTTGATTACTTTTGACAAAAAAAACATAAGGTTAACTAATCTAAACTTAAAACATCAACTTTAAACCCTAAACCATGAAACATCAATTCTAAGCCCTAAACCCCAAAACATCAACTCTAAACCCTAAAACTTAAGATCTAAACCCTAAAACATCAACTCTAAACCCTAAACCCTAAATCTAAACTTAAAACATCAACTTTAAACCCTAAATCATCAACTCTAAACCGTAAACCATGAAACATAACTCTAAACCCTAAACCCCGAAACATCAACTCTAAACCCTAAACACTAAACCTTCATATCAAACCCTTAAACATCGACTATAAACCCTAAACGTAAACCCTAAATCACAAACCTTATATTTTTTTGATATTCGAACCTAAACCCTAAACCTTCAAATCTAAACTCTAAAACATCAACTCTAAATTCCTAAACGTAAACCCTAAACCCTAAATCTTCAAATCTAAACCCTAAAACATCAACTATAGGGTTTTAGGGTTTAGAGTTTAGGGTTTAGGGTTTAGGGTTTAGAGTTGAAGATTTAGGGTTTAGGGTTTAGAGCTGATGTTTTAGGGTTTAGGGTTAATTTTTTAGGGTTTAGGGTTTAGGGTTTAGTGTTGATAGTTTAGGGTTTAGTGTTGATGGTTTAGGGTTTAGAGTTGAAGTTTAGGGTTTAGCGTTTAGAGTTGATGTTTTAGGGTTTAGAGTTAAGGTTTAGGGTTTAGGGTTTAGAGTTGATGTTTCGGGGTTTAGGGTTTAGAGTTGATGTTTCAGGGTTTAGGGTTTATTTCAAAAAAAAAAATAGGGTTAGGATTGATGGTTTAGGGTTTAGGGTTCGTATTTCAAAAAAAAAAAGGTTTAGGATTAATGGTTTAGGGTTCGGAGTTAAGTTTTAGGGTTTAGGATTTGAATTTCGAAATAGTATAATTCAGAAAAAAAAGTTTATTTTTTATTTTTTTAAATTTTTATTTATTTAAATATTTATTTATTATCTATAAAAAACATGGACATTAGAGTCTTTTGCTATTTAACGAAGAAAGTATTTTTGAAAATATTTTTTTAGTGATAGTAAAAATGAAAATTGTTAGCCTGAAAATGGTAAACGCGTAATTTCCAATAAAGAATATGAAATCTGAGTAGATGCTGACTCAAAGGTCGGTCAAAACACAGCAAATGGAGATAATCATACACGTCATTCTGACTTGTTTTTCTCCTCCCAACTAGTTAATATATCTTTAATATTCCTAAATTATCACAAAACAGAATAACACAGCTGTTCTTGACTCTCTATTTTTATTTTTATTTTTATTTTATTTTGCTTCTAAGGACTAATTTATTTCATTATTTCCCAATTCAGGACTCTTAAAATTTTGTCGATTTTGCTTAGATATTTTTATTATTAGAATGTTCTCTTTCCTTTAACATTTCTTCATTTTTAAGATTATCTTGTATGGTATCTTTTGGTAGAACGAAGTGTGTTAGTCATCACCGGGGGAAACTGTTTATTCATGTCCGCACTATAAAACCAGAGAAAATACATATCCAAACAATATTAACGTGCCAAAACATTCCTAAACTAAATAAGAATTTGAATTGCATACCTAAACTCATAATAAATAGTTAAAACATACCTATAGCCGGTTATATAATGATTTGGACTATTTTTAAATTTTTTTTGTAGTTTAGTCCCTATAATTCTATTTTTTGTTAATATACCTTAAATAACTTAAATAATCAAATTTATCGTATTTATAATTTTAATTTGAAAAGTACAATTTTATTTTTTTTACCAGATTTTAATTAAATTTAAATAATAAATTTAATTATTTATCAGAAATCTAGATAATTATCATATACAATATATTAATTAATTTAGTTATCAAAGTATGTTATCTACTTTATTAAAACATGAGAATTAATTATAAATAATATTACTCATATGTAATATTTACAAGAAATACCACTCAATTTATATTTATATAAAATTATCTCTACAAATATAGTCATTCAAATTTTAATCAACATAACTAAAAATACTCTTTAGAAATTTGATTTTACAGTAAAGATCTTTAATAATATTACCTTTACTTAATAAAAAGAAAAGAATGGCTAGTTAACCAAAAATAGTTTCGAACGCATCATCTCAAGAAAACAAATATCGCACAAAATCACTAGACCATATTACATTATTTTTATTTTGCTACAAAACTAGTATGTAATATTAATAATACACAAAAATTTACAAAACTATTTTCCGATTAATTCTCGTATGATTACCAAATAATTGATTCGGTGCTAGGTTAGGGTCAAACGCACACATTATGTCTAGTGTAATTAACATTAGTTTTGATAACTACAAACAAAAATTACAAATTTTTAATTTTATTTATATTATATATATCACGCATGCACATAATAAGATTTGCAATGATATCCTGTTTAAAAGGAGGAAGAACAAAAGGAATAAATCATATTAAAATTGAAAAAACAAAGATTTGCAACTAAAATAACCTAAGAAAATATAAAAAATATTTTATAAACTTTAAGAACTAGTGAGATTAAATCAGGCTTTAAATTATGATACTGTTTTTATGTTGTTTTCTATTTATTTAATTTTTTTATAAAATATTTCAATATGAAATAATAATAAAAATAATATATTTATATTATTAAATCTATTTTATTTGATAAAAAATATTTCTATTTTATATATCACCATATATTATAATTTATTTCCAATTTTAAAATTATAAATAAGGTCAATTTGATGATTTTAATTATTTGTGGCACTTTACAAACAAATAAAATGATAAAGCCTAAAAGATAATAATTTATAAAAATAAATCAATATATTTTAAAATGGACTGAAACGTGTTAGTTATGAGACATGTTTTAACTATCTATTATGAGTTTAGGTATGCAATTCAAATTCCTATTTAGTTTAAGAATGTTTTAGCACGTTAATATTGTTTGGATATGTATTTTTTCTGACTTCATGGATAATCCGTTTTTCCGTCATCACCGTGTGTTAGTTCATCACCACCATATGTTAAAAAAAAAGTTCATCACCCCCATATGTTAACCATTCTATATAAGGGTAATATAAAATAAATTAAACGAGAACAAATCAATCCAATTTATCTAGATTTATCTTTAACTAAGTAAAAGTTCAATATAACTATGTACAAGCCCGTATTTTTTTTGAAATTAATGACCGATATCATTTTCAAAATATATATTTTCAAGTAATAACGGAAATAGTAAATGATAAATAGAAGAATCCGCGTCAAGAGATAAGTTTAACAAAATAGTAAATAAGATAGTTCAAGAGAAGAAACTCACACTTCCGAGCGTGTCGAACACGAACTTTGCTTTAAATTGTTATTCTCATTGTTATATGAGGCACACGTGCTGATTTGAGCGCGTGATTTAGGTGAAACAAAGATTCGGAGAAGTATGACATCTCTTTTGAACATTAATTTCAGTTTGAGGACAGAATGAAGTTAAGTTTGTGATCTAAGGACTTGAACTGTCTCCAAATCTGCAGGAAGGACTTTTTGATTGGATCAATATAAATACCTTCTTCTTCTCTTCCATCTTCATCACAATTTTCACAATACCTCGTTATCTCTTTTTTCTTTTCTTTAATTGCGTATCAAATTCCTAGCATCATGACTGTTCTTGTTGAACATTTCACCTCCGGTAACGCTTCATTTTTTTCTTCTGAAATAGTAGAGATTGGTTAAAAAAATCATTATCTATGTCCTATGGCTAGATTATTAGTTTTGAACAATGATGGTAAGATACATAAACATACAAAAAAACTCGTGTTTTCAACGTTCTGTATTTTTAGTTATCCGTTCATGCCAAAATTATTATAGTGACAATAACATATTGCGTCTCAGATTTTTGCCAAGATCATAAATTAGTTGTTTAATAAGTTTTTTTTTCACAATATTGGATATCTTTTGAGAGTTCTAGATATAATAGATATATAATTAAATTGTTGCAGGGTAGATTAAGATCAGTTACACACAAAAATAGAAGACACGTTTTTTTTATTTTTAATTTTGTGGTGATTATTAATAGATTCAAGAATAGAGGAAAAGAAAATGAAAGATGAGAGGGATGATGAAGTATTGTGGGATGGAGGTTTAGTGGTTTCAAAATCCAAAGAAGCTGATGGATTTGATGCTCCTGATATCAATTTCTTGGGGCACTCTTTTAGGTTTGTTTGTTATCTTTATTTTCTGAGATATCATAATTAATGTGATATAAAATGGACATAAATGTTGCATTTCCTCAAAATCAGTTACATTCTTTTTTCTCTATCTAGGGATTATGAGAATGGTGCAAGCGAGAGACAGAAAGGTGTTGAGGAATTCTACAGGATGCAACACATTCACCAGACTTATGACTTTGTAAGCCAAAACAAATCTTATTTTTTTACAACATGACAAGGATTATTATATTTAAGTATTTAGTATTAGCTAAACTTGTAATTTTTGGAAATATTGGACAGGTGAAAGAAATGAGAAAAGAGTATGGAAAACTGAACAAAATGGATATGAGTATATGGGAATGTTGTGAACTATTGAACAACGTGGTCGATGACAGTGATCCCGATCTGGACGAGCCTCAAATTCAACACCTTCTCCAAACCGCTGAAGCCATTAGGAGGGATTATCCTAAAGAAGACTGGCTCCATCTCACTGCTCTAATCCATGGTACATGTCTTGTTCTGCTTTATCATAATGATATAATTTATCATAATTATTTATATGCACATTTTTGAAAATCTACCTTTACATGCATAATATAATAGTTATTCACAAAATTGATGATTCGAACTGCAACTTGCCAATGATACTAGTAATATGAATTAGATAAACTTTCACCTTACCCACGTAATAAATGTTGAATATGAAAAAGGTCAACAATTTCGACGATTTTTTGTTTGTGTCTGTTGCCTTCTTTATGGAATAAAACGTGTTATGATATAAGCTGTAAGTCTATTTTGGAATTAAACGTGTTATGATATAAGCTGTAAGTCTAATTTGTTTTGGCTTGTATTCATATTGAGCATAAACATTTAAACGTTTACAGAAAAATTAACTTTTTTTAAATACTCCGGCTTAGATTACATGCACAAGATAACTTTTATTATCTTGGGTCAGTATTGGATTTTGAATTACTACGGTTTTTATACAGATCTTGGAAAGGTTCTGCTTTTGCCAGAATTCGGTGGTCTTCCCCAGTGGGCTGTCGTTGGTATGTCTTAAACATGAATTATCATATTACAAACTTTTATTGGGCTATTTTTTTTTTTGATAACAATGTTAATGTCATTACTTGAATGATGAGTTGGATATACGATTAACTTGATCCTATTCTGCCATTTTATTAGGCTATAGGCTAGTCTAGAATTATATTTTCAATTCATTCCGTAAAATAGCAACAAAATTGTACATCATTTTAAAACTTCCACTGGGTTACAGGCGATACATTTCCAGTTGGATGCGCCTTTGACTCGGCCAATATCCACCACAAGGTACAGAATAAAATTACATTGTCTATTTATAGTTCATTTCGGATTTTGTGAAAGAAAAGTTCGAAAAGATTGTTTCTAAATTCTAACGTACACGAAGAATAAGTTACAGTCTTATTTAACATATTTCCACTATTATATTGCAGTATTTCAAAGAAAATCCTGATAATAGCAACCCAAAATACAACACCAAAAATGGAGTTTACAGTGAAGGATGTGGATTGGACAATGTTCTTATGTCATGGGGTCACGACGACTACATGTATTTGGTAACTACATTATTTTTATATTCTTCTTATTTGCTATAAGTGAACCTGATTAAAAATTCCAAAAACTTACAATTTGATTGATTTGATAATTTAAAATAGGTGGCTAAGGAGAATGGCACAACTCTTCCTCACGCTGGTCTCTTCATTATTCGATACCATTCCTTTTATCGTACGTATTTAAATGTCAATCTTAGATGGTCTCCACTCAGTAAATCAAGTATAGATATCAGCTGCTTTTTTCTAACATTCAAATAATCACGCAGCATTGCACAAGGCGGGGACCTACACACACTTGATGAGCGAAGAAGACAGGGAAGATCTCAAGTGGCTCCATGTTTTCAAGTAGGAATATTTAAATATTTTTGATGTTATATCACGAATCTATAGTCTGTT
The DNA here is from genome assembly GCA_945779075.1 of Brassica incana. Classification (NCBI taxonomy): domain Eukaryota; kingdom Viridiplantae; phylum Streptophyta; class Magnoliopsida; order Brassicales; family Brassicaceae; genus Brassica; species Brassica incana. The sequence continues at coordinate 4,459,069 of CALZFW010000023.1, read as the reverse complement.
TTTGTTATTCTAACTATTAAAATAAACTGCAGTAAGTATGACCTATACAGTAAGAGCAAAGTTCAGGTAGACGTCGAACAAGTGAAGCCTTACTACATTTCACTTATCAACAAGGTAAAAACACAATATATATCAATAGAATATGTATTAGTGTAAATATATATATTGTGCATTTTACTTAGTCCTCTCATTTTTACTATGAATATAATGTCTATATATATGTTTTTTTTGTATTTGCAGTATTTTCCGGCCAAACTAAAATGGTGAACAATAAAAACTGGGAGAGCACTTATTACATTTTACTTGGAGGATGAGATCGAAGATGGATGAGTTTCTGTTGTATAAATCGAAAGATTAATCTTATCTAATAAAAAGTTATGATGTTCATTTTTGTTTTTCCTGTCGATCATTTTAAGAATCATGTTGTATGCAATAGCATTTTATCAAAAAATAAAAATCAAATGATATTTCGCCATCAACCACAAAAATACGTACAGTTGCAGACTACAATAAGATACTAATATACTCCTCCATATTCAAACATCTTTTAATTATAGTTGAAAGTAAATAATAGCCGGTTTTATTCACATATTTTTGGACCATGTGAATGGTAAGGCATATTGTTTAAAGTTTCCACTGAAAGCTAAGGGTTATCCCTCTGTCACTTCACAATATCACTGCAAGACAACACAATCCATTGACAATTGGTTTGATATGTCTAATTGTTGTGTAAAACTTTGTTATGCTTTTGGTTTAACATATATACAAATTTAGAAAGTTTGAGAGGATTAGAAGACTGTTTTTGTTTAAAATAAATTATTTATGATAAGAAAAAGAAAGGGAACATAAGTGAGAACTGACACATTCTTTTATATCCATTATGCACTACACAAGTACCATTGAAAGCATGAAAGAAACAAAAACAGTTTATTATTTTCTCAATTCGAATTGGACAAAAGAGTGAAGTACAAATACAAGAGTGTAATGAAATGGAAGCAAACACTTTTCAATGGGCTTTGTCCATGAGTTGTATAGGTGAAAGTATGTTGGCCTTGCTAGTCTCGACAATGCAACCATTCATGACCATTTCCTCGAGCATGAAATGAGCTTTCTCCAGATGGAACATTATGTCAAGCTCACACTGTATGCATGAAATGTCCACATACAACAAGATCACAAAGAGGATACACAAAACCAGACAAAGTTGATTCACTACTAAACTTACCACATTTCCAAAATGCTTGTCCATAGTCTCAACCAAAAGATGTATGAACTCTAGAATGGCCAGCTCGTTCTAGGACAAGACAAGCAAACAAACTCATTTGCATTTGATGTTTTTTTTTTTTTGCAGGTGGCAAAACAAAGAGAGAGGTAGGTAAGGTAATAACTTACTTCATCGTCATCAACACCAACCATGAAAAACAGAGATGCGTAACGTCTGTAGACGATCTTGTAGTTACGATGCTCCACAAATGAACACTGTTTATTACATAACCAAAGCAACAACATATGTTAGGATGATCTAGAAGATATGTCTAACAAGCATGAAACATCTCAAATCAAAATTAGTTTGATTCCAGTTGGTGATTTATGGAGACGAGAATATAATCAAAATAACGATCGAAACTGGAAGAGAAAGAGGCAGGTAGGGCCGTAGGGGGCGGTTAACCTGCTGGTCGTTGCGAGCGAGGCATTTACGAACGATCTCGCCTTCGAGAGCTCGGCGTTGCTCGAGAGTGAGCCATTCGTAGTACTGAGCGAGACGAGTCTGGCCTTGCTTGTTCACCATTATTATGAACCTTATTGCCATCTTCCAAGCCCTTGTGCGTTTTTCAGATCTTTCGATTTCTACTTCTTCTTGGGGGATTGGGATACACAAGTCAGCACTTTTTGTTAATAATCAATTTTATTGTTTTTTAGGTAGGAGAAATTAAATTAGCAGAGTAAAGTAGTAAACTAAAAAATGGAGGACAAAATTCGAAAACAGTTTATGCATCGGCCCACATACAAGCATGCTTAGCTAAAGCTGAGCGTAGCCCACTAATAATAAAACCCACGATCTCAAAATGCAGGATTATTTTTGTTCAAAATTATTAGAGAATTTTCATTAAGATAGCTTTTTTAGTTTATTTTTATTAAAAAAGCTCCGAAAGAAAAAAATGACAGAAACTTTTTTCATAAAAATGGTAAATATACATTTATATCGCTAATGTTAACTAATTTAGACTTAGAGTTTAGAGTTAAGGGATGAGTTTAAAATTTTTAAAATTTTTAAAATTTTTAAAATTTTTAAAATTTTTAAAATTTTTAAAATTTTTAAAATTAAAAAATAAAAAAATTTCCAATGATTTTTTTTTTAAATAGTTTAAAAAGCTTTTTCGAATTCAAAAAAGAAATTTTGGAAAATATATAAAAAAAAAAAATTATAAAAAGTTTAAATTTGAAAACAAACAATTTGATTTTTTATTATTTTTATATATCTATAAATTAAGAGATAGAAGGGTCTTTTGCATCTTTAATAAAACTTTTTTTTTTTGTCATTTTCTTCTTTGTGGATTTTTTTGGTGACAAAAACTTGAAAATGAGTTTTTTTGAGAGAATTGCCCAATTTATTATGTCAGAATTTATGTATTTCAAATTTATATAATTGTATTTAAATTTTATTATATTTTTTATTTTAATTAGTTTTTATTTGAATTTTTAAAAGGTATTATCACTATTCTTTATATATATTTTCTTAATTTAAATATTTTAAAACTAGATAAAAATAGTGTAAGAGGAATGTCATTTTTAGTTGTTTTACATGTGTATAAATTAATATTTGGTCTTAAATTTGTGAAATAAATCAAATCATTAATTTTAGATGTCAATATATTTATATTTTTAGATCTGTGAAGAGTAATTTTAATAAAAATTGCTTAAAAACGTATTTATAATCATTTTAATAACTAACCCATACTATACGGAATATTATAATCTATTTAAAAAATATATTTTTAATAAACTAATAATTTTAAATTTAATAAGTATTTTTCTAATTTATGATATTTTATCTTATATAAATATAACTATATTATAATCAAAGATTCAAAATACAATAATTTTTTTTATTTGATGTGTATCGAATTTATAATTTTTTATATTTTTAGTATTCTATAGTCAAAATAGATTTTTATACAAATATAACCATATAATAATCAAAGATTCTAAATACAGTAATTTGGTTATTTGATGTGCATCGAATTTGATTTAGTTCATTTTTAACAAATACAAATTCAAATAGACTAATTTTAACATGTCTTTCACTTGGGAAACTTTGTTTTTATCAAATTTTTAATATAAATGAGTTAATATCATTTAAAACTTTTTTGTATTTGACTAATATATTATATGATTGATGAAACAACCCGTAAAATTCTATAATCATAAAAAGTTAACGGTAACTCGTTCCACTATACAATAAAATGATATAAAGATAGTTAATTTCAATATTTTATTTTTATCAAGTGATTGTACATAATTCTATAATTTTTAACATCCAATTGTTTTTAAAAAAAGTTTAATTTATAAATTATAATTAGTTATCATTAAATTAATTTTACTTTTATAATATTTTCTGTGAATTAAATTATATTTTAAAGTCTATGAATTTATTTTATTTTGTGTTTATAAATAATTCAATTTACTTTTTAAACTTATAAAATAATTAATAAATTAAATAATTTAATTGAATTTATTATTTAATATAATAATTAATATTATTATTATTATTATTATATATATATATATATATATATATATAATAGTATAAATTTTGTATTGTGTGTATAAGTTGAAATTAAATTAATATTAATGTAGAATAAATAATTATTTTATAATAATTACGAAATTATTTAATTATTTAGATATTTTTTAGTCTGTATATTTTATTTTGTAAAGATATAGTAAGATTTAATTAGAATGCAATCTCAGATTTTTCTGTAAAAATTGTTTTTTAGCTATTTGATTTTAGAAATATTTCAATAGTAGTTGAATTAGATGGATAATTAAGTTGTTGGACAACATACTGAGATGTATACTTAATATAAGGATTCAAATTTGTTAATATCACACAATAGACCAATGTTAGGTCCAAACTGTGCTTATATATTTTTTAATAATATTGACTATATTTTCATCCACACTTTAAAATTTTATTTTTGAGATTTTTTTGTTTATAAAATTTTATTCAATAAATTATAATTGCTTATATAATTTATGTATTTTAAGTTTTATACAATTTAATTAAATTTGTGCACATTATTTATTATAATTAAATTTTTAAGTTATGTTTGATTTTTTTAAAATTATAATCAATTTCCATATAGATTTTTGAAAATTAAATATATAATAGTAGATAAAAAATATTTTATGAGAAATACCATTTTTAGTTTTATTATGTTTGTATAACTTTTGATTTTAGTCTTAAATTTGTTAAGTAAAATGAAGACGGTAATTTGAGATTTAATATATTCAAATTTAGATTTGGGGAAAGTAAATTTTAATAGAAGCTTCAAAATTGTATAATTATTCTAACTAAACTGTATTATAATTTTAAAGATAGTATTTTACTCTTTTAAAGTAATTATTGTAAGTTTAATTTGTTTTGCGTTGATTTATAATATCCTAAACGACACACTGACTTCGCTCATTTACCGAAAGTCGAAGGAGGTGATATCCTAAACGGCACACTGATTTTGCTCAGAAACTTGATTTAGGAAGATGAGTGAAACCCTGATACGAAATGGGCCGAGAAGGCAAAATATTTTAAAAGTCCATTCCATCTGTGATTATAACTATCAGCCCAATAGAAATCACTTACCGAAAAAGCATTCCAAGTTGTTTCTGAATGATTACACGTATCAACAAATATAATAGGGTATGGATGATTTGGCAGCATGAGGAGAGACTCTTCTCTACTTTTTTATTATAAACAAGTATTTACCTTTACATACGCACAGTATTATTTTTGTTAACAAATAAAACAAAATTTCAGTCATTTGTACATAAAAATTACATGTATAAGATAACTTTAGCTTCTCAGAAAGAGAGTATACATAAAAATGGTAACGCACTTATCATTGACTAATTACAAACATATAAAAATCAGTTTAGTTTGTTATAAAAACTCACATTGATTTAAATTAGCTCTTTGAGTACAAATGGTGTTGAAAGCAGTTAATAAATTATATTTATATGAGAGAAAGAGAACCGTAAAATATCTTTGAGATTAAAAACATTTATGAATTTGATTAGTTGAATACCTATTTTTCCTGACATTTAAGAAGATGCATGTAAAGTTGAAGAATAATTTGAGATATCTAACAGCATAAACAAAACAAAAAGTTGATAGCAGCGACTATGAACCAATTACCAAGAAAATGAAACAATTAACTCAGACATGTAGCTAATATACCTCGGTTAGTTTTGTTTTAGAATTGGTGCTGTTAATTTTATTTTAGAATTTAAGCATTGGTTGATAAAAAACTTTTTAATCATGACATAATATTCAATTTTAGTTATTAAAATATCTCAATTTATATTATCTTAACTAGGTAAGGAACCCATGCGAATTCGCACGTGAACTCATTTTGTAGAAAAATATGCCATATTTTATATAATTGTTTTTTAAAATACATGTGTAACAAAATTATCTTATTTAGACCTATATTCCTCTATTGATGATATTAGAAAACTACATTTATTGATGATATTGGTTGTAACAAAATTACATATATATCAAGACCAAATAAGATATATGTCTACTCATTTACTAAATCTATAAAGTTTAAGAGATTTTTATATTCATAATTTTTTGAAACCATATAAAAATGCATGTACAGTAAAAAAATATTACATGTGTAGTTAGAATGCTTAGATTTGAAAAAAAACATAGTTATAGTTTGCAATGAATCTTTATAAATGAAAAAAGATAAGTTATATTCTAAAACATAGAGTTGTGTTATTTCGGTAATATAAATTATATTTCATAAAAATTAATTTTTGAAAGTTGGTTGATTAAGTAGTAGATGCTATTTTCTAGATTTCTTAAGAAATAAAGTATATAAAATGATAATATATAAAAGTTGAACAAATAAGAAAAATACACATTCATAGATCATTTTCAAGATAAAAAAAGAAATAGATGAAAAGATATTTATTTAGATATTTATTTGGACTATTTAAATGTAAAAAAAATTAAATTAATGAAAAGATATATCTTTAGATATTTTTTTTACAATGATTAAAAACCAAGCAATGGTTAAAAACCAAGCAATGATTAACTAAGAGTTATAATGGTTTGCATTAAAAATTGCAATGGTTCATATTGTCTATCATTACCAATAGTTTCAAGGATTAAAACTAAAAGTTACAATGGTTCATCACTAAAGTCTATTGTTGCCAATAGTTGCAATGGTTTATCATAGTCGTAATGATTTATCACTAATGAAGATCATCACCAAATTGCAATGATTCCATAAATATGTAATATTATAAAAATAATTAAATTATTCAAAAATTAAATTGCCTGAATATTATATATGTATATAAAATCACTACTATATAAAGCAACTAATTTTGAGGCTTCTTAGGAGTGCCACATAGGACAAAATATTCCTCACCAATCAAACTGTCACGTCATCGCGAATGTTTAGATGATGGGTCTCGAACCATCCAAACCCATCAAAATAGTCAGCCCATTGTATAACTTATAGCTTTCTTTTCCTTAGCCTACTCGCCTAAGACGTCTCCAGCGACTCCAAATCTGTTCGTCTACCCAACTTCACCGGTGTAACTCCTACGACTACAACAATGGCACTTCAATGCTCCATTATATCTCATCAAGTGAAGATTCTTTGTACCTCTCCACATCCCTCCTCTCAATCAAAGATATCTATGTCTCTTCAAGAAACCATTATTACTCACTCAGTTGAAACACATCACCATATTATACCTCAACCCAATAATCTCTTGCCCAGTTCCTTAAATTCATTCCTAACACCACAGCGCAAGCTCTTTCTCCATTTTTCTTTGCTCAGGTTTCACCAGGACCCGTAGATTCCAAGATGCTGTTTAGGCGAATCCATTTCTGGGAAGCTGGCAATAATTTGAAAAGGAGGCATCCTTATATATGGGGCTTGAGATGCTGATGATTGATGAAGAGGTATGTGTCGATGTCTCATTCATCATGCTTTTGATTTCATAACCGTATACTTCTCAGAATTTATTTCAAACAGTATACATTATTCATCACTAACAGAGTTGAATTGTTTGTTTCGTGTCCTCATTGATGCCATAGCGCAGGATTGGAACAGCTGCTGGCAAGAATGTGCACTTTTGCACGAGATTTGCGGATAAAATTATGTCATAGCTATTGTTACCGAATGGGGATAAGATTACTTATAATGTTACTGACGTAACTGACCTGTGTCTGTCATTTCATTTTTGCCAACTGGATAGTTTAATCAGCCATTGATCGTCTAAGAGCCTCCTTCAGGGACGAACAATGGTACGTTCATCCATTATCTTTCTTCTTCCTCTTCACTCTTAAATCACTGTAAGTTATGATTGTGGAGGTGTGATGTTAAAGACAGTCATGTCTATGTTTTAAGTGCAGGTCGAACCTCTGAGTAGGCTGCAGTAAATCATTTGTATTTTCTTATCGTTTTGTAATTTTTTTTAATGATTTGCTATTTATATAGTCCTTTATAGTATAAAATTCCTATTTCATGTCTTCTAACACACTATTACGAAACTGTATCGAAGCAGGAGGTAAACGAGAATGGTAGAAATATACAATGTGTGGTTCAGAGCACAATATATTTAGCTTCAAGTATCTGGAGGTCACCAACAACTGGAACATGTCCAAATTTTGATACTGGAAAATGAGAATGGAGATAATGATCCTTGGGGCAGTGGCGGATGGGAGAACGAGAGAGCCGAAGAAGGAATTAAAAAATAAGGTACAAGCTTCATTTGATAAACACAATCTTTGCATTGGCTGATGGAACAAGCTTATTTGTCGTGTGGTTACTGGAATCTAACGGCTAGGTGGGTTCCGGTTTGGTTTTGAATATGTGTCTGAGATTGAAATGACCACTTTTTATTAATCGAACTTGAGAAAGATCCGCAAAACAAGGTAAATGATTCGGTTTTATTTCTAGGCAATAAAAATATGATTTCTGGAGGAGCTTATAGGGCTTCTAATCAGCCATTTATGAAAACTGGAAAGGAGAAAGAGGTATTGTATCTTACAATCTGTTTAGTTATCGATTCAGAATACTGAAAATATATGGGGTCCAGAACTATTTTTCTGCAACTTTTGAAATGAAGAGTTTTGACTGTTGATGATTACTCTGAGTTTGATTAATCTATGATATATGGATTTACTAAATGTACTTTACTTAACCTGCTATTGGTTTCTTTATTACATCTTGCTGAAAACATATTCATAAATTGTATATCGGTGCTTTGTTATGCAAAGTTGAAGCTTGTATATGATACTACATTTGTTTAGCTTAAAGGAAGTGCATTATGATACTGTTTACTTTACAGTAAGGAAAAGGAAGTGCAACCAGACAACCTCAAAGGAGATGGGGAACGGCTAATGCAGAGGTGGATGAATGGGTGAAGACTACAGTTATAACTTCATTAACAAATTGATGTTGAGCTTTTTGTTATCACATACAAGTTGGGAACGTCCAATTGACGGTATGGTGAAGTGCAACTATGATACTGCTTCCAATACTAACGATGGATGGGTTTTACGTGATCGTCTTGACTGGGGGTCATCTCTTTTAGGGATGGCATGACCGAATTTAGAGGCAGAAGCAATGGTACCAAGCGCATGCTTATGAGATCATGGATGGATGCAACAATACCAAATGGTGGGCCTCGAAAAATAGTTTACAGAATTCATTTGTCTTGCTTTTTGTTCTTTCAATCACATAAGACATGATAGCATATCTACACCAGATAATTTTTTCAGATTATCATCAATCATAAATCAAGTTAACAAAACAAATCGATGGGCCATATAGACCTATTAGTTTTCAGTCGTAATAGTATTATAATTTTTTTTTTAATTATGTATTGTAAATTATAAGATAGGAAATTAAACACTGGCTGATTTGAGTATAAGTATTAAACTAAAGTTTCGTTTAATAATATTAGAAATTTGGAATTTCTATCATTATTTAAGTTTTATATTCTAATATTTTTAACATTATTTTTATAATATATTTTTTGTAAACAATCACAAACCATTTGATATCTTTAATCTTGAATGAGACCATCTTCTCTATTTTTTTTTTTTTTGACAAATAGACCATCTTCTCTTTATTTCCATGTTGTTACGAGTTTAATCTTGCAAAATTCACCTATATCAAAATTCACCTAACATGGGCTTTATCTCGAATCCCTTCCCCTCCCGGAATCTTTCCATCTTCCTCCGTTTTTACTAGTCTGGATCATCTTTTTTGGAGAGTTCCAACGGATGTTGATTCGGAGTATTTTCCATGGATTATGTGGTATATATGGAAAAATAGGAATGACAAAATTCATAATAATAGGACTGTAAGTCCTCAAGAAATTTTGCGCAGAGCGGATGTTGAAGGATCACTTTGGGCTGAAGCCCAACTCTTGGTACAAGAGAATCAGGGGTTTCCACCGACAGATGGGAGTTGGCAGACATTGGGGTCCTCTCGAGTTTGCTACATTGATGGGGCGTGGAGAGAACATGATGCTTTTACAGGCCAGGGCTGGTATTGCCAGAAGATAAACTCAGAGGACGTAATGATGGGCGCAATGAACCTTCGACGTAGCCTATCACCTTTACATGCTGAATGTGAAGCTCTGATTTGGGCGATTGAGTGCATGAAGACCCTGCAGTTCTCAGATGTAGTATTTGTGACGGATTGTTCTCAATTGGTGAAGATGGTGTCCTCACCTGAAGAATGGCCGGCGTTCGCTACACACATGGAAGAATTCTGCCGAAGTAAGACTTTCTTCCCCAACTTCATGATCAGACATATCTCAAGGGCACAAAACACAATGGCGGACAAGCTTGCACGTGGTGCGAGGAGTTCTCCTTCAGCTATGCTATATGTCGATTCTTTACCTCCGGTTTGGCTATCTGAACCGGTGGCCCCATAGGCTTCTGGTCTATTATGATGTCAAAAAAAAAAAAAAAATCAAATGATGTACACTTCTTCTATGGTGAAGCTGTTACTGTTACTATTAACTACATTGAATTGATTTAGTGAAAAAACTAATGGAATCATTAATTTGATTTGTCACAAAAAATCAGTGCATTAGGTAGTTTGTGAAATTCAAATAATATACAAACATATGAAATAAATGACTCCAAATTGTTATAAAATAAATAGTAACGTGTTAACTAAAAGATAACTTGAATTATATCCCCAAACTAAAACTGAATATTTACTCTCAAAATTTTAGTGATACAATTAATTAAAAATAAATCACACTATTAAATTAAAACAGTTTGTTTTATGGGCTAAAGAGGAGTAACAATTTTGGAACAAAAGAAAAATCAAGTTATTGTTTATTTTAATATTTGATGACTACAAGTGTTTTGGATCAAAAAAGTTCAAATACTATTACAATAATATTTTTCATATATTAAAATAGTGTACAGATTAATAATTAACACCACTTTAAATAAGAACTGATTAGAAAAAGTTACGAAAAATCTAATATGAGACAAAATGATAAAGAACAATGTGAAGTTCTTCAATTCAAGAAATTACAATGAAAAAAATTAAAGTTATCATTTGTTTTATTATCTTTTACATTCTATGATTTATAAGAGAAATACTGTAAGAATTTCAAATTTAAATTAACTATAAAATTTTATAATACACACAATCCGCGCGTAGCGCGAACAAAAGGATCTAGTAGATATAAAAACGAATGAAAGACAACTCCTTATTGGCATGTATAAGGATAATTTACTAAAGGGAAATTGCCACGAATACGACATTCATAGTACCAGTTTTCATGTTTACACTAATCACTTTTACACTCAATTTTAATGAAGGGTAAAAGACACTTATACCCAAAGGGTTAACTAATCTAGACTGAGGGTTTAGAGTTGAGGGGTGGGGTAGGATTTTTGTAATGTGAAATTTAGGATTCTAATAAATATATAAATAAATACTTAATTTTTTTTAAAAAAATAGTTTCAAACATAATTTTTGATTTTCAAAAAGAAATGTTGAAAAAAAAATAAAAAAAAAATTCGAAAAAAAATTCAAAAAAAATGATAAAAAAGTTTGAATTTGAAAAAGTATAATTCGAAAACATAATTTTTTTATTTATTTATTTTTATATTTATTTAAATAATGATTTATTATATATAAATAACAATGGTATAAGTGTCTTTTGCCACTTAACGAAGAAAATATTTTTGAAAATGTCTCTTTGGTGGTGGTAAAGATGAAAAGTGGTACCATGAAAGTGGTAAACATAAACTTTCCCCTTTACTTAATCGATAAATAGCAACTTACATTATAAAATACTAATTACCATAGTTAGTCATAGAAATTAGAATGTTTGTTAAAGAATTTGAAATTTTAGAATAAAATATGTTTACCATAAACAATCAATGATGAGGAGTTCCCTACATAAATAAATATATAAATTTATATATTCAAAGATAATTAGAATAATAAGTCCATAAATATTATTATAAAAATTTATAAGATATGCAAAACAACCTTTTTTGTTCAGGAATAATAGAATTATTGATCTTTGATATGTAAAATATGTACTACACTCTTGATACTTTTGAAGGGAGATCTATCCTACCGAAAACAGAATATGAATTATTAACTTTGTAATTGTTCTCCTTCACTCTTATAGGCGAACGAAAAGATGATTGTTCTGATGAAAATTAGAGTCCCGATCTAGGACCACCGGCCTTCTGTCAGTGGTTCAATTTTCCTCTTTTATTTAGTTTTTTTTTTCAGTTTCTTTTCAATTAATAAAGATTTCAAAGTTCTTATCAATACTTCCATCAATAAGATGAGACTGTTTTGTTCTCTTTTAAACACATGCATGGTTCTGGGTGCGATCATAAAGACGATTTTTGAAGAGTCATGCCCTTTCGCCATTAAATGGCATTGTATCTCTCCATAGAGTTCTGTCTGTGTCTCAGTGACGGTTATGTCAGGACGGAGTAAACGTCGGACAGTTATGTCAAACCGGAGTTAACGTCGGACGGTAATTGATTCCATAACTACCGATTTGAATGCTCTATATATATTCTGTTATGCTTCTTTCTTCCTATGTGTTGATTGAATTTTTGGAATCTGTTTTCCATTGTTTATTCTGATCATGGATGAGAAAATACAAAAGAAACTGCAGGAAATTTCCATGAATGAAACATTTACAATATCTCAAATTGTATACATTATACATTATTCATTAAAAACCAACCGTAAAATTGCTTATTTGAATTGGCTAACAACCGAAACTGGTCATAGTTAAGAAATTGAAAATTTTCAAAATCAATTGAAACTTGCGAATCATTAATGATCTCAATTGTTGACTGATCATTAATACACAATTGAAAACGATGACTCGAAATTTTATAAGTTTCAGTTGCTTTCCAAACTTCAAAATCAGTGATTAATTAATAGAATGTTTCCCTCAACAAAATACTCTTCAAATTGTTGGATATATTTACTATTAATAGAATAATTGATGACTCAAAATTTTATAATTTTTAGTTGTTTTCCAAACTTCAAAATCAGTGATTAATTATTATAATGTTTCCCTCAACAAAATACTCTTCAAATTGTTAAATATATTTACTATTAATAGAACCAACAATTGTTTCATTCTGCAAAGAAATTATATAAAACAATGAAAGAGTATATATAGACATTAAATGAATCTTAAATGTGAGATTTCGATATTTAAAAAAACTATAGTGATATGATTGAAATTTTGTATGAAAATAGAACATGAAACATGTGTTCATGAAAAGTACATATCACAAAAACAAAAAAAAATTAGTTTTCGAAACTAAACATTTTCATCTAGTAAAAGAAAACTAAGACTAATAATTTCATTGTTTCATTGTGAATTTTCGGCTATCCAAACACGTAAAACTTTTCTTACTATTTTTTCTTGACAACGTTTCATTTGAATATCTTCTAAACTTTGTATTCAGGTAATTGCACATAATTTATTTCTTTACCATTTTATTATATTACTGAAAATTTTACTTTGACAAAGGCTTGAACAAAAACTATTTATAGATTTTCAAAGATCTATTTGAATAGTTACATTTTTTCAATCTAAAACATGTCCTTTTTAAAATGATATTTATTTAAAAGGTCACAATTTTACATTTTAAATAGTCACAATTTTTAAATAACTGAAATAGAATTCATGACCCTTAGAATTCACTAACCCTTGCAATTAACTGGGATCCCACATCAACCACCAGATCTCCAGGTGCACAAAAAAAAACCACGAGATCTCCCAGAACAAATCATGGTCCTCCTTTGACCGCCGCACCACCGCCTGGCTCACCGACGGTCTCAGCCTCCTCAGAGACGTCCAAGAAACGCTATCCAACATACTCCACCTCCCTCAGTCGCATGAGTCTCTCCGCAACCGCCCCGTGTTCTTAGAGAATCTTCTCGAAGACCTTCTCCGCTTCGTCGACGCCTACGGCATCTTCCACCCGTCGGTCCTCTCCCTCCGTGAGCACCAGTCCGCCGCCCAAGTCGCTCTCCGGAGAAAAGACGACGTCAAAATCTCCTCCTACGTAAAATCTCGCCGCGCGAGACGTCGTGAAGCTGACGTCATCTATACACGAGCCGAAGACGAAATACAACCACTGCCACGTGGACGTTTTGGACGGGTCGTACGTGAAGATGTAAGATGTCTGCCCTGAAGTAGTCGCTGACGTAGTTGCTTGAAGTAGACGTCGGGTTAAGTGGTGAAGACCATGTGGAGTCAAAATGCTGAGCTGGAGTCGTGTAGACTTGGAGAGCAAGGGAATATCTTGGAGATATGGAAAGAGGAATAAACTTGAAGAGCAAGTTATGACTTAAAGAAAGAGGAATAAGTGCATTCCAAGAAAAGGAAAGTTGCACTTATTGTTATGGAAGATGTTCATACATGTTGCCTTGGAGACTAGGGTTTCGGGAACATGGATAATAACTATAAGATAGCTATGGAGTCGTCTGTATAGAGACAGAGACACAGAGGCTGATTTTATAGAAAGAGAGAGAAGCTCTTGGAAGTGTTCTGGGTCGTGCTGAAGCAGTGGCTGAAGTACTCGACGGAAGAGAGACACAAGCGGGTAGGTTAGGAATCTTTCAGTAGCAGTTGTTAGGGTGTAACAGACTGTGTAAAGCTGATTAAGCAGAACTTGTAATAGAGTGTACAAGGCGATTTCTAATAAAGCTTAAGGGTTGCTTGTAGTTGTTTGTCTCTTGATTTATCTTCTGCATTACCTTATTGTGATGTCATCTTTGCACTAACAGTACGGTAAAGCAGAGCTGGCGTCGGTCATCGGTGACGTCATCGAGGTCACTGTTTTGGTGTCTGTGGCGCTTTTTAACGGGATTTATTTATCTCTCCGTTCGAGTAAAACGACGGCGTTTGTTGGGTTTCTTAAGAGGTCAGAGAAGAGAGACAAGAACTGTGAAGGTATCGAGGAGCTGAAGCAAGTCGAGGAGAAGAGTTGGTTGGGTTGAGCAAGAAGAAAAACGAAGAAGTGAAGATTCTAACGAAGAAGATGCATGTTGGAACTTGAGAATTCGATCGTTGAAATTAAATGTGGGAGTGAGAGAGTGTTTAGGGGTTTGATTAGTACTCGGGTCTCGTTGCTTAATGCCCTAACACATTAACATTAACATTGTCATTTTCATAATCTCGTTCATTTTCTTCAAAATTTCAGTTTGTATCTGCGTTTTTGTCCTATTTTTTATTATTGTTTGTATGAGTTAAATACTTGAATAAAATAGAAAACAAAGATATATACATTACATGTTGTTTTCATACAAACATGAGAATTATTATATCGAGAGTTCTATAACAAACAATTTTACATTTTAAAGTTATGTTTTATAATAATTCATGTCAAATTATTATATTGACCTCACACCGATGAGCTGTTTTATGAAAATATACATCTGAAAGTTCTCTTTGCATAAATGATAATAAATTACATTTTTAAGGTTTGAATCTAGAATTTCATGGTATATAAATATCAATGAAATTTGGGAAAATTGCCAAAAGAGAACAAAAAAACAATATAGTTGTCTCTATGGTATAAATCAATTTTTACCATTTTTTCTCCCTTTTAACCTTTCCATATGTTAAAATTAATAAAATAAATAGTTTTAAGAATCAAAACAATTATTAAAATATAAACAATTAATAAAACACCCATTTACACAAACACATATTTTTTTTGGATTGAAAAACATAATAAATAATTTTTTCAAATTACGTTCTACTAAAAATAGAATTCCTCTTCTACACAAAACGGGTGAGTAGAAAATGAATTCTAGAATGAACATATCCATCTACTTTTTTAGAACGTACAACCTGCTTTATACTATAATTCTAAATATGAGGAATACAAATTCTACTATTTGTAATGATCGCTACTTTTATTTAGAAAGATGTTTATACTTTTGTCGGAGTATTCTAAGTTATCAGGAATGCAAAATCTAAACCATACACGAACGTCTACAGAGTGTAGAAATTACATTCTGGAATTTTGTTATGTTCTACACAGTGTAGAAGGTGCTTTCTACGGATAAAAAAACTGTTTTCCGAAAATTAAGGAAGTTGCAGTTTTAAAAATATTATAAAAATATTCTAACTTCCTAAAACGTGTTTTCATTGATTTGCTTCGTGAAAAATCAAAAACAAAACGATTTTGAATGTTCTTCTTCACCAATCTATGATTTCCCATTATTTCTCTATAGTTTGTCTTGTGATTTTCACAAACTCTTGTTCTATGATGCATATCTATACAACATTGGTGTTTGGGAGTTTGGCGCAACCACGAGATGGGTTTTTTCGGCTGATGAGAATGGGGCTAGGCTACTGTTATTGGAATCAAGTTCTACCTTAGAGGTTTTAAAAGAATGGGTTTGGAGGATTTTGATATGGAAGAAGATAGCTTACCCGATTTGGAGTTGAGTTATCTACCTACTGAGTTGATCAATACATCAACATGTCCACCTGTGATCATTGCAAATGATCGACAGCTTCAGAATTTTGTTGGTTTTGTTCAAAAGTGTGTTTCTACTCGATTGCGTGTAACATCTAAAGCCAAAGTTGAGAATCTGAATGAACCAGACTTTGATCTTAACAAGTCGCCAGCTGATTCAAGTACTGCTGAAGAGGAGGGAAACTCGGTTGATAGGGGGAACGAACCAGCTCCTGTGTTTCTTGAGAGGCAGTGCGAGAAAAAGAAAGAAAGATTAGAAGAGTTGAAGTTGATGAGGATGCCTATGATGCTGATACCATGATCTCGGCCAAAGAGGACATACATAATATGTCAAAGTTTTCTCTTCTCAATGTTGTTAAGAAGGGACAATTGTTTGAGAACAAAACTTTGCTGAAGGCGACTTTCGAGATATGTGCAATGAAGCATAACTTTCACTACGAGGTTATCAAAACGGATAAACAGCTTTGGTATGTTAGATGTGAGGATAATGCATGCAATTGGTGTGTTCGAGCAGAGTGTTTGAAGGATTCTGCATATTTCATTATCAAAAAGTATGTCGGTGAACATACATGCGCACCTTCAAACAAAACCAAAACGGGTAAGAATGCTCCGGCCAAAACTATAGGCAGTCTGATTATGCATAGGTATGAAGGCGTTAAGGAAGGGCCGAAATACAATGATATAATACATATTATGCGTATGGATCATGGCTGTGAGATCACGAAATCTTTAGCATGGGATGCTTGTGAATATGCGGTTAATGCAGTTAGAGGTATTCCGGAGAGAAGTTATGGAAAAATACCGAAGTACTTGCACATGCTGAGAGAGGCTAACCCGGGTACACATTCATCGTATGAGATTGACAGCAATGGAAGATTTCGGTACCTGTTTATTACATTTGGGCAATCGATACGAGGATTTAACAGAGTCACAAGGAGGGTTATTGTGGTTGATGGCACTTTTCTGAAGAACAAATACAAATGAGTTCTATTGGTTGCAACTGCTGTAGACGGAAATTCTAATTTGTATCCTCTTGCATTCGGAGTAGTCAACTCAGAGAATGAAAATTCTTGGGAATGGTTTATGAGACAACTAAATGTTGTCATTGCTGATGATCATCATTTGGCTTTTATTTCGAACAGACATGCGGCCATTGCTAAGGCGCTTGAGACTGTGTATCCAACAGCTAAAAATGGTATTTGCATTCATCATTTGTTGAATAATGTGGTAACATATTACCATGGGAAAGGACTTGTTGGGTTGGTTGCAAAGGCGTCCAAGGTTTATAGAGTTGCTGAGTTTGAAAAGACATTTGCTAATGTGTGTAATATCAGTCCGACAATTGGAAAATACCTAAGGGATGCTGAAGTCCAAAAGTGGGCAAGATGTCAATTCTCTGGATATAGATATGACATAAGGACAACCAACCCTGCCGAATCCATCAACTCTGCTTTGTGTTCGCCGAGAGAGTATCCAATCATTCCCTTGTTGGACAGTATTAGGGAAATTTTGACTCGGTGGTTTTATAACCGTAAGAAAAAGATTTCAAAGCATAATCATCCTCTCACCAAAGATGTGGAGAAAAATATTGAAAGGAGAACCGAGAAAGGCAGAACATTTGCAGTTTACCCTGTCAGCGATGGTCGATTGCTTGTTAGAGGTGATAAAATCGACTGCTTAGTTGATTTGGATAGACGGACTTGCTTATGTGGGAAGTACAACCTGATGAAGATACCTTGTCGGCACGCAATTAAAGCTGGTTTTCATGTTGGCAAACAGCCACACACATTGACTGATTTGATGTACACTACAGAAGCTTGGCGAGAAGCTTATCATGAAAGCATCAATCCTATTGATGTTCCTGAGGATGCTTGGTCCATACCAGAAGATGTTGTCGAAGTCAATGTGCTACCACCAGAGTCAAGAAAATCAGTTGGAAGGAATAGAAAACGCAGATATGAAACTGTTGAAGATAAAATTCGGTCAGCGCAAACATCACAAAAGAGGCAGCGTCGCAAGTGTAGTAGATGTGGTATTAGTGGACACAACAGAGCAACTTGTAAAATACCAATATAGCCAGTCACATATGGTAAGGGTCAGCTTATATAGCCAGTTCGTTTATATGTTTTTCAAGCTCGATTTAATTGTGTTTCATGTATGGTTGTTTGTGTTACAGGTTGGTCTGTTCAAGTATGCAAGTTGTGGTGTTTGAAAGTGCAGTATTGCATTGTCTCGTATGATTTTTTCTTCTAAAAACTATCAACTTTGTTTTCATTTTGATTGTTATACTTTGGATAATTCTCGTATGGTTTTTTTCTCAGTTTCATTGTTATACATTGGCATTATTTTCTCCTCACTTCTCTATCTCTCTGTTTGTTTAGTTATGTTTTGGTCAGCTATGCTTTTGAGTTTGAGTTTGAGTTTGTTTGACAATAGCTGATGTCCGCGTTTTCAACAAGAAAGGTGGGTTGTAAGAACAGAACACTGAGCACAAAATATTAAGAACCACTTGACTGGTAAAGTCGACACAAACATTGTAACAACAAAACACAAATTGAAGCCAATACTAAGAACCAGTAGACTGGTAAAGACGACAAGAAAACAATAAGAAGAAAATACTTAGAACCAGTAGACTGATTTCACTCATTTTTGGCTTCTTAATCTTCCAAAAAGCCATAGAATGCTTCCTAAGCAACCTAATTCGAGTGAATTTTTCTGCTTCCTAACTTCTTCTTCTATTGTTTGTGTGATACTACTTTTCAGATCTTCGATCTCTTCTACAATTCTCCCTTGCTCAGCCTCTACCCTTCGAATCTCATCAAGCAAGGCGTCATCAAACCATTTAAATAAATGATTTTCCTTCTTTCGCTACATAGAAACGAAAATCAAGTTAGGAGAAATAAAATGGAATGAAAAAACAGCATGTTTGTCCTACACAATCGAAAATCGAATCAGACAAAAAAAGAACATAACAAATCGGTAATTGAATCGAAAAACAAATCAAGACTATGACCCTTTGCCCCTATTTCACATCTATAGAACCGTCGGTAAGGATTGTCATCAGTTCTCGAACAGAATATCTCACAACCCCTTTCCCGAACCAGCACCTTGATGGCACCCCGTACGAATGTCACCTTGAAGTATTCATGTGTGTGAGAAACTGATTCAGAGAAAAAAAGGAGATTGACGGAAAAGAATATCTGAAAAATGGGAAAAGTCGGGTTTCGTTGCTGAGTTGGTCTTAAATATGTCGGGTTTTAGATTTATTGTGGATCTAGTTCTGGTCGGGTTTGATTGCTGAGTTGGATCAAAAGTCTGGTTTACAAGAAACCAAGTTAAGTGTATTACATTTGATTCGATTTATTTACTCCTACGGGATGAAGATCTAGTAAAACAGTTTTGATAACTCATTGTTTATAGTTTAGTGTATTGTCTTACCTTGTGGTCTCGTTCCGTGTTTAGTGGTATGATTAGGTTCTCATTTGGTGTTTTTTCTATAGTCTCGTTTAGAGTATGTTTAGGGTTTAGGTTAGGGTTGACTGTGGTCTCGTTCCGTGTTTTGGTTTTGTTTAGGGTATGTTTAGGGTTCTAATTTAAAACAGTGTTAACACATAAAGACCATAACCTATACAAGAGATTAAGCATTCTAGCATTCTTCAGCTAAAAACTCTTAATAATAAAACCACAAGATGACATTAGATTAAGCAGTCTTGTTCCTAAAAATCATAATAAAACACTAGAAGTTGTACAATAGATTAAGCAGTCTTGTTCCTAAAAATGAGAATAAAACACTAGAAGTTGAACATTAGATTAAGTAGTCTTGTTCATTACATTAGAACTAGATACCAAGCTCTCTCACAGAATCTCCTCTAGAGTCGAAGAGAGACACTCTGGGGATTGATACTTTGACATCCTCTCAATCAATTCCGGATCATTAGCTGCTTCCCAAAGATCCCATAAAACTCTGTGGCGAGCTTCGATAATGTTACCATCATGCAACAACGACAACTCCAATCCAAGTGCATGGCACTCAATGAACTTCACTGCGTAGACGCCACAATCACATGCGCTTTTATTCAGTTTCCCAACTTGGACATAGGAAACAGTATATGCACCGATTGCGAAATCCTTCTGGTGTCTCGTAGGCTGAACTGCCTTGACAATACGCGGAATAAGCTTTGCGAACCCATCCAACTCCTTGTACCTTTTCCTATCCGAGCAGTCGAACACATCAATGCTCCTCGTCACGAAACTGATGCACAAGGTGATCCAATGATTCCCACTGACATGAACATGGACATACAGCCGATCCACATCTACATTCCATATCTCTTCTGTCCTGCCATGTGGTGGAAGGACCCCTTTACCGTAGCGTGTAGTTCTTTCTACCCTGAGCTTCTAAAAGACCATACTCTTTCTTAATCATATTGCTGAAGACGACAGTCATGAAGGCGACACGATGAGGTCTCCATCGTTTCAAAGATATTCTCTCCCGGAAAACGTACATTGCGGCGTCAATCTCCTGCATATTTCAATGCTCTTAGCACACACAATGTATTTAAAAGACACAAATGGAAGATAATAGTCTCTAAGGTTTACCAAGCTATCAACCCACTCAGATTTATCCATAAGACGATTAGCAATCTCAAAATCTAAAGTGGTAGGTCCAATCCGTAGACGTCTGAAACCAAATACAATGATAAAAGTTTAAAACAATTATACATTTTATTTAAAATGTAACAATAAATGACAGATGAATGAGAATAGAGTACTTACGTGGAGGAAGTTGACCAAGTTCTAACTTTTTCCCATTCCTCTTCACGGAAAAACACCAACGCGGCATCTGGTGAGTCTTCTTTGGTTCGATCTAGTTGCTCATCATTCCACAGCAGTGGAGCCATGTTCAAAGATTTTGATTTCCTTGAGGTCTCAACTTTAACTTGAGAAAGATCAAATCCCTCAACAAATGTATCTTGGGACAGATCCCTTAAGTTTTGTGTACTCAATCCAAAATCAAAATCATTAGTTTCTGTAGCAATCTTTTTTCCATCCTATTCATTAAAATAAAAAAACAATGCATATAAGAAGCCATTAATTCATCAAACAAACAAAATATTACATTCATAACACAAACAAAACCGTACATTCATAGAGTTTCATACACAAACATTCAAGCATATTACACATTAAGTTCCTATTACACAAAGTTTCCCATTCCAAATACGACCTAGCTCCAAAAGCCTAGCTCCAGCACCCTAACTCAAGCATCCTAGTTCCAAGTTCATCAAGTTCTACACTTTCTCTTAGGTAGTACCTTTTTTGTTGGTGTAGGTTGATCGCCTTTGCTCTTAGGTGGAGCTTGATTGGCTTTGCTCTTAGGTGGAGCTTGCTTTGCTTTGCTGTTTAGTGGAGCTTCTTCAGCTGCTTTCTTGCTAGGATAGCTTCCTTCACCAGTCAAACTGATTGCGTCCCTGAGCTGTGAAACCTCAATCTCCATCTTCCCCATCCTCTCTGTAAACATCCTCTCCATATTAGCCATTTGCGTACTGAGCATATCCCCCAAGGAAGTGACAGATGTCTGGATGAGACCCTCAATGAAACTCTTAGTTTCAGGACCAAAAGTAAGATTTTTTTCTGCAGATCGTTTACACAGCAACTTCTTCTTTCTTGTCTATGCTCCTTCATCAAGAACCTTTCTCTTGCCTTTTCTTGCAACCGTGACCGAAGAGGTCTCCTCGTCTGCTAAAACATCAGTATCAGCCACAGTCTTATCAACTTCTGACCCTCTATCATGGCTGTCGGCGTCCTCCATTTCAGTCTCTTCAGGCTCTAAAACTGGCCATTCTGTGTTGCTCCAATCAAACTTCTGTCTGATCCTATCTAGAAGAAGGTCCACTCGTTCATCTTGCATCTCACCCTTCCTTGTATAGTCAACATGCAGAAACATATCACCATTACCAGTCTCTGAAATAACCGAGAAAAAGTCACCCTGTAAAACAGTAAAAAAAATTAAAAGTTATACAAATTATATACAACAACCATATATAAGAAAACAATGTGAGATAGTTACCTTCTTAGTTAAGGAGTCCCCAAGCTCAATGATGTCTTCATAAGAAACGTTTGCAACTCTTTTCCAATTGCCACACCTTGGACCGACGAAGCTGCCAGAGACTTGTCTCCCACATATTTCTCCAAAATCAGGAATTGCTTCCATAATCCAAATCTGGAGAGCATATGAGAAACCCTAAAAAATGTAGTTGTCCTTCTTACCCAACTTCTTCCTAGCCTTCTCAATGGAACTTAGCAGGAAGTCATACGAGTGAAGACCCCAATGGAACTTCCGGAGCTTGTCAAGATCCATCACCAACTTGATGTACATATCAGGGATGTTCACCTTCTCGTCTCTCCCCATCACCACACCCATTATCACACACAGGTAGATCAACCTCATCCTATCAATCTGAGTCCACTTGTGAACTTCTTTTAGATGCACCTTTCAGATCGACTTCAAGGTGATCTTATCACCAGTCCTTAGTAGGTTACTCCAAAACCCCCCATCATTTTTACATGTTACTACGTCACTGCTGCTTTCCCGAGAAACTTTGAGGCCTGTCACAGCTTGGTACTCCTGAAGCGAAAACCGGAGAGGCGTCCTCGCAATGACAAACCACTTCTCATGCATCTTCGAGGTAATCAGCTGCTTACACAAGAAACTATCCACCAATTTCCCTGAAAACCCGAGCTTGTTATCCGCAATAGCCATGATATGTTTGAAAACATGATCTATCTTCACATCATTGTACTCTGCAGACATGGCTTTCTTTAGATCCCTAATAAGTTCCATGCGAAAACAATTGTTGATATTCTTGACCTGAGGTTCCAAACCCTCTGCATACAGTCGCTTAGGTAGCTCTAACTCCATATCTACAAAAAACAAAAAAATGATTTTAGTGAAACGAATCATGAAATGAACCAAAACCATAAGTCAGAAACATAATCGGTTCATATAATTAGATAGTAGCAAAGTAAGACAGTTCACAAATCAGGTAAGCTCTTCTCCTTCAGTTTTACAGAACATATTCTTTCAAGTCAAAGAAACAACTTTGCAGTGAAACAGAGACAAATACAAGAACAAAACCAAATTCAAAACTCAGAAACACAAAGACTATCTTTTTGTTTACAAAAAAAATCAATTAACCAAACCATATCAAACAAAATCAATTCACAAACACATAGACACATCAAACAATAACCGGATCGAGGAACATGAAATGAAGAAAGATAAAGTTCGGACATAATACCTTAGCTCAACACTATTTCAGAGAAAGAGAGTGGAGGAGAGGCGGAGAGAAGCGGAGATGCAGAGAGTAGCGGAGAGGCGGAGAGGCGGAGAGAAGGGGAGAGGCGGATAGAAGCGGAGAGGCGGCGAGAGGCGGAGAGAGGCGGAGACAAGCAGAGAGAGGCGGAGAGAAGCGGAGAGACGGAGAGAAGTGGAGAGACGGAGAGGTGGAGAGAGAAGCACTGAAATCTCCTTTGCGTTTGTCTAGAGAGAAAGAGATCCAGAGAAAAGTATTAGAACAAGAAGGAGAAAGGAACAAACTTTATGACCGAAATTGGATGGAGAACTTTGGTGTTTACCTTCGGTATGTAGGAGAAGAGAAAGGGGTTCCACTGGTGGCTGTAGTCGTCGTTGATTTCACCGGAGAAAACACAAAGGAGAAGACACAATCGCCATCTTGCCCGCCGTGGAAGAGAGAGTCGGAGAGATCGATGTTAGGGTTACGGGAGTTAGGGGAAGTTAAATGTTTAGATGCCTTTTTTCTTTTTTTTTTTTAATTTGTTCCCCTTTTGGCAACTATATTAAACCAACCTTTTTCCATTTTAAAAAAAATCCAATTAATTATGTTTAATGTGATTAATCAAATGTTACTTTTGGCATTATGGGAAACATTATACTATAGGGACAACTTAAGGTTGAATTTATACCATAGAGACAACTATGTTGTTTTTTTGTTCTCTTTTAGCAATTTTCCAATGAAATTTTAGTTAAACCAAAGGATAAGGAGATTTCCATATTTGTTGTTCTTATGTTAGAAACAAACCAAAATTTTATCTTTTCTTTAATTGGCTATAAGGATTTAATTTGATGATTATTATTACTATGTATTTGTATAAAGGAAAATTGCTAAAAGAGAACAAGAAAACATCATAGTTGTCCCTATAGTATAAATCCAATTTCAAGTTGTCCCTATAGTATAATGTTTTCCATAATACCAAAAGTAACCTTTAATTAATTTATTAAACATAATTAATTGCATTTAAAAAAATACAATAATGTTGGTTTAATAAAGTTGCCGGGAAAAAAAAAATCAGAACAAAAAGTGTAGAAACATTTGATTTCCCTAACCCTAAAAACTTCTTCGTCTCTCCGCCTCTCTCTTCAACGGAGAAGAACATGGCGATTGTGTCTGCTTCGTTGTGTTCCCTCCGGTGAAATCAACGACGGAAACCACCGAAGCTTCTCTATCATCCTCTCCGTCTCTCCGCCTCTCCGCTTCTCTCCACCTCTCTCCGCTTCTCGCCACCTCTCCTCTTCTCTCCGCCTCTCTCCCCGTCTCTCCTCCTCTCTCCGCCTCGTCGCTTCTCTCCACCTCTCTCCGCCTCTCCGCTTCTCGCGACCTCTCCTCTTCTCTCCGCCTCTCTCCGCGTCTCTCCTCCTCTCGCCGCCTCGTCGCTTCTCTCCACCTCTCGCCTCTCCGCTTCTCGCGACCTCTCCGCTTCTCTCCGCCTCTCTCCGCATCGCTTCTCCTCTCGCCGCCTCTATCCGCGTATCTCCTCCTCTTGCCGCCGCGTCGCTTCGTGACGGTTCTCTCTGCTTCTCTCTTTCTCTGAAATCGCGTTAAGCTAAGGTATTACGTCCGATCTTTCTTTATTTCATGTTCCTCGATTCGGTTATTGTTTGATGTGTGTATGCGTTTTTGAATTGATTTCGTTTTTTTATGGTTTGGTAAATTAATTTCATTTGTAAACAAAAAGATAGTCTATCTGTTTCTGAGTTTTATATTTGGTTTTGTTCTGGTGTTTGTCTCTGTTTCACAATTAAATGTGTTTCTAAATTTGATTAGACAATGGTGTTTTGCTTTTCATTATTATCTTGTGTTTGGCTCGGTTTCACTCTTACGCTTGTTTCAGACGTTTGTTGATATTGTTGTTATGTCTTTTGGTGTTAACAACCATGTCTTTTATTATCTTTTGTAGATATGGAGCTTGAGCTACCCAAAAAATTGTATGCAGAGGGTTCAGAACCTCGGGTTAAGAAGATCAACAACAGTTGCCGCATGGAACTTATCAGAGATCTTAAGAAAGCTATGTGTGCAGAGTACGATGATGTCAAGAGAGATCCTGTTTTCACACATATCATGGCTATTGCCGAAAATGATCTCAAGTTCTCTGGGAAACTAGTGGATAGCTTCATATGTAGGCAGCTGATTACCTCAAAGCTGCATGAGAAGTGGTTTGTTTTTGCGAGGACGCCTCTCCGGTTTTCGCTTCAGGAGTACCATGCTGTGACAGGCCTCAAGATTACACGGGAAACTAACAGTGACGTAGTGAAATGGAAAAACGACGGGGGTTTTTGGAGTAACCTACTGCACACAGGTGGTAAGATCACCTTGCAGTCGATCATAAAGGTTCATCTACAAGAAGTTCACACTTGGACGCGGCTTGATAGGATGAGGTTGATCTACTTGTGTGTAATAGTGGGTGTGGTGATGGGGAGAGATGAAAAGGTGTCCATCCCTCGTATGTACATCAAGTTGGTGATGGATTTTGACAAGGTTCAGAAGTTCCATTGGGGTCTACACTTGTATGATTTCCTGCTGAGTTCGACTGAGAAGGCTAGGAAGAAGTTGGGTAAGAAGGAGAGCTACATTTTCGAGGGTTTCTCCTATGCTCTCCAGATTTGGATTATGGAGGCAATTCCTGATTTTGGAGAAATATTAGGCAGAAGAGTCTCATACAGCTTCAAAGGTCCAAGGTGTGGCAATTGGAAAGGAGTTGCAAAAGTTTCTTATGAAGACATCATTGAGCTCGAGGACTCCTTAATTAAGAAGGTAACATTCTCTCTGTTTTTTTCTTTTATATGGTTGTTGTATATATTTTGTTTGGATTTTAATGTTTTAACTGTTTGCAGGATAACTTGTTCTCGGTCATATCAGTGACTGGTAATGGTGATGTGTTTCTAGATGTTGACTATATAAGGAAGGGTGAGATGGAAGATGAACGAGTGGACCTTCTTTTGGAGAGGATCAGGAACAAGTATGGTTGGAGCAGCACAGACTGGCCAGTTTTAGACCCTGAAGAAACTAAAATGGAGGAACCCGACTGCCATGATAGAGGGTCAGAAGCTGATAAGAGCGTGGATCATACGGATGTTGTAGCAGACGAGGAGACCTCTTCGGTTAAGGTTGCAGGAAAATGCAAGAGAAAGTTTCTTGATGAAGGGGCAGAGACAAGAAAGAAGAAGGTGCTGTGTAAGCGATCAGCAAAAAAGTATCTGACTTTTGGTCATGAAACTAAGACTTTCATTGAGGGTCTTATCCGCACATCTGTCACTTCATTGGGAGATGTGCTCAGTATGCAAATGGCGAATATGGAGAGGGTGTTTACAGAGAGGATGGGGAAGATAGAGATTGATGTTTCACAGCTCAGGGACGCAATCAGTTTGACTGGTGAAGGAAACTATCCTAGCAAGAAAGAAGCTGAAGAAGCTCCACTAAACAGCAGAGCCAAGCAATCTCCACCTAACAGCAAAGACGCTCAAGCTCCACCTAAGAGCAAAGGACGCTCAAGCTCCACCTAAGCGCAAAGGCGATCAACCTACTCCAACAAAAAAGGTACTACCTAAGAGAAAGTGTAGAACTTGATGAACTTGTAACTACGATGCTTGAGTTAGGGTGCTGGAGCTAGGCTTTTGGAACTTCATATTGACTGTGTAATATTATGTAATATGGAATGTGAAACTTTGTGTAATAGGTTTCTAAAGTATAATATGTTTGACTGTTTGTGTATGAAACTCTATGAATGTAATGCTTTGTTTGTGTTATGAATAAATGGCTTCTTCTTATATGCATTGTTTTAAATTTTAATGAATAGGATGGGAAAAAGATTGCTACAGAAACTAATGATTTTGATTTCGGATTAAGTACACAAGACTTGCGGGACCTGTCCCAAGCTACATTTGTTGAGGGTTTTGATCGGTCTCAAGTGAAAGTTGAGACCTCAAGTAAATCAAAACCGTTGAACATCGCTCCACTGCAGTGGAATGATGAGCAAATAGATCGAACCAAAGAAGACTCGCCAGATGCCGCGTTGGTGTTTTTCGGTGAAGAGGATTGGGAAAAAGTTAGAACTTGGTCAACTTCCTCCACGTAAGTACTCTATTCTCATTCATCTGTCATGTATTGATATATTTTAAATAAAATGTATAATTGTTTTATAATTTTATCATTGTATTTGGTTTCAGACGTCTACAGATTGGACCTGCCACTTTAGATTTTGAGATTGCTAATCGTCTTATGGATAAATCTGAGTGGGTTGATAGCTTGGTAAACCTTAGAGACTATTAGCTTCCATTTGTGTCTTTTGAGATTGCTAATCGTCTTATGCTTAGTCTATTGTACAACTTCTAGTGTTTTATTATGATTTTTAGGATCGACTCTTCTAATCTGATGTACATCTTGTGGTTTTATTATTAAGAGTTTTTAGCTGAAGAATGCTAGAATTTAACACTGTTTTAAATTAGAACCCTAACCAAAACCCTAAACATACCCTAAACGAAACCAAAACCCGGAACAAGACCACAATCAACCCTAACCTAAACCCTAAACATACCCTAAACGAAACCAAAACACGGAACAAGACTACAAGAACAGTTATCAAAACTGTTTTACTAGATCATCCCGTAGGAGTAAATAAATCGAATCAAATGTAATACACTTAACGTGGCTTCTTGTAAACCAGACTTTTGGTCCAACTCAACAATCAAACCCGACCAGAACTAGATCCACAATAAACCTAAAACCCGACATATTTAAGATCAACTCAGCAATGAAACCCGACTTTTCACATTTTTTCAGATCTTATTTTCCTTCAATCTCCTTTTTCTCTCTGAATCAGTTTCTCACACCCATGAATACTTCAAGGCGACATTCGTACAGGGTGCCATCTAGGTGCTGGTGCGGGAAAGGGGTTGTGATATTCTATTCGAGAACTGATGACAATCCTTACCGACGGTTCTATAGATGTGAAATAGGGGCACAGGTTCATAGTCTGATTCGATTATCGATTTGTTATGTTCTTTTTTTGTCTGATTCGATATTCGATTGTGTAGGACAAACATGCTGTTTTTTCATTCCATTTTGTTTCTCCTAACTTGATTTTCGTTTCTATGTAGCGAAAGAAGGAAAATCATTTATTTAAGTGGGTTGATGACGCCCTGCTTGATGAGATTCGAAGGATAGAGGCTGAGCAAGGGAGAATTGTCGAAGAGATTGAAGATCTGAAAAGTAGTATCACAAAGACAATAGAAGAAGAAGTTAGCAAGCAGAAAAATTCACTCGAATTAGGTTGCTTAGGAAGCATTCTATGGCTTTTTGGAAGATTAAGAAGCCAAGAATGAGTGAAATCAATCTACTGGTTCTAAGTATCTTCTTCTTAGTGTTTTCCTGTCGTCTTTACTAGTCTACTGGTTCTTAGTATTGGCTTCAATTTGTGTTTTGTTGTTACATTGTTTGTGTCGAGTTAACCAGTCTAGTGGTTCTTTATATTTTGTGCTCAGTGTTCTGTTCTTACAATGCACCTTCCTTGTTGAAAAATCGGGCAGCAGCTATTGTCAAACAAACTCAAACTCAAATTCAAACTCAAACTCAAAGCATAGCTGAACATAACATAACTAAACAAACAGAGAGATAGAGAAGTGATGAGAAAATAATGTCAATATATAACAATGAAACTGAGAAAATAGCCATACAAGAATTATCCAAACACTACAAGAAAACAGCTGCATACTGAAGGAAAAAATCGTCGGTATGTCGTCGGAATAACGCTATTCCGACGACATACCGACGAAAAAAGTCCTCGGAAATTCATCTTTCCTCGGAAATCCCTCGGAAATTTCCGACGGAATTCATTTCCTCGGAATATTCCGAGGATTTTTTTCGTCGGAAATTCCTCGGAATATTCCGAGGAATATGTCGTCGGAATATTCCGAGGGATACACTTCCTCGGAATATTTCCAAAATTCAAAAAAAAAATTATAAATTTATTTTTTTAAATTGAAATTCAAAAATATAGAATTAAAATTGAAATAGAAAACATATTTAAAATACAAAAAATAATAAAATAGTTTTTATAAATAAAAAAATGTTTTATAAATACAAAATTAGTTTTAATAAATATAAAAATTTTTATAAATATGAAATCATCTTTTTATAAATACAAAATAGTTTTTATAAATACAAAAAATAATAAAATAGTGTTTATAAATAAAAAAATGTTTTATAAATACAAAATTAGTTTTAATAAATATAATTATTTTTATAGATATGAAATCATCTTTTTATAAATACAAAATAGTATTTATAAATACAAAAAATAATAAAATAGTGTTTATAAATCAAAAAATGTTTTATAAATACAAAATTAATTTTAAAATATGAAATCATCTTTTATAAATCCAAAAAACGAATTTATATACAAAGAACGTTTTGTATATTTAAAAATAGTTTTTATAAATACAAAAATAAAAAAATAGTGTTTATAAATCAAAAAAATGTTTTATAAATACAAAATTAGTTTTAATAAATATAAATATTTTTATAAATATGAAATCATCTTTTATAAATCCAAAAATCCGAATTTATATACAAAAATGTTTTGTAAAATCGAATTTATATAAACGTTTTGTAAATACAAAAATAATAAACAATTTATAAAAAAAGTTCTAAATCAATTCAACACAACCAAATCACAATTCTAAACCTATTACACAACAAATCACAATCCTACCCAATCACCCTAACAAAAATCTATCAAAAAACTTCTAAAATCATCAAATCTACTTAAAAACCTAACAAATAGGACCTAAGAGAGTGAGATAAGGTCCTTACATGATTTGTAAAGGAATGGAAAGGATTCGCCGGAGAGATCGTCGCGAGAGAAGGTGGAGAACGCCGGAAGGAGAGAGAGATCGCCGGAGAGGAAGAAGAGAGAAATGGGGAAGGAAGAGAGAAATGGGGAAGAAGATGCGGTTCGAGTTTATAAAACCTTGGGTCTGACGGATATTTTCCGTCGGAATTCCCTCAGTATTTTCAATTTCAATTTTCGCGAAATATTTGGCGGCTTGTTTGCCCGGTTAAATGAAAATATTCCGAGGAAATTCCGACGGCCACTTAAATATCCGTCAGAATTTCCTCGGAATATTTTCATTAATTCGAGGAAAAAGAATATCATGTGCATGTATTTCTATTAATTTATATTGTTCCTCGGAATTTCCTCGGAATATTCCGAGGAAATACCGAGGAACTAGTGTTTGGGGTTTCAAAACATCAATTTTTTTTGCCGTATTTCATTTCTTATACAATTGTAATGCATACCATTGAAGATTCTTTGTATAGATGAGCATAAACCATGAAATAACAAATTTCAAAACGAATTGTAAGTATTCCCTTTACCGTTCATTAAAGTGTATAAGTGTTTCTCTTATGTTGTGGGGATTTCGTTCATACAATCGGAAAAGTGTTTATTATAGGGTAATGAACAAATTTTTGACTTCATAATGAACGTAAGACACTTAATAAGGGTTATATAGTTGTTATTCAAACCGCAAAACGTTGTTTTCGGTTTAAAAACCCTATTTCCTCGGAATTTCCTCGGAATATTCCGAGGGAATTCCGAGGAAACCCTTTTCTTCCTCAGAATTCCGTCGAAATATTCCGAGGAAATTCGAGGAACTAGTGTTTGGGGTTTCAAAACGTCAATATTTTTTTTAAACGGATCGATCGATGGATATATGTCCAAAAACGCATCGATCGATCACTAAGATGGACCAAAGCGTAACAATGTGATCGATCGATGAGATTATCCCATCGATCGATCGAGGATATCAAGTGTTCCTCGGAATTTCCTCGGAATATTCCGAGGAAATTCTGAGGAACTAGTGTTTGGGGTTTCAAAATCTCGAATGTTTTTTTATAAACGGATCGATCGATGTATTTATGTCCAAAAACGCATCGATCGATCACTAAGATGGACCAAAGCGTAACAATGTGATCGATCGATGAGATTATCCCATCGATCGATCAAGGATATCAAGTGTTCCTCGGAATATTCCGAGGAAATTCTGAGGAACTAGTGTTTGGGGTTTCAAAATCTCGAATGTTTTTTTTATAAACGGATCGATCGATGTATTTATGTCCAAAAACGCATCGATCGATCACTAAGATGGACCAAAGCGTAACAATGTGATCGATCGATGGGTATATGTCCAAAAACACATCGATCGATCACTAGTTCGTCGGAATTTCCTCGGAATATTCCGACGGATTGATGTTTCCTCGGAATTCCGTCGGTATATTCCGAGGAAATTACGAGGGAAATTCCGAGGATTTCATTTTCCGTCGGAATGTCCGTCAGAATACCGATGTTTTCTTGTAGTGAAAGTATAACAATCAAAATGAAAACAAAGTTGATTGTTTTCAGAAGAAAAAACCATACGAGACAAGGCAATACTGCACTTTCAAACACCACAACTTGCATACTTGAACAGACCAACCTGTAACACAAACATCCATACATGAAACACAATTAAATCGAGATTGAAAACATATAAACAAACTGGCTATATAAGCTGACCCTTACCATATGTGACTGGCTATATTGGTATTTTACAAGTTGCTCTATTGTGCCCACTAATACCACATCTACTACACTTGCGAGGCTGCCTCTTTTGTGATGTTTGCGATGACCGAATTTTATCTTCAACAGTTTCATATCTGTGTTTTCTATTCCTTCCAACTGATTTTCTTGACTCTGGTGGTAGCACATTGACCACGACAACATCTTCTGGCATGGACCAAGCATCCTCAGGAACAGCTATAGGATTGATGCTTTCATGATAAGCTTCTCGCCAAGCTTCTGTAGTGTAAAATAAATCAGTCAATGTGTGTGGCTGTCTGCCAACATGAAAACCTGCTATAATTGTGTGCCGACAAGGTATCTTCATCAGGTTGTACTTCCCACATGAGCAAGTACGTCTATCCAAATCAACTAAGCAGTCGATTTTATCACCTCTAACAAGCAATCGACCATCGCTGACAGGGTAAACTGCAAATCTTTTCCCTTTCTCGGTTCTCCTTTCAATCTTTTTCTCCACATCTATGGTAAGAGGATGATTATGCTTTGAAATCTTTTTCTTACGGTTATAAAACCACCGAGTCAGCATTTCCCTGATACTGTCCAACAAGGGAATGATTGGATACTCTCTCGGCGAACGCAAAGCAGAGTTGATGGATTCGGCAGGGTTTGTTGTCCTTATGTCATATCTATATCCAGAGAATTGACATCTTGCCCCGCATCCCTTAGGTATTTTCCAATTGCCGGACTGATATTACACACATTAGCAAATATCTTTTCAAACTCAGCAACTCTATAAACCTTGTACGCCTTTGCAACCAACCCAACAAGTCCTTTCCCATGGTAATATGTTACCACATTATTCAACAAATGATGAATGCAAATACCATGTTTAGCTGTTGGATACACAGTCTCAAGCGCCTTAGCAATGGCCGCATGTCTGTCCGAAATGAAAGCCAAATGATGATCATCAGCAATGACAATATTTAGTTGTCTCATAAACCATTCCCAAGAATTTTCATTCTCTGAGTCGACTACTCCGAATGCAAGAGGATACAAATTAGAATTTCCGTCTACGGCAGTTGCAACCAATAGAACTCCTTTGTATTTGTTCTTCAGAAAAGTGCCATCAACCACAATAACCCTCCTTATGACTCTGTTAAATCCTCGTATCGATTTCCCAAATGCAATAAACAGGTACCAAAATCTCCCTTTGCTGTCAATCTCATACGATGAATGTGTACCCGGATTAGCCTCTCTCAGAATGTGCAAGTATTTCAGTATTTTTCCATAACTTCTCTCTGGTATACCTCTAACAGCATTAACCGAATATTCACGAGCATCCCGTGCCAAAGATTTCGTGATCTCACATCCATGATCCATAAGCATAATCTGTATTATATCATTGCATTTCGGCTCTTCCTTAACCCCTTCATACCTATGCATAATCAGACTACCTATAGTTTTGGCCGAAGCAGTCCTACCCGGTTTGGTTTTGCTTGAAGGTGCGCATGTATGTTCACCGACATACTTTTTGATAATGAAATATGCAGAATCCTTCAAACACTCTGCTCGAACACACCAATTGCATGCATTATCCTCGCATCTAACATACCAAAGCTGTCTATCCGTTTTGATAACCTCGTAGTGAAAGTTATGCTTCATTGCACATATCTCGAAAGTCGCCTTCAGCAAAGTTTTGTTCTCAAACAATTGTCCCTTCTTAACAACATTGAGCACAAAAAACTTTGACATCTTATGTATGTCCTATTTGGCCGAGATCATGGTATCAGCATGATAGGCATCCTCATCAACTTCAACTCTGCTAATCTTGTCTTTCTTTTTCTCGCACTGCCTCTCAACAAACACAGGAGCTGGTTCGTTCCCCCTATCAACCGAGTTTCCCTCCTCTTGAGCAGTACTTGAATCAGCTGGCGACTTGTTAAGATCAAAGTCTGGTTCATTCAGATTCTCAACTTTGGCTTCAGATGTTACACACAATCGAGTAGAAACACACTTTTGAACAAAACCAACAAAATTTTGAAGCTGTCGATCATTTGCAATGATCACAGGTGGACAAGTTGATGTATTGATCAACTCAGTAGGTAGATAACTCAACTCCAAATCGGGTAAGCTATCTTCTTCCATATCAAAATCCTCCAAAACCATTCTTTTAAAAACCTCTAAGGTAGAACTTGATTCCAATAACAGTAGCCTAGCCCCTTTCTCATCAGGCGAAAAAACCCATCCCGTGGTTGCTCCAAACTCCCAAACACCACATGTTGTATAGATATGCATCATAGAACAAGAGTTTGTGAGAATCACAAGACAAACTATAGAGAAATCATAGGGAAATCATAGATTGGTGAAAATCGTTTTTTTTTTATTTTTCACGAAGCAAATCAATGAAAACACGTTTTAGGAAGTTAGAATATTTTTAGAATATTTTTAAAAGGGCAACTTCCTTAATTTTCGAAAATACAGTTTTTTTTATTCGTAGAAGGCACCTTCTACACTGTGTAGAACATAACAAAATTCCAGAATGTAATTTCTACACTAAGTGGACGTTCGTGTATGTTTTAGATTTTGCATTCCTGATAACTTAGAATACTCAATAAAAGTAGAAACATCTTTCTGAATAAAAGTAGCGATCATTACAAATAGTAGAATTCGTATTCCCCATATTTAGAATTATAGTAAAAAGTAGTTTGTACGTTCTAAAACAAGTAGATGAATGTTTTCATTCTAGAATTCACTTTCTACTCACCTGTTTTGTGTAGAAACAGAATTCTACTTTTAGTAGAACGTAATTTAAAAACATGATTTATTATGTTTTTCAACCCAAAAAAATATGCGTTTGTGTAAATGGGTGTTTTATTAATTGTTTATATTTTTAATAATTTTTTTGATTCTTATAACTATTTATTTCATTAATTTTAACATATAGAAAAAGGTAAAAGAGAGAGAAAAATGAAAAAAAATGGATTTATACCATAGGGACAACTATGATGTTTTCTTGTTCTGTTTTTGCAATTTTCCCTTTGTATAATCCAAAAAAATTTGGAATAAATGGTTACGCGTTAAGAACCAAGGTTCACTTGCTTTCACAAACCACCATCCCTTGGCCATGGCCATGCACAATCATTTATTTGGCAGGCAACAAAACATTAAACATTAGTATGGGAACAGCGTGCATGAACCGACTCACTTGACGCATATATTTGCCGGAAATACTTGAGAGAAAATAAAATTAAAGGACATAAGAAGACAAAACTTGTAAGACTAAAACTAATAATTTCATTGTTTCGTTGTAAATTTTGGGCTATCCAAACACGTAAAACTCTTCATATTATTTCTTGTTGACAACATTTCATTTTTAATATCTTCTAAAATTTTGTAATCATGTGTTGGGGTCAAAACCGGTCACGACGGAATTAATGCCTGAAAGTTCCCGGAAAACCAACTCTCGATCGATCCTTGAAAATTAGACATTCCCGGAAAACGGTTAAATCAAGTAAAAGACAGTTTTTCGCGGATGCGAACCGAGGGACGTTGAGAAGAGGATCAGTCTGGATGTGGTCTCAATCGTAAGCAAGGACCGACCACCTCGCCCTAGGGCGACGACCGTCTCAACACGGGTCACCATGCCCATGGGCGAGGACGACCCGCACCGAAGTCACCTCGCCCATGGGCGAGGACGACCCGCGTCGAGGTCACCTCGCCCATGGGCGAGGACCGACCTCCTGTCCCGAAACCGTGCATCCTCGCCTAAGTTCCCGCAACACAATCCTCGGGCCCTTGGACGCAATACCCATGTCTCGTCTCGCTTAGAATTATCAAAGAAAGACTTCGGGAAAAGTTATAAAAACTTGGTCGTCGAAACGGATTCTTGCCTGCCGTATAAAACGGCTATGGTTAGCTTGAACACCAGTTGCCTTAATTATACAGGGAATTGGAATCCTTTCGGAAAAACCAACGGCTGTTTCTTAGGAAAAAATCGTAAAAACGGCTGTTTCTTAGGAAAAAATCGTAAAAACGTCTAAGTTCCAAAACGGCCCAAAAGGGGCCTGAACCGCAGCTAAACGGCCCACTTACGATTTTAGAACAGGATTGAGCCCAAGGCTGATATGACGGTCTATTTTTTATTCGCAGGAAAAGATAAATGTCAAGTTTCCGACGATAATCATGAAGGGTGACAAAAAATAGAAAGCCCATCTAGCGACGAATCCGGCCCAGGACAAGGTGCAAACCAACCTAGAGAGAGTATATAAGGAAGGCTTAAGGCGAGGAGCATGGGAGAGCTTTCTCAGAGGAAACTTAATACTTAGATCAATTTAGGCATTTTTCTGTTTTTACTATCGAGCTGCGACTCGACTAGGTTAGAACTTAGGTGGCTAGACTAGCGAACGTACCGACAGCTCTCGAGGCCTAGGATCTTACCTGTTGTTCACGCTCGAACGCGAATTCGGAAAAAAGACCTCTTTGTTCTCTTTTCCCTCTTTTACGATTTTTTACTTTCAACTCTTTCATATTGATTGTGTTGTGTGTGGTCCAGCAGATAACCGGGACCTTCAGGGAAGGCTTGGTTAGTTTGGCTTTCCTTCGATTAACAAATCTCGACGGTCTGAATTATGGTTCCCACAGTTTGGCGCTAGAAGGGGGGGGGGTACGGATCTATCTCTCACGCAACCGCGCACGCTCAGTCAGGCATGACGATCGACGCTGACAAAGACAAGCAAACGCGCGACGGGACTTCCGTCAATGCCGACGCTGAAAGAACTCCAGCTGGAAACGTATCCACGGTCACTACGAACACCCTGATACTGGACCAGATGAAAGAAATGTTCGCCTCTGCTCAGAAAAAGTCGGACGAATAAGGAAAGCTCGTGGCCTCTCTCGCAAAACAGGTGGAAACCTTAACGGCGAAGGCCAAGAGTAAAACCCCGCGCGGGGTCATAAGAGCCCGCAGTGGCAGAAGACTCGATTTCAAGACTCCGAGCGATCGGGACACATAGGCAGACAAGGATTCTTCAGATCAGAACCCTTACGAAACAGTCCCGCCAGGCGCACAACCGACCGCGGAGAACCTTCCACCTCCCACCGGGAGAAACGAAGGAGGCGATATCGACCGGATCGATCGAGACATAAGCGACCAGTCCGATCACTCGGACGGAGGTGCCGACGTCCATCCGAGAAGAATGCGAAGCCAGTCCGCTCGGCAGGACGCGTCGTTCGAAAGGCCCATGACTGGAGGAAGAAGAAAACCTCTATTGGGTAGAGCAGGAAGAAATGGCCGAGAATCAGGCTCGGATCCACCGCAGCCAATGTCGACAGGCTCACAAGGCTGCTAGAAATCCTGATGAGATCCATGATCTCCGCGAGTACATCGCAAAAACTGCGACAGAAGTCAAGGCGGTAAAGTTGCAGATTCACCACGCGACAAGTGCTGCACCCGAGATCGACAGACTTCTCGAGGAAGCGCGGAAAACTCCGTTCACTGCCCGGATCACGGAAACTAGCATCTCAGATCCTGGGAAGATCAAAATTCCCGTCTACGATGGCACCACCGACCCGAAGGCACATCTACAGTCTTTCCAGATCGCGATGGGAAGGTGCAAACTCAAGGAACGCGAACGAGACGCTGGCTACTGCCTCCTCTTCGTCGAAAAACTCAAAGGGGCCGTGCTCGAATGGTTTTCTCATCTGAAACGAAACTCCATCAGAAGTTTCCACCAGCTCGCCTCGGAGTTTCTCAAACAGTATTCCATGTTCATGGACAGGGAAACCTCAGACGTCGACCTTTGGAGTCTATCTCAAAGAGAAGATGAACCACTCCGCGAATTCATGAACAGGTTCAAGCTGGTAATGGCAAGAGTCACTGGAATCAGCGACAAAGTGGCAGTCGACGCTTTGCGGAAAACTCTCTAGTACAGGTCGAAACTCTAGCAATGGATATCCCTTGAAAAACCGAGAACAATCCAGGACGCTCTTCACAAGGCAACAGACTTCATCATGATGGAAGAAGAGATGAAAGTCCTCTCCCAGAGTTACAACCCGCAGAAGACTTCAGCGAGAAGGAAAAACCCTCGTAACGACAGGTATGTCCACCATGAGGGAGAAGATCTCCAGGGCGAGCATAATTACGCTATCAACTCCGAACAGGGAAAAACTTCTGGAAATACCTGGACCAAGAACCAGTTCAAGGATAATTCCTACTGCGAGTTCCACCAGACCAGAGGTCATTCCACTATGAACTGCAAGTTTCTCGGCGCAAGGCTTGCTGCGAAGCTCCTCGCCGGCGAAATTTTGAAGGTCATAGGCATGAAAGACCTCCTCCTGGATTCCGATCGCCCTCCCAAAATTGATAAAGAGTCCCCCGAATATGATACCCGCGAAAATAAGTCGGGCGAGAAATGCGGAAGGAGGCAGGATGACCGAGGAAACGACAACAACCGTCGAAGGGTGAGCATGATCATCGGGGGATCGCAATTCTATCGCGATCCGATCTCGTCGATCAAAGCTTATGGACGGAAGGCTGAGACGAGTTCAAGCTGGCTGGCTCAGTCCCCAACCGACGATACGATCATCTTCGAAGAGCGGGAAACCATCGGAATCGACAAACCTCACTGCAACCCATTGGTTATCGATCTGGTAATCCGAGACCTAGAAGTGGGAAGGATCCTTATCGACACGGGAAGCACAGTCAACGTCATCTTCCGCGATACCCTCTGGAGGATGAACATTGAACTCGGAGAAGTCGTCCCGGAACCAAAACCTTTCACCGGTTTCTCAGGTGCAACGTCAATGACCCTCGGATCAATCAAACATCCAGTGATGGCTAAAGAGGTGACGAAAATCATTGACTTCATGGTAGTCGATAACCCGGCCATCTACAATGTCATCATGGAACTCTTTGGATCAATGCCATGAAAGCGGTACCGTCGACTTACCACCTTGGCATCAAGTTCCCAACTCCAAACGGAACAGCGGTAATCTGGGGATGCCAGAAACAGTCTAGGCTCTGCTTCTTAGCCGAGCATAAACTACGACAAACTTGGAACACCCCCATGGTCAACCCGAAGCGGGCTTAGAAAGCTCAAAACGCTCCCGAGAGCTCCATAAAAATTGATCCAGAATCACCCGACCAGGCAACGACTCCAGACAGCGACATAGTCCCCAAGTCCATCGCCTTGCCAGCAGACAGCCCGACCCCTGAAACGGTCGTCGATCCAACTGAAGCCCCAACGGCTGAAGTAACTGGAACGATCCCATCCAGCGAGTAGGAACACCCGCAGCAACAAGCAGAACTAAGAGATGGCTTGATCCTCGAAATAAGTACGTAGGCAGCTTGTCATATCGACAAGTTCAACCATCCCCCTCGTTAAAAAGGAAGGGGGGAGGGGTGGGTACGTATACTCGTATACTCCTACAAAGTCCGAAATATCCATGAATGTACTCGATATTTTCGAAACTTTTTCAATAAATTCTACCTTCTTCCGATCTTACGACTCACTTGCAATAAGTCACAGTAATCTAAGGTTGGCCTAAGAAACGCCCAAGATAAGGGCATACCGTCCAAGCAGTCCTTGGACAAAAAATAATTCCTACATAATTCACACATACTCATGGTCAAGCAAGACCGTAAAAATGCATCTTCTATAAAAACGAAGATCGTAGCCATCTCACAACAAAAGACATATCTTCGAGAAAGCGAGACGTCGCAAATATTTCTCGAAAGATATTATCCAAATACACAGTCCATCCGTGACTCTAAAATACAAAATGCCCGTCGATTGGCCCCAATGGACAAGTCCAAAATGTTCTCTAAAAAAGAACTCGTAGTCAAACCTTTCATAAAAACTAAAGGTTCTCTTACATCCGACAAGGATACCATAGCGCGCTATACGAGAAAATCCAAAATTTTGGTCAGCACACCATACGTTCTCTGGAGAGTGCTCGATTCTTCCCACACAAGTCATATAAGCTGGCGCCCAGTCGCAGACTTTAATCGGAAATAATCAGGTAGAAATCGCCAACGGGCAAAACGAAAGCCGATTAGTCGTCGCATAGCCTTAGAGCCGAAAGTAAACCTAGGTTTTGCCCTAAACCCAATCCTACTGGTCCATTAACATCTCAAGGCCTGATATCGAAACTGATACGAGATCTTAAAACATGTCTCATCGTCCACATCTAAAACGCTCACGAAACTTCGTAAAACTCCTAAACGTTTTCGAATACCCTCGAAAGAGCAAACGAACGGAACGACAAATTAAGAGTTAAGATACGAAGTGACTACTCGTGTCTTTCCCTCGACACTTGGCAGAAGTATAAACTAAAACCCATAGAATGCTAAAAGAACATTCGTTATATATAAAAAGGCTGCAGGGCGGCTGGGATTTGAAGCCACCAACGGCTAGTCCCGCATACATAGTCAAATGACCCTGCAAGGCCATAGCACACTCAAATAACGAACGGTCACACTCGGCCTAAAAAACTACACGAAATCTTGAGATAAAAGCAGAGGGAAAACAATCCCGACGACCTTCAGATATCAAGGTCAAGATACCCGGAAATCGAGGCTCCAAATGAGTCCGCAGGCTGATCCACTTCTCCTCCCTCGTGCACAGCATCGGCTCCCGCTTCCGTCGTGTCCTCTGAAACCTCGATGGGTTCCCAAAGCTCTCGGACCCTCCCCTCGATTGGAGGAACCATCGACTCGGCCTGGGAGCACCCATCCATGAGGCCCGACATCTCAGCAAACTCGGAGAGAAAAGAGAAATCAGCGTTCTGCGACTTCCAAAGGGTACCAACCGAACCGCGGCATTCGCGGAAGTCACCCACGTAGTCTTGAGCGTCCTTGAAACTCCTGAACTCAGCATCAAATAATGTAGCTCTCCTCGCTAACTCAACAGCAATCGCCCTCCTCCCTTTCCTCTCCGCACGAATGATAGCTCGGGAATGGGACTCAGCCTATCTGCGCTCTCTTTCCGCAACCTCGTTCTGAAAATGGATGAACTTCCTCTCGATCTCTTCGGCCTTGAAGTGCGAAAGACGCGCCTCTCTGAAACTTCCGTCAAGCGTTGAATTAAATACCTACATTCCCTACACGAATCAAGGGTCAAACATGGAAGCGACAAACGAAGACTCGCCAAAAAAATTAATTTTTCAGAGACTAAACCTCGTTGATCAACTGAGAACCTTCAGCGACCACTTCCCTCCTCGATGCTTCATCCAGTAACGCTGGAGTAGTAAAACCGGGAGGAAGGTTTGCAAAGAAGTCGTTCGGAAGGGGAGCCTCGCTGGTTCCACTCCCATCACCCGGGGTGAAACCCGGGTTCCATCCGGGTAGCGGAAGATCTTCTGAGACAAAGTTTCTGTCTTCGAGAGCGATTCCCTTGTCCTTTCGGGGCCTAACTCTCTCCCTCTGATATGGAACAGCGTCGGGGTGTGGCTCGTCCATATCCGATGCACGTAAAGGTCGGAAGATGCCTCGCGATCGGTAGAGCGCCACTGCATTCCGAATCATGTCTAGGGTGAAGGAATCCCAAAAGAACGGACCGTTGCGGAGAAGATCCCGCTTGGCAAACAGGTCCCTGGGGGTCGCGAGGAGGATACTCTCCTCGACGCTTCATCTATACGAACCAAATTTCCAACCATTGTACCACGATAAAAGTTCCATTTGCCACGGAACAAGGGGAGACAGTTCTCCTCGACGGATGCGCCATCAATTTGAACATAGAAAAAACGCTTGAACCATCCCTTGGCATTTGAAGTATGCCCCTGGATTATCGACATATGTCTCTTAGGAGCCATACGGTATGAGTAGTCAATCGAGGTCTTTCGTGTCGACCATAACCCTTCAAATTCGTCGGGGCTGAGGTCCATTCCGAACTCGTAGCTCAGGATCAACACACCAAGAAAGTTCTGCAACGCCGCAACGTTTAGCTGACTAATCGACAGCTCAAAACGGTCTAGTGCGCGGACGATGGCCTCAGGAATCGGGAACCACATGCGACAACGTGTCAGGAAAGCTTCGTAGCATGTGAAGAATCCCTCCGAGGAAATATTATAGCCGTTGGAGAGCCGTTGGGGGATTTTACAAAATTCCGAGGAAATTCCGACGAACTAGCCGTTGGCGTCGGAATTCCGTCGGAATTTCCTCGGTCTGTCGGCAGGATTTAAACTATAAATACAAGCAGTCCTCTTCCTCTTCATTCACTCCATATCTTCATCCTCCATCTTACTCTATTTACACACGAATTTGATTCATAAAAAATATGTCTTCTTCAAATTATTTTCGTTCTTGGATCGATCGACCTCATTTGGATCCGAACACGAGATTGCTTACGGAAGAACACCAACGAGGTATAACCGAATTCATGGGGTTAGTTCACCGACAACCGGAAGCAAAAACAGGTATGTTAAGATGTCCTTGCTCTAATTGTAAAAATAGAAAGGTTATTAAAGAGTG
Organism: Brassica incana; assembly: GCA_945779075.1. Lineage (NCBI taxonomy): Eukaryota > Viridiplantae > Streptophyta > Magnoliopsida > Brassicales > Brassicaceae > Brassica > Brassica incana. The sequence goes on along the minus strand of CALZFW010000023.1, from coordinate 4,416,416 downwards.
GGATGTTTGGACTCATCTATATTTGAGTGGGTTTACACGAAGTTACAAAATTTGGTATCATCATGGGGAAATTGATTATGAACATGGTAGTACTAGCGAACCTAGTGTATACCAAGCCCCAAGATGATCGATCGATGCGTTTTCTGACATATATCCATCGATCGATCCGTTTATACAAAAACTTACAAGATTTTCCGAGGACATTCCGAGGAACGCTTGAGATTCTCGATCGATCGATGGGATAATCTAATCGATCGATCACATTGCTTACGCTTTGGTCCATCTTAGTGATCGATCGATGCGTTTTCTGACATATATCCATCGATCGATCCGTTTATACAAAAACTTACAAGATTTTCCGAGGACATTCCGAGGAACGCTTGAGATTCTCGATCGATCGATGGAATAATCTAATCGATCGATCACATTGTTACGCTTTGGTCCATCTTAGTGATCGATCGATGCGTTTTTGGATATATATACATCGATCGATCCGTTTATAAAAAAACGTACGAGATTTTGTTCTCGATCGATCACATTGTTACCCCAAACCCTGTTTTCTCGGAAAAGCCTCGGAATATTCCGAGGAAATTCCGAGGAACACCTGATATACTCTATCGATCGATGCGTTTTGGTACATATATCCATCGATCGATCCGTTTAAAAAAAATTGACGTATTGAAACCCCAAACACTAGTTACTCGGAATTTCCTCGGAATATTCCGACGGAATTCCGAGGAAGAAAAGGGTTTCCTCGGAATTCCCTCGGAATAATCCGAGGAAATTCCGAGGAAATAGGGTTTTTAAACCGAAAACAACGTTTTGCGGTTTGAATAACACCTATATAACCCTTATTAAGTGTCTTACGTTCATTATGAAGTCAAAAATTTGTTTCTTACCGTATAATTAACACTTTTTCCGATTGTATGAACGAAATCCCACAACATAAGAGAAACACTTATACCTTTTAATGAACGGTAAAGGGAATACTTTCAATTAGTTTTGAAATTTGTTATTTCATGGTTTATGCTCATCTATACAAAGAATCCTCAATGGTATGCATTACAATTGTATAAGAAATGAAATACGACAAAAAAAATTGATGTTTTGAAACCCCAAACACTAGTTCCTCGGTATTTCCTCGGAATATTCTGAGGAAATTCCGACGGATATTTTACTATCCGTCGGAATTTCCTCGGAATATTTTCATTTTACCGGGCAAATATTTCGCGAAAATTGAAATTAGAATTCCGACGGATAATATCCGTCGGACCCTAGGTTTTATAACCACGAGCCCCTTCTTCTTCCCCATTTCTCTCTTCTTCCTCTGCGCGACTCCTCTCTTCTCTCCGGCGATTTTCCCCTGAAATCCGACGATATCTCCGGCGATCTCCCCCTTCTCTTAAACAAATCATGTAAGGACCCTATCCCACTCTCTTAGGTTCTATTTGTTAGGTTTTTGTGTAGTTTTGATAGATTTTTGTTAGGGTGATTGGTTAGGATTGTGATTTGGTTGTATAATAGGTTTAGAATTGTGATTTGGTTGAATAATTTGTTTTGTTGAATTGATTTAGAATTTTTTTATAATTTTTTATTTTTTTTGTATTTATAAAATCGATTTTTGTATATAAAATCGATTTTTGTATTTTACAAAACGATTTTTCTATATAAATTCGATTTTTTGGATTTTACAAAATCTTTTTTGTATATAAATTCGATTTTTTGGATTTTACAAAACATTTTTAATATCTATAAAACTTTTTTTGTGATTAAAAACTATTATTTGGGATTTAAAAATATTTTTAATATATATATATATATTATTAAAACTATTTTTTTGTAATTATTAAACTATTTTTTATTTATTAAAACTATTTTTTTGTTTATTAGAACTATTTTTATATATTTATTAAATATTTTTAATATCTATAAATCTTTTTTTGTGATTAAAAACTATTATTTGGGATTTAAAAAAAATATTAATTTATATATTTATGTATTTATTAAATATATTTTTTTAATTTACAGGTCTCATGATGATCAGACCCGGCCTCGACAGCGTCGTGGTCGTGGTGGTACGAGGAGCCAGTCTCGGGATTCCAGCCATTTTCAGGATTCCCCTTCGCCAGCAAATGATGGAGATGATGCAGAAGATGTACCCGAACGAGGTGTTCCCGGACGTGCCAGACCCGTAGTTTTTTTTTTTTCCAAAAACTCACAATGTTTTATTTTTATTTGTGAAACTTTGAATATTAAATAATATGATTTCAATTATAATTTTAATTTTATATTTTCAAATTTAAATTTCAAAAATTTTATTTTTTTAAAAAAATTAATATTTTTTACATTCCGAGGAAATTAATTATATTTTTTACTCGATCGATCGATGCGTTTTTGGACATATATCCATCGATCGATCTGTTTATAAAAAAACGTTCGGAATATACCGAGGGACATCTTCCTCGGAATATACCGAGGGACATCTTCCTCGGAATATACCGAGGGACACCTTTCCTCGGAATATACCGAGGGACATGTTCCTCGGAATATTCCGAGGAAGATGTCCCTCGGTATATTCCGAACGTTTTTTTATAAACGGATCGATCGATGGATATATGTCCAAAAACGCATCGATCGATGAACTTCCGAGGAAATATCCCGACGAAGTTCTCCCTCGGTATATTCTGAGGAGATTTCCGACAAACTAGTGATCCTCAGAATTTCCTCGGAAATTTGTTTCCTCGGAATTCCGACGGAAAATTCTGAGGGATTTCCGAGGAAAGAAGAAATTCCGAGGAATTATTTCCGAGGACTTGTTTCGTCGGTCTGTCGTCGGAATAACGTTATTCCGACGAAATTCCGACGATTTTTTCCCTCAGTATCCTTGCTGTTTTCTTGTAGTGTCGGAGTTGAAAATAACATGACCGAAAAGTCGTGGAAGACGGTTTGCCACGTAGGACACTTAAGATAATTATCGAACCAGGTGTTAAACATGTGTTTAAAGATGCGACTATTAGCTCGTTTTGTAATACTTCTCATAGAATGTAATAGCATAATTAACCATAAAAAAAAAAAATGTGACCATTCAAATAAAGGCACTACACAGATACAATCTTTAAATTGAAAAAAATGTGATTATTCAAATAGATTTTTAAAAACCTATAAAGTAGTATACATAACCATTTATATAAACTAAATTGGGATATTATTATTTATGGGTTTGTTGGTTTGTTTTAGAATAACGACAATGACAAGCAATGACGGACCCAGGATTTCATTTTAGGGGGTCAGAAAATATGGGCCTTGGCCCAATAAAACAGCAATTAGGAAAAACAAATTAGAAAATGCATTACAAGTATATCGAACCTGAGTTATGGGATGTTAGAAGATGGTTTATGTAACCAAATGATCTAAAAAATCTTTAATGGTACATGGTAAAAGTGCTGTCATATGACACCCTATTATTAGTCCATGTAGGTCCGCCTCTGATGACAAGGACACAACAATAACATGAAACAAATATAAACAAATTTGTATGTACGAAGACAAACATTTTCATCTAGTATAAGAAAATTGAGACTAATTATTTCATTATTTCGTTTTGGATTTTTAGCTATCCAAACACGTAAAACTCTTCCTACTATTTTTGTTTATAACGTTTCATTTGAATATCTTCTAAAAATTTGTAACCAAGTAATTGTTTAGAACTTTTTTTCCACCATTTTATTATTAGCTCGATTAGTAAAAAAATTATTTTGAGAAATGCATCTCAAATGACTATTTATGACTATTTATAGATTTTAAAAATCTATTTGAATAGTCACAACTCTTCAATTTAAATAGTCACATTCTTTCGATTTAAAGGTAGTTATTTTGAAAAATGCTTATAAGAATAGTCACAACTTTTTACTTTGTAAAAAATATTTATATGAATTTTTAGAAAAGACACAAACTTCCAACATTGAATATTTTGAAAAGACACTACCTTTTTGACATCTTTTATAAAAGACACAACTTTTAGGATTCACAACATCTGAAATTAATTGAGATTGCTATTATTAATTAGTAGATTATGTAACTATGTATAATAGTCTTAGTTAACTAAAGCTATTAGTTTATTATGTTTATTAAAATATTTGTTTGTTTATTAAAAATATTCGAAATTATTTTTAGTATTTTAATTTTTTTTAATATCTCTTTTTTTCTTTGAGATTATGTTTCAAAGGAAAAAAATATTTATTTTAAAATATTATGCTTTTCTTTTGTCAAGTTACCTTTTTATATATGTGATTTGAAAACCAATATAAAAAGTATACTAAAATAAAAAATCAAAAAAAAGATTATCAGAAAAATGTTAATAATGGTATTAATTATATTTTTTATAGTTCATTTAAGACATTATTGTAATTAATAATTCTAATAATTAATGTGAAAACAATACATAGAAAACTGACTTCTCAAATAATATTATAGATATATATTTATTAATAAATGAGATTTTGTAAAATTAGTATTTTTGAATTAAAACATGTTTTAATCATGTGGATATTTATTTTTCGTTTTTGGTCTTTTTATAGAGGAAGAATTCAGAGCAAAATAAAAAGAAACACAAAATAGATAAAAAAGAAGATGAGCAACGAAGAAGCACACGCCAACCTTGTGGTTCCCGCGTTTAAAACTGAGAAAGTGGCTAAAACGCAAACTCAGAATAGCAAGGGTACCGTTTGGCGGTTCAGTGGAACCGATAAGGCCGCGAAAGCCTCGACCTTAACGCTGAGAGGCGTTATCTACATGCTGTTCGACAACTGCAGCAGGGACGTCAAAAAGACAGTTTTGCCACTCGGCCATGGAGATCCTTCCGTTTACCCTTGCTTCCGCACCTGTATCGAGGCTGAAGACGCCGTCGTCAACGTCCTCCGCTCAGGCAAAGGCAACTCTTATGCTCCTGGAGCTGGGATTCTCCCGGCCAGAAGGTAAAATAAATAAAATTACTATTCCGAGCAACTCAAGTCTCCATACTTCCGTTTCAGCTAATCTACTGACTTTAACTTACTTGTTGAAAAAAAAAATTTCACTTGAAAGAACACAGTCACGTATAATCTTGAAATTGACTTTGAAGATCCTATATTTTAGTATTCTTATAAATAGATCCGATAACTTTTTTAAAAAGTATTGATTCATCCATATTTGGTTGTTATGAATAGAGCCGTGGCTGAATATCTGAATGGAGATCTTCCAAACAAGTTAACGGCGGACGATATCTTACTGACCGCTGGATGCAACCAAGGGGTAGAGATCGTATTCGAATCGTTGGCTCGACCAAACGCAAACATCTTGCTCCCACGTCCCGTTTTCCCAAACTACGACGCTCGTGCTGCTTACAGTGGTCTCGAGGTTCGCAAGTTCGATCTTCTTCCCGAAAAAGAATGGGAGATTGATCTCCAAGGCATCGAAGCCATTGCAGACGAGAACACTGTGGCCATTGTTGTAATTAACCCAAACAACCCATGTGGAAACGTCTACTCTCACCACCATCTCCAAAAGGTCTGAAACTTCTTATAAATACTTGTTATTTTATGTATTATTAATTCAAAAAATAAGAATGTAAGTTATTGTTTATGTTCTCAAAAAATTTAAATCAAACATACAATTATTTATATATGACAAAGTTTTTGATCAAAGTATATATATATGTTTACTATTTTGTTAAAAAACTCACATAATAGAAACAATTTAGAAAATATATTTATACATATATTTTTTGCTTGATTAATATTTAATTATTTATTATTTATCTCTTGATCTTTTAACTTTTATAATAAAAGTATTATATGTGTAACAACACAGTATATATAACAATTATCTTATTTTTAATATATTTTTTTATTTTTGACAATTTTATTATGTTAATTTATAGTCAATTATCTAATATAACATATAAATCTAATATTATAAATATAAATTCGTTTTTAATTCCATAATAAATTATATATAAAAATTAATTAAGTATCATTGACTTTAACCAATCTAACTTTTGAAGTGAGAGTTCGGAAGCAAAAAATTACTTCGCAAATAATAGTACAAAATATAGATATTAAATAGTAACAAAAGTAGATTAAAATCTTAATTTATGAAAATTATTTTAACTACTAGAGGAATTTTATATTGGTTAATTAAGATTTGAATAAGTTTTATACTATGAAAACTGTATATGTTTTTAAAGAATGTAAACTTGATACTAAATTATTATTGTAAATATTTATTGACACTTTTAGGTCGCAGAGACGGCTCGGAAGCTGGGAATAATGGTGATCACAGACGAAGTGTACAACCAGACTATATTCGGAGACAATCCTTTGGTACCAATGGCCAAGTTTGCATCGATTGTCCCTGTGTTGACCCTGGGAGGCATATCTAAAGGATGGGTTGTTCCTGGATGGAAGATTGGCTGGATCGCCTTGAATGATCCCGAGGGAGTTTTCGCGTCCACCAATGTCTGTTTTGCTGCTTGCTAATTCTTCATCGAATCCACCCTTAGCTGCTCTCTAACAAGTAATCTTGATATGTGTTTATGACAGGTGGCTCAGTCCATCAGACAGAATCTTGAAATAACTCCTGACCCTTCCACTATAATTCAGGTTTGCGAATTAGTATATGATTATAGAGTTGCTTTGGTTGTTTAGTTAACTAGTTCCTCGGATTCATGATGTCAGGCTGCACTTCCTGAGATCCTGGAGAAAACGGATAAAAGTTTCTTTGCAAAGAAGAACAAGATACTCAAACATAATGTCGACTTGGTGTGTCATTGGCTAAAGGACATCCCCTGCGTCATCTGTCCCAAGAAACCCGAGTCTTGCACTTATCTATTGGTAAAAACTTCTATAACCAGACAAGTCTAAAGCTGTAGTCTATTAGCGTGCTGATAGGAACACTTTCTCATATTAGACTTGATGTATCCATTTTCACTTTACTGTAGACAAAACTGGAGCTCTCGTTGTTGGAAGATATCAAAGATGACACTGATTTCTGCGTGAAGCTGGCTAGAGAAGAAAACCTCGTGTTTCTACCAGGTAAAGCAAAATGAAATCAAGAAACATTGATATTGATATGGGTTCTTATACTGAGATGGATTCATTTGTGGGGGATGTTTTGTTTTGCAGGAGAGGCTTTGGGGTTGAAGAACTGGATGAGGATAACCATCGGAGTGGATGCCCATATGCTCGAGGATGCACTTGAGAGACTCAAGGGTTTCTGTATACGTCATGCCAAGAAGACATACATAAACTGAGCCATTTCAAGCTTTGAAACTGAGTGAAATTAATGTCGGAGTATAAGACACTACACGCCCCCAAAAAAGGCGTCTGATGTATTTGTGATGTTTCATGCATGCATGCTTTCCATTTTGATTTCTAGAATATTATGTCTAAAAACATATTTTCATTTTTCAGTTACAAAATGAGTCACTTTATATTGGATAGACACTTTCTACTTATGAAACTCTTATATATTATTTGAGAAACATTATAACATTTTTTGCTAGCCACAAGTCATCACTAAGATGATTCTTGGAATCCTTAGAAAAATAAGCCGGTCCATCTAAATATAAATTATATTTTTTATTAAATTAACAATCAAATTACTTAGTAGTGTACAAAAGAATATTCTCATTATTTTCTTAAATAAAAGCTATAGAATTACCTAATATGATTAACATATATATGATAATTAATGATTATGAATAATAAAGATTTGATAACAATTTTTGTATCATCTCTCATTTTTGTTTAATCTTATATATTAAAACAGAAGTCACAACCTTGATTCATGTGTGATTTTTAAAAAAATAGACATCATGGACTTATTCCTAGAAAGTCATGTTACATTTAATCTCTAATCTTATCATTTAAATTTTGGGTATATCAGAAATTTTTATTGGGCTATCAATAATTGGATTTAAATAATAGATGATCCATTGGATTTATAGATAGTATAAATTAAATAGATATAATTTAATGTTGTAATACTATACCTCCATATGTTAAATATTTAAATATTTGTCGATGTTAACTTTTAAAATTACAAATATTTTTTTTTAAATAACAAAAATCATATTATCTAACAATGATTAATCTTTACTACCTTAAACCAATGAAAAAAAATTTTAAACTATATAGTTTATTTTAAAAATTAATCAAAAACTAAATGTTTAATTATTTACTCGATAATATAAATCTATGAAGCAAACAATTTAATTTCTTAAGAACTTTCTAAATTTGTGAAATGTTACAATATCTTTGAATATGAAAATAAAAAAAATATTTTACTAATATTTATATATATAGTTACGATTTTAATAATGAAATAAAATCAAAAAATTAATATATAGAAGAAGATACAAATACATGTGAAAGTTTGAAACAATCTATTCAATGAAAAAATATACCGTAAACTTATTATGTTTTAAAAATTAATAGACACATATATATTATAATATATACCAATTTAGAATTGAAAACAAAATATTTATATAAAAATAAATGAAAACAAAAATCCGCGCGGTTGCGTGGGTCGAGATCTAGTTTTATATTATTAAAAGAAATTAAATAATCACATTAGATTTTTTCTTATATGTTATATTTTGAATTTTTTTAAAACAACTATAAATTACTAAAAATGTTAAAAGTCACACTTTGAAAATTTTGTGATCAGTGATTTAACTTTTTTTTTGTTATAACAAAATACAAATGATCACAAATCATATAAATATGAAATTTTATGTAATAAATATTCATTTTAAATATATTTAGTTATTTTAATATTGTTTAAATTAAACTATATACCATGTAAAATACATAAATATGTTAATTTCAAAATTTGCACTGAAAAGATATATTTTCTTAATATTTTAATTTAAAAATTTGCATTTAAAAAATCTCACACTGAAAATTTTGTGATTAATAGTTAAATTTTTTTGTTACAACAAATATACAAATGTTAATAAAATCATATGAATAGGAAGTCTCAATAATAAATATTTATATTAAAATATACTATATATTTATGTCAATGTCATTAAAATTTAATTATATACCATATAAAATTAATTAAATGATTATTTTTATTTATTTACCAAAAAAATGTTGTAAATAAACAAGATGTATTGTTTTGATTTATGTGCTTATTCTAATTTAGTTATATTCATGATATGTAAATAAACACAAAATAAATAATAATACGTAAAAATTATTTGTATATATAATATTCATCCCGCGCAAATTTCGGATCTTAACCTAGATTTCTATTATATCCCTAACTAATTCTCTAAACACTAATAAATCCAAGTCAAAATATTTTTTCACTTTTTTCTCTCTTCCTTTATCGATTCACACACAAGGCCCATGATTCAACAAACCATCACCGTAGCTCATGTCCACAATCGTTCTCAACTCCACCATCAGTATACCATCACCGAAAACCTAATTCTGTTGATTTCACGGCGGACGCGGGGAGGAGATGGTGGTTGATTGGTATCATGTTCGGAGATTCTGACAAGACCCAAATCAGTTTTGGGTTACTCTCCTACCGCTATGATTTCAAATGAAATTTGGTTGACTAGATAAAACGAAAATTGTTCTAATTGCCTTTTTTTTTTTTTTTTTTTTAACTCATACTAATTAATTGAAAGAGGAAAGGTTATATGGGAGCCATAAGGGCAGATTTAGCTAAAGTATCAGCTTGGCAATTTCTCTCGTGGAGGAATCCACCCAAAAGAGAAAAATTCAAAGACAGAAGCAAATGATAGAATGTCTGTAACCACTCCATAGAGTTCCGGTATGAATGATCCCGAGTTTAGCGCCTTGATCAGTTGTGCAGAATCCGATTAGAAACACACCTTCTTCAGACTTTCACGGACACCCGTTTGTACCACCTCCAAAAGGGCAAGTCCCTCTGCCATCAGGGCCGAAGAAACGAAAGATGCTTGCTTCCGGAACTGACGTTTGGAGGCAGGGGAGAAAACCACCCATCCTAATCCCGCTCTCGTGCCAGTTGGTGACCACGCCGCATCAGATCTTATCGTTAAAGTTTCGGGTGGGGAGGTCGTCGATGATGGTGCGCAGAGTGGTTTACGGGGAGGGGCTAGCTCATGACTTGCGGTCCACTCTCTTGCAAGCGAGAGGGCCTGTGACAGCGCATCCCTAGGCGATACAGAGTGGCCTTCAAAGAAGAACTTGTTACGGTTCTTCCATATGCTCCAGAGGATCCAAGGGGCGAGGGCTTTTGAGGTGATCCCCGACAGTGGTAAGCAGGTTTTGGAACACAGGGAGGGCCACACAGCAGCTAAATCTATGGTTCCGCTAATCTCCAGCTCAGTTGCGAAAGGGGGGAGACTCCATACATCTCTAGCAAACTGGCATTGGAAGAATAGATGAGCAATAGATTTAGATTCTCCACATCTCTTGCAGCAGGCATCGATAGGAACATGGCGTTCGAGCAGCCTTTCTCCCACTGGGATCGCTCCCTTGAGAAGATTCCAGGAGAACATTTTGATTTTTGGTGCGCAGTCAAGGCCCCAAACACTCTTTTTCCAAGTGAAAGTGTTCTCAGTTGGAAAGGTCTCTCTAGTCTCTTCGCGATCTACCGCAAAATAGTACCCTGATCTTGTAGAATAATCGCTTGACTTTGTTCCCAGCCAGATGAGCTTGTCAGGAGCTCCAGTTTGACTTGGCTTGATGCACACTATCTTATCTTCAAAGTCAGGGGCACAAAGCTGAATTTTCCTAATGTCCCACTCGCAGGATTCTGGTACCATTAGTTCTGAGACCGTGAGGTCCTTGAAGCTTTCAACCGGTGGTCCTGTTGGTCGCTCTTGGCATCGTGAGTTTAACCAGGGATCATTCCACACGCTGATGGATTGTCCGTTTCCTACAAGCCAACCGAGGTTTTGTACCAGAAGGTCCCTATCCATGAGAATGCTTCGCCACCCGTGGGACATAGCTGAGGCTTCGGTGGCAAGAAGGATGTTAGCATCAGGGCTGTATTTTCCCATGAGGACCCTGCTAAGGAGGCAATCCGGGTTGTGGAGCAGTCTCCAACTAATTTTAGCGAGCAGAGCTACATTAAAGGTTTGGAAATCTCTTACACCTGAGCCCACCTATTGCTTTTGGTTTGGCCATTGAATCCCAAGATACCCATGCCATTTTCCTTTGACTCTCATTGTTGTCCCACCAGAATCTCGTCACTGCGGACTGAATTCTTTTACATAATGAGATTGGCAGGGCGAAGTAAGACATGGAGTATGAAGGTACGGCAGATAGGACGCTTTGTAGCATCACCAATTTTCCTGCCGATGACAGAAGCTTGTTGGTCCAGCTATGAGCTCGCATCTTAATCCGGTCGACGATGGAGGAGAACATGTCGCGCTTACGTCTCCCGAAGTGTTCGGGCAATCCAAGATATTTACCGGTTCCTCCTTCCTTTTCAATCTTCAATTCGCCTTTAGTCATCAGTTTCAAATCAAGGGGAGTTTTCCGGGAAAAGGTGATGGCTGACTTGGCATTGTTGATTGACTGGCCGGATGCCTCCTCATATTTCCTCAGTATATTTGTGAGAGCAGTGCAGTTCCCCTTATTTGTTTCAAGGAATAACATTGTGTCGTCGCAAAGAGGAGGTGGTTAATTCGAGGACTTGCCCTCGCCACTTGTAGCCCTTTGAGAGAGCCATCCTCTTGCGCTCTGTTACAAAGACCCGAGAGAACCTCACTACACATGATGAATATGTAGGGGGAAAGGGGGTCACCTTGGCGGATTTCCCTACTCGGTACTACCTTCCCTCTAGGCAAGCCGTTAATGAGGAAGTAGAATGTAACAGAGGTAATACACTGCATGATGCAGTTGACGAACGTTTGGTGGAACCCCAACCGAAGAAGCACAAGTGATATAAAATCCCACTCTAGGCAGGTCGTACGCCTTACTCATATCTGTCTTCACCGCCATAGCACATCTTTGTTCCGCTTTCAAAGTTTTGAGGTAATGCAAAACCTCATGGGTAATCAGAACGTTGTCACCTATAGCCTGGCCCGGGACAAAGGCCGACTGATTCTCGGAGATAAGCTTGTCCAATAACGGTTGCAGTCTGCAGGTTAGGAGTTTTGAGTAGATCTTGTAATACACATTACATAACGCGATCGGCTGGTAATCAGACACTTTTTGAGGGCTTGTGATCTTTGGGATAAATCGGAGATGAGTGTCGTTAATGTTGGCTGGGAGCGGCTGTCCAGTAAAAAATCCCTGCACCTCTTTAATAATATCCGGTCCAATCTCCTCCCAGTGTGTGTGGAAGAAACCCGTAGAGAATCCGTCCGGGCCTGGGGCTTTATCCGCATTGATCGAGAAAGTGGCTTCTCGGATTTCCTTCGCTGAAGGGACGGCGTTAAGCATGACATTGTCTTCCTCGGTAACTATTGGGTGCAGCGCTTGGTGAACTGTTTCTTCTCTATCTCCCGGTGTTGAGGTGAAGAGTTTCCGGAAGTAGCCTGTCGATCACTTGCACTATCTCCTCTTCCTTGTGCACCATAGTTCCATCTTCATTCTCGATCATCGAGAAGGCGTTGGCTCTCTTTCTAGACTTCGTAACGGCGTGGAAGAAGCTGGTGTTGCGGTCTCCTAGCTTTAACCATAGAAAGCGGCTGCGTTGTTTCCAGAAATCTTCCTCGGCAAGGTACGCTGCAATTAGCTTCTCCGCGATGTCTTGGATCAAAACAGTATCATTCTTTGGGCTAGCCAGAGCCTCATCCAGTTCCCTTTTCTTTTGCTCTATAATATGCTGACTATTTCTATGCTGCGCCCTGTTCCAGGCCGAGATTACAGATCGTGTATATGATAGTTTTTCACTAACTGCCGCATTCCGTGCTTCTCGCCATGATTCAACAATAACCTTTTTTGCTTCCACGTTTTACAGAGTCGACGGTCGTATCTAAAAAACCCTATGCGTCGTCGAGCGTACATTGTCAAAAAAGGACAGCAATGGTTTGTGGTCAGAGGTGAGGTCCGCTTCGAGGTATTGGCACCTAGCTGCCGGGAAACTCTCTGCCCATAGTGTGTTTGACGCAGCTCTGTCGAGTCGACATCGGACAAGATGATCCCATCGTTTCCCCCTCCACGACAAAGGGTCTCCTGAGTGCCGGAGATCAAATAAATCACCCTCCGCGAAGAAGGTGGGTAGATCAGCGAAGAACCCTCTGGTCTCTCCGGGCCTCCTTCTTTTTCTTCATTTGACAGGAGGTCATTAAAATCTCTTGTAATAAGCCAAGCTTCTTCTCTGATAATAGCCTTGGCAACGAGCTGGTCCCATAAAAGGTTCCTCTCGTTTCTGTCCATACTGGCATGTACAAATGAAGAATAATTTTTTTTCCTTCAAATTTAATTAGTGTATCGATTACATGCGCATTTGAATCCAGAACTTGAAGATTTAAATCATGCTTCGAGAAAAGCCCAAGGCCACCCGCCCCATGCCCTGTCGGGGGAACCAAGTGGTGACAATCGTACTTTAGGTGCTCCATCTTCTTGAGCACCATTTCATCGGGATTTTTAGATTCCATAATAAAGATGATATCTGGTTGAAATTCCTTTGATATCCTCTTTAATCTGCAGACTGTCCGGGGATTCCTTAACCCATGACAGTTCCAGCTCAAGATTGCTAAGGAACGAGGTTGGACAGATCCCAAAAATCCATCCTCCTTCTAGCTGCAGACGGTATCAAGTTCACTAGAGGAACATTACAGATGATGAGGGCGTGCTTGATTGCATGCTCGGACGTAGTGTAGCTCCTCTGGGATTACCTGCTTTCGTCACTTTCCTCGGTCTCTCCTGTACTGACGGTGGCTTCTTTCGGCCAGTAGGAGGTTTTGTTTGCTGCAGCTTTCTTTTGCGGGAGCTAGAAGCTTGCATCGGAGCAGGGCTTGCTGGTACCTTTCTTCTACCAGGGGGCGTTCCTGGTTTCCTCTTATTTATCTCAGTTGGAGCTCTAGTAACCAGAGCCTCCTCCTCATCTTCGTTCATCACCGGTCCAAGTCTCTCAGCCACTGGAATTCTTTCCAGAGATCCTCCATAGCCGTGATTCTCTTCTGCATCTGTCTCGGGGAGCATCACATTGACTGGTCCCAGTCTTTCCATTATAGATGGGCGCTCATTTGACCCCGGTTCAATATTCACTGGTCCCAGTCTAACGGCAACAGGGAGCCTGTCTTGTGGTCCCACCCCAAGGGGTTCAGTTACCACCTCGTCTGCTAATTCTCGAGCAATGGAAGCTCTCACCATTTGAGGCGCGGATTCCTCAACTTGTCCCTGAGCCTCTGCCAGTCGCAGCCATTCTTTGCGTGCTGAACTCTCAGACGGATCAGCACAATTAGCATATAGTGTCATTGCTCCTATGATTTCACCCATTGCAGCTTTAACAGCCTCTGGGGGTAGCTCAGGTTCAGCGAGCCGAAGGGGATCCCCCCTTGTTGATGGTTGGATTCTACTCCTCGAGGCTGAATTTATCTCCTGAGGAGAGTTTCTATGAGCTTTAGGAGAGCCATGTTCCTCCTCCCCAAGGCCATGAGCTCTAAGCTCTCTAGACTTTGAGGGGGAAATTGAGTGGGAATCCCCACGAAATTGATCAAGCTTTTTAGATGCATTCTTTTTGTTGTGGTAGTTGTGTTCCTTGTGAAAGGGGTTACGGTCATCTCTAAGTAACACGCCTTTTGGTTGCCATTCATGTCTATAGCTCATTCTCCCTCCTTGACAAGAATCACGTGGTCTGCTACGTGCTAGGGACCCATCACGGGATGGCCTGTGTGAGTTTGATCGATTTAAGCTTTGATCCTGAGAGTAACGCAACATGTCTTCGCGTCGATGAGTTTGCTTCCTTAGGTACTCTGATTCATATCTTCTCTCAGAGTGGCTTAAGGGAGGGTTTTGTGCTAGTGCGTTACTAGACTTTTGAGCGGCTTCCTGGGCGGCCAGGAGAGCTTTCTTTTGCGCTTTTTCCTCTAGGCAATCCTTAAGATCATGGTCAAGCCAGTTACACTTAGAGCAGTGTTTTTCGAGTCTCTCATAGACGAGGGTAGCTTCCACTTCATCGCAATTTGAGTACTCGATGATTGAATGTTTGATAAGAGGCAGTCTTCCATTGACATGGACACGCATTCGAACAGAAGTAGAGGTGATCTCTGCCTTTTCGTAAGTCCCTATGTCCTCCCCTATGCTGCAAATGGTTTGTTCCTTCCATAAGTGGATCGGAAAGCCCTGAACTTTGATCCAGAAGGGGAGCATCGATGGAAAATCAGGTCTGTAGGTTCCCACCTCTGGAGGATAATCATCCAACGATCGTAGTGATACGGTTTCTTCTCGAGCACGGTTAACAGATCAGCTTTGAGTTTGAACTGAAACTGGAACATTCCCAAGTCGAGATCAGAGCCGACCAGGGGGATATCAGTCTTCCAATGCTCTGTGAAAAAGGGGATAAGTGACCACACTTTGTGAATCGATGGGTTTGTGACTCGGACCCTAGCTTTCCTAGGTGCAGGGAGATGCTCCAGCGCAACTGCTTTCCCTTTTTCAGCGGTAGAGAGTCTGCGTTGCGTTGTTGAGGCGAGTTACCAAATTCCGACAGAGGCGGTGGGGAACGCTAGTAGATTCGGCCAAGACAGCCGTTCCCAAAGATAAGGTTTCAAGTGTGAGCTCCAGTAACCACTGGATACAGTGAGGGCTAGTTAAGATCCTATTCTCCTGATCTTGGAAGCTTTTGACCCAACTTCTTCTGTAACTGAGCCATGGTGAGGGTAGAGCTTCGAGCTACGATGGAGATGGGCGGCGCCGGTGGTCCCTCCGACCCGGTGGATTTTAGCACAGAGTACGGGTTTGACCAATGGACAATCCAAAAGAAGCAAAAAATTCGAAAAAGGCTCTCGAAAGTCAGACAAGAGTGTTCCAAACAGGAAAGAAACCACATGATAAAAGGGTAAAGCGACCCCTTCAGAAAGTCAAGGACCTTTCTCGAAACACTTGCCTGAGAGAAAAATTCTAAGCTTAAAATGTGTGTTTGCAGCTCCTCATCTTAATTGTTCTAATTGCCTTAAACTAATCCTTGTGAGTAAAGTGTGCTTAGTCGGGGAAGTTTTTTTTTTTTGATAAGTATAGTGAATTTCATTACCAAAGATAATGATACAAGAGATACATTCAAAGCTTGAAGATCAAACCTTATGTATCTAGGATTAGCTAATTAAAGCAAGGCTCTTAGAAAGCCCAAAAAAAAAGATAAAAATACTTTCACACAGAAAAAAAGTTTAACCATCTCCTAAGAAGTGATTAAAGCTTAGCTAAAACATGAAACCAAAACTCAAATGTCAATCCAGTAGTTCAAGGCTGAATCTCTATGTCGAAACCTGCACAAAGAGCAACGAACATTAGAGCAATCAGCTGGAGAATGAGCCGAGGAACCGAGGCTCATCCCGAAGGCGACTTCGAAGGGTGCGACGGCGAAGCAGGGTTGACTATGTCCTGGTCCGGCTAGCACCAACGAGGTCTACTCCAGACGCTGAAACAGCTCCAGAAGCCAAATTCGTCGGTTCCATGAGACCCTAATCCAAAGAAGAGAAGCTAGCAGATAAGTGCGGAGCGATGCAGGCGGAAACAAGCGGAGGTTCATGGCTATCTACTCCGGTCCCTTCACACGAGCATCAACTGAAAAGATTCTAGCTTCAGAGCAAGGACGAGGCTGGAACATCAACGGACGGCTTCCTTCTGGAAATATGAAGAACAGAGGAACCGCAGCTCCAACAACACAAACGACAAAGCAGTCGAGATTTTGAACTAAGGAATCATAAAGAAAAGAAGTCCCCGACGAGAGCCTCATCTCGTCTTTTCATCTTAGATCCGAAGATCAAGATGGGGAAGTTCTGGCTGAGCAATCTAGAGAGGAAGAGGTGGAGACAAGAGGAGGAGGACAAACCAGAGAGGCAGAGGCAGTGACGCTCTGCTGTCTGGCGGAGCCCTCCGAGTCGGATCTGACCCAGATCCAACAACCCTAGATCTAGATCTACCTCAAATCGACGCTTTCTGCATGCAAGTGACCCAACTACATCTTCGCCAATCCTCCAGAGAAGACAAGAACAACTCAACTTCTGTTTAGAGCCGTCAAATCCGGCCGCTATTTGTCGGAATCCAGATGGATTAAAGCAAGGAAGAGGTGGGTTGGATGATTGGCTACATGAGAGGAGGCAGAGAACGGAACGCTAGCTGGGGTGGCGACCGACGGTTGAGAAAGCACCGCCCGCCACCGTGATGGAAGTTATGAGAGACGCCGAGAGAAGAGGTCTAGGGGGAAAGAACCGAGTGAGAAAGTCTCCCACCTCTCTCTAACTTTTTTCTAGCTATTGACTTAGTTGATGTTAAAACGTTTGATGTTAAAACGTTTGTGAATCGTTTGAAACTTCTTCTTAATGTGTGTTTAAGCTCCTGAATTTAATGACATATAGTTTATTAGGGGCCGGCATATGGGCTTGCGCATGGCTGTATATGCAGGTTCATAATACTTGTGTTTAGCCTGGTGATATCTGAAGCTTGATTTATAATACTTCACCCATGGTGGCTATGACTCTCAGGTTACTTGCTGAAATGAATTTATCACTGCCGAACTTTAATGCTAATAATTAATAAAAATAAGTAAGTGTTAAATTCGGGTTTAATTATGGGTTTCCAACTTAAAATCAATTGGCGATTAGTGGATTGGCCCTAACCTCTTTATATATTACTTAATGTCCCTTAGAATTCCTGATGTGGGATATATATCCCTAATACCCCTCCTCGAGATGATGGCTCTTATCGGCCAGAAATCTCAGAACTTTAGGACATTTATACTCGGTCGAGCGAGTTTAACACAACCTTTATACTCGGTTGGAAGGGTTAATTATGACCTTTATACCCGGCCAGAAGGGTTAGTTTTAATTTTAATTAGGAGTTTAGGGTATTTAGGATGCTGGGCTCTGATACCATGTTAAATTCGGGTTTAATTATGGGCTTCCAACTTAAAACCAATTGGCGATTAGTGGATTGGCCCTAACCCTTTATATATTACTTAATGTCCCTTAGAATTCTCGATGTAGGGATATATATCCCTAATAGTAAGCGTCGATAGGTGCACATGATTGTTTCAGCATTTCTCGGAAGCAGGGAAGTTATGGTCGCCGAAGATAGCAGTGGTTACAGATGTGAAAAAGATGAAACGGGTTAGTTACAGATCTAAGAGAATGAGGCAGGTTAGTTACAGATCTGGATGAAATGAAGGAGAAACGAGATACAGACGTAAATCCGAGATTCTCCAGAAATCTTTTTCGAAATCGCATCATAGAGAAACGGCTAGGGTTCTGTGCTTTACTCAATAGAAAGCGAAAAATACTATTTATATGTCTGGTAAATAATCTTGTTAGGTTTAATTTAATTTGGTAAAAATTAAGGTTCAATTCAATTTGAAAGATATCTTCAAAGTTTTCTAACATAAAATACATAAAAAAACTTCCAGAAGACTTCTAACCCCTAAATATACTACCCCCCCCCCCCCCCCCCCCCCCAGAAGATTTCTTGGAAGTTGTCTAACCCCTAAATATACTAGTTTATAAAACCTAAACTCAAATAACTAACTAAATCACTTCATTAAACTTAATATCAACTTTAAAAATGATTTATATGCATAAAACTAAACATATATATAATAGCTCAAAATTAATTTTTTCAAAAAAAAAGATTAAGCTTCCAAAGTCTAGCCCTAAAATATACAGTATATACAATACTACAACATATCTTACCAAATCCTAAACCAAAGAATACCATGACACACTACATTCACTTATCTATGTTGAAAATAATTCAATTTTACTCGATGTTAATTTTCATTTACAAATGATTATAATTACATGATTTCAATTTTTACCCTATCAAACTATTTTTTTTACAAAATTTATAAATTATTTTTTAAGATCTATTTCTTGAAAAGTCTTCTCAAAAGAAGACTTACTAGAGTTATATTCGTAAAAATACATTCTGATTTTTTGTTTCGTCATAAAGGACATGTTGTAATTTCACCAGGCTTTTGGATTATTTTGAAGTTGGGATACAATTTTTCATTTAAAATCAAGTTTTGAGTCATTTTTGAAAAATTTCTCATTTTAATTGTGTTATTATTAACGTATAGTTAAATTAAATATATATAACTATATAATAATCAAAAATTTAAATAGAATAATTCATTTATTTCAGTGTTTCAATTTTTTTAGATTAATACATTTTTGACATGTCTAGAACTAGTCAACATTTGTCTTAATATATTTTATTATAATGAGTTAATGTGTTTGTTAAAACAATCTTTTATTTCATTAATATATTATATGATTTATGAAATAATCTGTAAAATTATAATCATAAAATTTTCAAATGTTATATGTTTCACTATACTATAAACTAATATTAATGTTAGTTAATTTTAATATATTTTATAAATTATATATATGTTTATCTAATTTTACTACACCCACAACATACCAAAAATTTAGGTAGAAACTTTATTACTGTGCTTAATACTGGCATGATCAAAATTTGATCCATAGTTTTTAAATTGAAACAAATCAATATATTTAGTTTGGCTTATTTTTAATTTGATTAAGTAGAGAATACTAAAACTGAATTGATTTTTGTTCATTTGGCTTTTTTCATCCAAACCAAGAAATGGAACAAACAAAATTTATTCAATTTAAACCGAATTTAAATTATAATATCAAATTTTAAGTTATCTTTGGTTTTTAAAAATTAAAACTTGATGTTGTCCAATAGCTGAATTAAAAAAACCTTACATTTTAATTTATTCTGAATAGGTTCAGTAGAATTTTGAAAAAAAATAAACAGATTTCCAAGAATATTATATAACCAATATGAACCTAAGAGCAATTACCAGTTGCAACCTGTAAGAGTTTTTAAAACAAAAAAATATATTATAATAATTAATTATGTATTAATTATGTAAGAAACAGTAATACAGTAACATGTGTCACTTGAAGTTAGTAACCGATCCTTAAAAACTCCACACTAAAAATAAAGTTATATACTCTCTCTCGCCGATATTAATTATTTTTTCTTTTGTCTTAAATGGTAAGATTTCATCTAAGAACTTACCGATGAACTGCTCTAAGAAATCACAAAACCTTAGAACATTAATAATAATTAATTTTAAGAGAAATTTTCACTGTTATAAATCATGGAGTGGATTGTCATTAACCAGGCCCGGTCCAAGACCGGCCCAATACCTAGAAGATGGAGAGACGGCCGAAGCCCTAGAGAGAGGAGAGAGAAGCCGACTTCAATAGAGAGAAAGACGGCCACAAAGCTTGGAGAAAAGGAAACCCTTTTCTTTTTCCAAGTAGATGTAATCTTTCCATTATTATGTATTAGTAGTTTTTCTAATCCTAGTGAGTTTAGGTTTTGGATACTTTCCATTTATCTTCATCTTGTAATCTTTATATAAAGAAACTCTCTTGATCATTAATAATAACACAGAAATATTCAGTCTCTAAACACTCTATTTACAACACGTTATCAGCACGATAGACTCCAAAAACCCTGAGACAAAACCTAACCTAAAATCCGTCACACATAAGCTCTAATCCATGCGCAACTTAAAATCGATCTATCTCTCAAACCCTGAGGAACCAGACGGTGCGAGACATATCAAATTGAAGCTCTTGACGAGAAGAATCCATCGGCGAAACCCGTTTGTCGATCCGATCTCAGACGCGTCCACACTCGCAGAAACAATACTCGGCGCCGTCTTGATCTTTTGGAACCCTAATCCGAACCAACAAGATTTTCAAGCCAAATTCAAATCATGTGAAAGATAAGTTTATCATACCTTAGTTGTTTTATGATATCTTGTTCAGATTATGGTATTCATGTAATCTAATACTCCTTGTTTTTATTTCATGAGCTGAGAGGAGTTGGTGCAAAGATCTAACCCCGAAGAACCCTAGATTGTTCTTGCTTGCGTTCCAGTTTGCAAACACCCGATCAACTAAAGCCCTTAAGCATTCCTGATCCTGGGCATTTGCAGCTTCCTGTTCACAACAGAGCTAGTCCAGTTTGCATTACAGCCAGCTTGAGTTCCCAATCAACCAACTCGCGAACTAGATAAGAAGAAGACGCGTCCCGATCGCGTCCGACGACCTCAGCACACATCCGTGACCAGAAGCAAGACTGTTCCATACAGCTCGCGTCCCTGTCCCATCTTGCGACCCGATAAGGAGCCAGCTCGCGTCCGTGTGCAACTAGAGGTTCATCTGACTTTGGTGGTCCGGTCCAACCCTACAAAATAAAGGTAATTCGAAATCTGAAAACAAGAATCGAACCTGGTTGTTTTGTAAAGATTGAAACCATAAAAGATAATTTCTAAAACTAAAAGCCATAGGTTAAATAGATCAATCCCCTATGAGTAAATCGAAGCTCTATAAGCTCGATCTAAAACCTAAAAACGAGATTGATCCATTGATCAATTAAAATCAGAACCTTAAAGGTTTTTTTGAATCTCAAATCAAATCCCCTTGATCAAAGATCAAAGTTTTCGAAATCCCCTAAAACCCTAATTTTGGAAAATCGGTTTTTAATTTGAAACTTGAGTGTTTGATTGATCGCCTAGAGCTATGATTAGGATTGTTTTAAAACTTGAATCTGAATCTTGTTTAAGCTAAAACCCTAATCTCGAATTTTAAAATTCCTAAAGGTCTTGAAACCTTAAATCTCTCATTACTTAAAGCTTGAAAGATTGATTTAAAGAATTTACATATTGAATGAGAGTTAGGTTGCTAGATTATTTAATTTTAAAACCTAATAGATATGCAACTAAGAAATAGGATTGAATGCATTTAGATCTCGTTTTGTATATGGTCGTGTGGCCTAATACATTGTTCATACTTGCGGCCTTGTGCCCTTGATTGATTAAAAGCTGTGTGGCTTAGTGCATATCAAAGTGACTGTGTGGCCTAGTATCCGGATGGTTATATAAACCGGATTGCATCATGATCCGATCCTTAAGATCGTTGTATCTTATAATGGCCGTGAGGTATAAGCGTCACAATGCAAAGCCGTATGGCCTAAGCATTATAGAGAGACTTATGAAATCATATACACTGATTATTTGAATTGGTTGCAAGAATTCTAAATCAAAGAATTGAGTGATAATATGATTTCAGATGCCGAGAGTTGAACCCATGGATTATGCCATTCTAAATCTCTCTGGAGATAATTATCAAGAATGAGAAATGAACACTTCAATTACCCTGAAGTCTAGAGGACTCAGGAAATGTATCATTGAAGGAAATGATGAAATTGAAAGTGAAAAACATAGAGCCATTACAATAATGCGCCATCATCTCACTGAGGAACTGAGAAATCAGTATCTACATATTGAGAATCCTCGTGACCTTTGGACAGAATTAAAGTCCAGATACACTATGGTATTATTACCAAAGGTCAAACATGAATGGATGAGTCTCAGATTCCAAGACTTTGAGACAGTGGCCGAGTTTCACTTTGTCTTGTCCAGGGTCGTGTACCAACTGAGATTATGTGGAGAAGAGGTAACAGATAATGATTGTCTATTCAAGACATACTCCACATTCCATCCAGAAGATTTGTTGTCAAAACATATCTACATAGAAAGAGGTTCTACCACTTAGAATGACCTGATCTCTTGCCTAACGGTGATTGAGAATAACAAGGTACTAAAGAGGAGCAGTGAGATGAGATACCCTGATACAAATAAGACCGATATAAATCAGGATGAATCCAAGGGAGCCGTGTCCAATATAACTCAAGGAGTGGCCGGCATGTCTATTGACTAAGAGGGATCTCGACATTTTATTTTAAAGTCCTTGTTTTGTGATTTGCTTTTAACCTACTTGATGGTTCATGATTTATATATATATATATATATATATATAAAAGAGTTTGTTTTGATTATTTCTTGCCTGATCTTACTTGAACATATGAATGATTCTATTTTTGTCTAAAGGGCATAAAACCAAGTAAGAAATCATGAATGGGTATAGTAAGCATAGTAAAGAAACTATGGCTAAGGCATTGCCTTAAAAGGCATTATACACACCCAAAAGAACATGTGACCCATTGAAGTTATAATGTATGGTTTCCAAGTAGAAACAATGGGTAAGGAAGGAAACAAGTTCCTTTAGAAAAACGCCTAAGACCTTGAAAGAAAGTGGTCGAGACTATACCGATGATCTTTACTGATCAAAACTATGCTACATATCAGTATGACAAAGAGGCAAGAGATGTGGTAACCATATTGAGATAACACCACGAAATTTTACACTATATGGCATGATAGGATTAACCATCCTAAAGTCTAAACTTGATGCAAAGATTGAAAAGGCACAGAGTTATCCCGTAAAAGATCTCACGTTGTGAAACATATACACAAAGAGAAACTCATTAGGCTCAATTGTCCCAAGCACCACGACCTTATAGTATTGTCATGAGGGGGAGAGAGGATAAACTCATGATCAATACTACAAGTTAGTGTACCACTATGGTCTAAGACCATGTTATATGGCTCGGTCATTACTCGGCCATAGAGGACCATTCGTCGACCGTAGAGGCCATGATACAAACGGCCAAACCGAAGAGACCATGTTATGGTCGGCTGAAAAGGACCATCACCTATACACGGCCATCACCTATACACGGCTTGGCCACGACTTGTATACGCATAGTGCAGGCTTGGCCGCACACAAGCCATTACCTATAAAAAGTTTGGCCATGTAAGCCATTATCTATAAGACTAAGATTCTAAAGTCTATAAGCTTGGAGACATTATGTTTTACATGTATAGAATGATAATATGCATCAGGCCATATAAGTGAGCATAGATATTCCCATCTCAGATTGAATACGGGTCATAAAACCAGACATACACCATCTTAAGAGATTTTGAATAAACCACCACATACATACATGTGCCGTCTAAGATGGAACCTCAGAAGAGGATTGGGAATATATAAATAAGATCTTCTCCATGAAATAAAAAGGACCGAGAGCCAAAACATGGGTGATCAAATAGTGGCCAGGTACGGATTGCATGAAACAAATGAATCCGAATATTAAAGGAGAAAGATTATAAGCTGGATAAAGAATGTTAAAAGTATGAATGGTTTTAACCATCATTGTCTTGGCAAAGATCCTCGAACTAGAGATTATGATTTAAGACGTCCAAAGAAAGATTATATAAAGCTAGCTAATTGAGAAGCTAACCGAAATGCCAGACACTGACCCGAGAAATGACTAACCAGCTTAGCACCAAATGAATGTCCTAGAAGAGACATAATCAAGTTGCTATAGAGTCTATACAAGATAGACCAAGTGTTCCATAAGTTAAAGGAATCTCGGATTGAAAAAATGGTGCATAGAATACAGATCCGAGATTATAAGAGAAACCATACCAGACATTGAGAAAAGGCTGCGCAGCTACACATCTAAGGTACCAAACCATGTGGCTTGGGACGCCAAGCTACTAGGTAACAAAGGTCTTGGATAATAAGATCTCAAATCTATAGATCATGTCTAGAACATAATGCAACCACATGAAAGTGTCGACACACACACACATTTGTATAAAGATACATAAAGTTATAGCACTTGAACATAAAGAGATGAACGAGGATCATGAACCCACGAAAGAGTACTCATACAATCATAAAAGATCATAGAGATTAGAAAAGATAAACGTGGAGGTTCAAAGTATCTAAAGGAGAGATGAGCGTATTGGCCATGTACATATACAGAAACGCCATCTGATAAACCAGTGAAATAGATGGATCTTGTGAGATAAAGAAACCGTGAGAGAAGGCACATGATCACGAGGTCTAAGAGTGTTCATGCCTTCCTACTTAACAACATTAGATTATAGCTTGTTACACAAGGTACTCACAGAGATCAAAGGAACATATTATAAGGAGATAAACTCCTATGTGGTGGTTGCTGCTACAGATTTTCGAAATTGACAATGGTCTGGTCATAAGAAAGAAATTAGATACAATGATGTAATAAGCAGCATATGGATCATTGGATAAGATGATAGAACAGCTTCGTTCCTAAGCTGATTCATGGACTGAAACATAAAGCAGCTGCATACAGGTATGTACAAGAAATTGATCACGCATGATCATTGATCTTGGAGTTGTATAAAAGACAATCCAATACAGTCCATATATTTGAAATTCCTTGTGATTATACTAAACCTAAAAAGAGGTTAGTAGGCATAGAATAAATCTATGTGGGTGTCTAACCAAAAGCGTCCGGCCCCGGCCCTTCAAACTAAAGATGTCCGACTCTGTCCGTCTAAGGGCGTCCGGCTCTTCAGCAAAGAACGTCTGGCTCTTCTACTAGACGCGTCCGGCTTTTAAGTCTAAAAGACGTCTAGCCCTTCTTCTTGATCACAGGCTAGTAGAGACAAAAGATCAACAGGATACAAATGTATTGTAGTCCATAAACTTGTGAGAGTCGAGATCTATGACCTAATAATATATATTTCAGTGTGTGATATAATCCACAGCAACATAGGTCATGAGACACCATCAAGAGATGGATTAAGGACTACAATGTCCGAGATAGATATGGTACTGCCTAAGGCAAAGAAATCGATGTCCACATCCATGAGAATGTTCGGCCGCAGAGCCATAATAAGAGATTATAAACTCACAGCAATGATCATTGATCTTGAACACTCATGAGACAAGTAGTGGACATGTATAGAAGAGGTCTATGATCCAGACATGGATTGACCAGATCAAGACATAGGATTCATGATAACCATGTTTAGTACATTGTCCATGAGTACTTGGTTTATCCGACCATAGTAAAGAGTTAAGAGTAGACGATCACGTCTAGACTATGGACATATGCAAACACGATTTGCAAAGACCCAATAGTGATCTCCGCACATATGCTTTACCGGGACACTCGATGTCAAAAGACATGAGAAACGACCTAAGAGGTCGAAGTGGTCTAGTTACGGCTTAGTAATGAAACTGGCCGATTACTTCCCATCATACAAGAAATATCACGCACAAGATGCGTAGAATGTAGAACCTACACTGAGGTTCACATTAGGGGGAGTAGTGCGTGTTGTACTCTTTTTCCTTCATCATGGTTTTGTCCCACTTGGTTTTCCTGATAAGGTTTTAATGAGGCAACATGAAGCGTACTACAAATCATGTATGGTTATGGCATCCAAGGGGAAGTGTTATAAATCATGGAGTGGATTACCATTAACCAGGTCCGGTCCAAGACCGGCCCAATACCTAGAAGATGGAGAGACGGCCGAAGCCCTAGAGAGAGGGGAGAGAGAGCCGACTTCAAGAGAGAGAAAGGCGGCCACAAAGCTTGGAGAAAAGGAAACCTTTTCCTTTTCCTAGTAGATGTAATCTTTCCATTATTATGTATTAGTAGTTTTCCTAATCCTATTGAGTTTAGGTTTTGGATACTTTCCATTTATCTTCATCTTGTAATCCTTATATAAAGAAACCCCCTTGATCATTAATAATAACACAAAAATATTCAGTCTCTAAACACTCTATTTACAACATTCACCAATATCTATATTATTTTTGAAATTTTCAAAGTTTCAAGAAACCTACTAATGAAATATTAATAAACTTGTATCTTTATTTTGAAAACTCATAGGGATTAGTAATTCTAGCATTGATGCTCTTAAAATACATGACATTATTTTTAACTGGAAAATATGTTACTTCAACGTTATTACAAACCACAATGATATGTTCTTTTTGTCACAAGTACGTCGGCTTTGAATGGGAATATGAAATAAAAATGGTATATTTGTCCATGTGGATCATCTATACTTAAGTCACCATTTACGGAAACATAACAAAAATGTACACACGGTTACCAAAATAATAATATTTTTTTAATTGTTAGGAACAGTATTCAGACTGTTTTAGGTGGCTACTGCTTTTTAATTTTATGTTTTATTCTTTTAACAAGATTTTATGTTTTAATATACTATAGAACTTTAATTATGTTATATAAACCAAATATATTATATAAATTTTATGCATTTATTAAATTTATTATATTAGTTTCTACGATTAATATTTTTATTTTAAATAAATGTTTAAATTAGATATTAAATCTTTTTCTGTATTATTTTTTTTTAAAAAAATCAGTGTTGTATTTAAATTTATTTTATGTTTTGAGTATAACAGTATATATTTATTGTAATAAATTAAGAATTAAGATTTTTTTTTTTTGATGTCGAACGGTCATTCTATTACTCAAGCTTGAGGTGGTCTGAGTAACCAGACCGGAGTAGAACAACCAATGAAAAGTAAGAATTAAGAATTCTAAAAATAACAACTTATAGTTATGAATATATTAACAAAATTATTATAAAGTCATACAGTATTTTAAACCATCTATTATTCATGTTCAAACATATATTTTAAACCATAGCATTCATCTATAGATTGATTTTTGTTTCACTTAGGTTATGAATGGTTTCTAGCTACCATCCGCAAATACATCTTTTGCGGTTGGTAGCGGTTGTTGACAACAATCACATAAAACGCTACAAACCGCTTTACATTGTTCCAAACTTCTCAAATCAAAAACTGGTTCTATCTGGCGTTTGCGGTTACGGTCGGTAGTGAGAGGATAAATTTTTTTATTTTTTTGTAAAAGTAATATAAATATAAAAATAAATAATTTTAGTTACGTTTTAAAAATTGAGATGATATAAATACTAATATATATATATATATAAATCCTAATATAAAAATAATATAAATATAAAATTAAATAATTTTAATACTATGATTTTATAAATATATTTTTATTAATTAATTTTTGTATATGTGGGTAAACCATTCAATAATAACCCGCAAACGCAATAATTTTCAAACGTTATGCTAGTTATACGAAACATTTAATAACGTCTGAAATTGCAATCACCCATTTCCACAAACTTTCCGTACCCGCAACCGCAACTGACGTCTTTGAACGGGTCAGACCTTTACTCCATCCACTAGATTCACAATGCCTATCGCTATTTTCCATCCGAAGCCACGTGTTCGGTAATATCATTTGAATATTCCAGCCAATGTGTTTGAGGAGATGAATTAGAGCCCGAGGCCTTGGACGAAAAGTTGAAAATAAAACTGTAAGAGCATGCGCATTGGGGTATTATGCCGGGTTCACGGGCTCGAGTACATAGGCCCATATGATAAAAATGTAATAAAAAATGGGTTTGTTTCGCCGAACCGGGCCTTACGGTTGAACTCGTAAGGGGCAGGTTCAAGCCACGCGTCCTCCTCTCAGTGGCTTCTACTTTCCGCGTCGGCGAGAGAGAAAGAAGGGTCTCCGCGTATATCGATTCATTTCTCTCATCTCCGTAAAAACTAGGGTTCTTTTCTCTCTGAGACGATTCTCTGTGCGACCTCGCTATCCGGCGGTATTCTCCATCAAATCCACTCCGGTTTCTCTTCTCCACCTCTTAGGTGAGTATTGAGTTGATCGACGGTTCTATTCTCCACCACCTCTCCATCTTTTTGTGTTACGGTTTTAAATCGATTTGGGGATTTTTTGTTTTAGGGTTTCAAATCGATTTGGGGCTTTTAGTTTTACGCGCCTAAATTGATTTGGGGGTTTTATCTTTTACGGTTCTAACCGATTTGGGGATTTTTGTGCGAGGGTTTTAAATCGATTTGGAGCTTTTTTGATTGAGGGTTTTAAATCGTTTTGGGTGTTTGATTGATGGTTCCGTAACTCATATTTTTCATTTATTATCATCTAATACTTGTATTATTCGCAGATGGATCCGGCAGAGGAGAGAAGGAATTCAAAGATCCAGAAGGACCACATAAACATGCTATCCTACGTGAGCGATTCAGAGTACGGGATTCCTAGAAGGTGTCCATGTGGTGGGAGAATCATCGATGAGGTTCGCCGGAAAGACGACTACGACACTCTTCCGGGGAAGCGGTTCTTCACCTGCAAGAACTACGAAGTAAGTAGGAATTTACACAGTTTCCTTATAGATTATGGGTTTATCATTTGAAAACTGTCTGATGATTTGATTATGTTGTAACCAAGGCTGACGGGTTACATTATCGTCAGCCTTGGGTGATAGGTGTGCAGGAGGAGATTGAAAGGTTGACTAAGCGGGTGGAGGAGGCTGAAGAAGTGATGTTGGGGGCGTCGAATCTCGGTAGACAGCTAGATAGACTTGAGGTTTGTTTAAAAAAAATTTCCTGTTATTTACTCGTTTGTTTCTTGCTTGACTAACAATTTTTTTTTTTGTTTACATGTGCAGGAGCAGGTTCAATTCCTCTGTGAGCACGTAGATTTGCTCACCGTGCAGGTTGCAACGCTGGAGAAGGTCTGCTTCGACTGAAAACAGAAGGTAAGAGTCAACCAAACTTTAGATGTAGTTCCTTAATGACTGTTAGCAATTGTTGATTGTTATACATTTATATCGTAAATGTTTAGCTATTGTGGAACTAATGAAACCTTAAAAGATAACTACAACAATAACTAGAACTAGAACCTAGAACTCTAACTACAACTTATAAAAATCTATAATAAATTTTGGTTGTTGGTTGCTGTGTTAAATGGTACTTAGCGTAGTTAATATTTTCTAGTGATTTGATGTGTATTCACTGCTATATGAGAACAAATTGTGTTAGGTAGACTTTGTTTACTCCATCTTCTGCTGTAGTTAATTGAAAGCAAAACCTAGTTTATAAAACCTAGCAAATCGACAACTAAAAACACACAAACATTTAATCACCAAACCAAACCTAAACGAGAAACCAAACATGGAACCTTTCCCCTCACACTCTCCCGGGTTTGTGAACCTTTTAGCTTCGCAGAGCAGTCCATCTATAGACGTTGACTCTGCTGAGGCATTAGGTAACTCGCCCGGGTTAGTTAAACCTTTGGAAAGGAGAAAGTGGGGTGTGAAAGAAGACCTTGTGCTCATTAGCGCTTGGTTGAACACGAGCAAGGATCCCATAGTCGCTAATGAGCAGAAGGTAGTGGCCTTTTGGAAGAGAATAGAGCTGTATTTCAACTCAAGCCCTCAGATGATTGGCTCCGTTCCTAGAGAATGGAGCCAATGTAAGCAGAGGTGGGGAAGGGTGAATGCGGAGGTGAGCAGGTTCGTTGGTTGCCATGAAGCAGCTTTGAAGGAGCAGTCGAGCGGGCAAAATGAGAATGATGTCATGAAAGCTGCACATGACATCTTCTTCAATGACTACAACCTCAAATTCACACTTGAACATTGCTGGAGGGAGCTGAGGTTTGATCAGAAATGGAGGTCACACGTCAAAGATGGTGCAAAGGAGAAGAGGAAGGAACCAGCTCCGGAGGTCAGTACCTGACGATGGAGATGTTAGGCCTCCGGGAGTGAAGGCCAGCAAAGCAGGGAAGCGCAGGAAGCACGGGAATGAAGCTGCTTTTGATCAAGTTGAGAGCTTGCTAGCTATGAAAAATATGTATTCCAAACAAAAGATTCTTGATCGTCTCCTCACCAAAAATGAGGAGACACTTTCTTCTCAAGAGAAGGAACTTAAGACTAAACTAATTGGTGAAATGCTTTGATTTGGTAAGTGTATTTAACTTGGCTGAATTTTTAAGTAAAGCTTGAACTTGATTCTGTTTTGTTTTCATTTGCAGGTGAGAGAGTGCAGGTCACGGGTTGGAGTTAACGTGTTGGAGCTCAGTAGTTGTTGCAGTGGAGGTCACTTGTTTTTGTTTTTTTTTTGTATCATGCTTGTAGTACTAGGTTTCACGGGAGTGTACTATTTTGTATCTTTGTACACTCATTTTAGGTCCATCGGATATGGGTGTATGTACCCACACGGGTTGTATTTTGTACTCCTCACGGGTGTTTGTACCCGAACTAGTAGCTTCATGTCTCCAGTTATATATAAACAATGTGTTCACTCCATTATCATCACCACTCTATTTCTATTTAAAACTTTATTATCATCATGTCTAGTGCTCTCTAATATTGATTATCATCTTACACTTCTATTATTATCATCACGGGTGTTTGTACCCGAGCCATCACCACACTTCTATTTGCATATCTCAACCGTCACAACACTTTGCTTATTCACTTTTGAGACATCAACACACTTGATGAATTCCCAACCATCGAGAACCTCTACTAGTCAACCAAATTTCAAGCTTCAAGCTTCAAGCTTCAAGTCACAAGGTAAGTTCAAGTAAGAAAAAAAAATAGAATCTAGAATTATGGTTATGAAAAAATGACAAAAACAATTTTATAGATTTATGAAAACTTGTAGAGAATTATTTTTTAGAACAAAAAATTATGCATATATTCTAGTGTAAAATAAAAAGATTATTCAGCAAATTTTTAAATTATAAACTTAAAAATATAAACTTAAGAAAATATATGGATTAAGTAAAAAAAATTATAAATTTAAAAATATAAAATTAAGAAAATATATGGATTAAGTAAAAAAAATTATGATGTTAAAAAAGGATTAACTAAAATATTATTATTGTAAAGAAAGTAGGGAATATGACAATTAAAAAGAATTATAGTAAAAAAAAATGATGTTAAAAAAGGATTAACTAAAATATTATTATTGTAAAGAAAGTAGGGAATATGACAATTAAAAAGAATTATAGTAAAAAAAATATTGGATTACGAAAAATAAAAATAATTCCTTGTCTTTTCAATGAAGGATAAGGCAAAAAATAATGTCTTCCTCATCAAGTGATGAAGTTGATGAAGCTTTAGAAGAAATGATCGACCAAGTTGTTGATAATTACATCGACTCAGTGATTCATGGTCACCCCAACAAGTCCAAAAGACGGGCTTATATCGAAAGAGCTCGGGAACAAGGACACAATCAGCTGTGGAACGATTATTTCAATGATAATCCTACATACCCACCGGAAATGTTTAGGAGGCGTTTTCGAATGAACAAACCATTGTTCCTTCGCATTGTAGAACGTATAAGTAATGAAGTTCCATACTTTCAGCAAAGACGAAGTGCTTGCGGAAGGAACGGGCTATCTCCACTTCAAAAGTGTACGGCAGCTATACGTATGCTGGCATATGGTCAATCGGGAGATACATATGACGAATATCTCCGACTTGGTGACAGTACAGCACGTTTATGTTTGGCAAATTTCACTGATGCAATAATACAATTGTTTGGAGATGAATATCTACGAAGCCCTACAGCGGAGGATCTTCAACGATTACTCGATGTTGGAGAGGTACGGGGGTTTCCGAGAATGAAAGGCAACATCGACTGTATGCATTGGGAGTGGAAAAACTGCCTTACGGCTTGGAAAGGTCAGTTCACATGTGGTTCAGGAAAGCCGACAATTGTCTTAGAAGCCGTGGCATCACAAGATCTTTGGATATGGCACGCATTTTTCGGCTTACCAGGTACACTCAACGATATCAATGTTCTTGATCGGTCACCTGTTTTTGATGATAGCTTACATGGTCGAGCGCCAAAAGTTAAGTTCAAGGTCAACAACCACACTAATCGTATGACCTACTATCTTACAGACGGAATTTATCCAAACTGGTCAACATTTATTCAATCCATCCCACTTCCTCAAGGTCCTAAAGCCGAGAAATTTGCACAAAAGCAAGAATCCGCCAGAAAAGATGTCGAACGGGCTTTTGGAGTATTACAGTCGAGGTTTGCAACTGTTAAAAACCAAGCTCTACAATGGGACAAGGAAAAGATAGGTAAGATAATGAGAACTTGTGTCATATTGCACAATATGATAGTAGAGAACGAACGACACGGATACGCTCAAATAAATACTTCTGAGTTCGAATCAGGAGAGTCAAGCAGAAGTTCAAAGGTGACAAGCAGAGAAAGTATTCAAGCTGGTGATATGTTAGGCATGCGCAGAGAAGTTCGAGATCAAGAGAAGCATGCTCGTTTGAAAGCTGATTTAATGGAAAATATTTGGCAAAAGTTTGGTGATGAAGATGAATAAGCTTTGTATATTTTTCAATTTCTCAATTTATATAATCTAATCTTTTAATGTATTGAATAAATAGTTTTCACAAATTTAATAATATTTTTAATATTTTCTTCATGTATTCTGAATAATTTGAATTTAAAAAAAAAAATTAAATATTATTATTTTAGTCTTATGAACTCTTTCTTCAAAGTTCACCAATGCAGAAAAAAACAAATACAAGGTTCATATCTATTCATGAACTCACAAAAAAATATTAAAAAAATCATGTGAACCAATGCACATGCTCTAACACTCAGATGCAAAACTCCATAAAACCTCTGCCCCCACATAAGCCGTACTCACTCATCATTAATGAATGCTTCAACCGCACTACTCACTGTAATAAACCTCAACAAAATCATTTCAAAACTTCATTCTCTTTCCAAGCTTCAACATTCCCCAAGAAACACATAAGACAGCAACCAACTTTTAATCAAGCTTCTTCTTGGCTGTTGAGTTTCAAAGAGGGGACAAGAAAGAAATGGTGAGGAAGAAGAAGAAAGGCAACAACTTTAAGCTGCTGACTCTGTTTCTGTTTCTTGGTACATGCCTTGGAGACTACGGCATTGGAGTCGGAATCGGCGACGGTGGAGCTTGGGTCGGCGGCGGCGGCGGTGGCGGAAAGCAACAGACAAATGCAGCTTACAGTGCTCTTCAATCCTGGAAATCCGCGATTACAGAAGATCCATCTGGTGTTCTTAAGACATGGGTTGGTGAAGATGTCTGTTCTTACAAAGGAATCTTCTGTTCTGGTTCTTCTGTAATCGCCGTCGATCTAAACAAAGCAAATCTCAAAGGCAACATCGTCAAAGACCTCTCTCTTCTCTCAGACTTAACCATCCTCCATCTCAACAGCAACAGATTCTCAGGCCCAATCCCAGTTTCTTTCAGAGCCTTGGAGTCTCTTCAAGAACTCGATCTCAGCAACAACAGATTCTCAGGCTCTTTCCCTCAAGCCACAATCTACATCCCTAACCTCATCTACCTCGATCTCCGGTTCAACAGTTTCACCGGTTCGGTTCCTGAGAATCTGTTCAACAAACAGTTAGACGCGATTCTCCTCAACAACAACCAATTCACCGGAGAAATCCCCCGGAATCTCGGATACTCATCGGCATCGGTGATTAATTTGGCGAATAACAAATTATCCGGCGAAATACCGACGAGTTTCGGTATATCCGGTTCGAGATTGAAGGAGGTTCTGTTCTTGAATAACCAGTTAACCGGTTGTATACCGGAATCGGTCGGAATGTTTAGCGAAATTGAAGTGTTTGATGTTAGTTTCAATTCGTTGATGGGTCATGTCCCCGACACGATCTCTTGCTTGTCGGAGATCGAAGTTTTGAACTTCGCACATAATAAATTATCCGGGGATCTTCCTGATTTGGTTTGTTCTTTGAGGAATCTGATAAATCTCACCGTTGCTTTCAACTTCTTCTCCGGGTTTAGCTCTGAGTGCTCGAGAGTCAGCTCTGGGTTTGATTTCACCGGAAATTGTATTCCCGGAGTAGGTTATCAGCGGCCGCGGCCCGATTGTTCGGTGATTGCAGGCGGCGCTTTGAGTTGCCTTAGGATTCCGGCGCAGCCGTTAACGTGCGCTGCGATCTTGGGATCGAAGGTGACTTCATCTCCATGAAAATATATAAAGTTCTTTTTGAGTATCTTTGTTGCAAGATTTGTAATGCTTTGTTGACTTTATTATGATAGAAAATGCCAAAAATGGTTTTATCAGTTAGTTACTTAATTATACTCCAATAAACTGATTTAGTATTTAGTACGATGGATTGATTACTAGAAGCTTATTTCTGATTATCTATCTTGTTTTCTTCTTATAACAAACTAGATTAAGACCCGCGCCTTACGCGGGATAAACATTATATATAAAAATTATTTTATGTATTATATGTTCTTACATATTATGAAATAATAAATATATATTGAATAATTAAAACTCAGTAACTATTACATATATAATTAAATTAGTGCGAATGTATAAATCAAATTTATTAATCCAAACAATTTTTTAAAAAATTTGATAGGATATGTAATTAAATTTAAATGATATTAACATACATATTATATTTTTAATATTAATGTCTATTAAATGATGATTTCTACTCATATGTTTTTTTGATCATGTGTATCTTTAATAGCAAAAAATTTAAATTACTGATAACAAAATTTTCATTGTGGGATTAATAATTTTAGTAATTTATAATTTAAAAAAAAATTATCAATGTTAGTTCAAAACTTTTATCAAAAATAATTATTCAAAGTAAATTTTGAAATTAAAATATTTATTTATTCAATATGGTTTATAGTTTAATTTAGAATGATATATATACATTTATATTTTAAATTTTAATGATTAATTAAGTTAGACTTTTATTTATATGATTTTGTAATCATTTTTATTTTGTCATAACAAAAATTTTAAACCATGGATCGCAAAATTTGAATGTGAGACTTTTAACAGTTTTAGTAATTTATAGTCATTTTTAAAATTCAAAATATAACATATACAGAAAAATCTAAATTTTTTATAATATGGTTATTGTGATTTTTTTAAATTATTTTAATAGTTTAAAATTAAACAAATTTGATAGAAGATATATTATTTTTTTATCAGATCTTTATTATTCAAAATCATTAATTGTCATATATACTTTAGCCACATTAGGCAATTCCGTAATCTTTATTTAAGGAAATAATAAATGACATTAATAATGAATTTATGGTTAGTTTAATAAAAAACTTATTATATAATTAGATGGACCAACATATTTCTCTAATAATTCTAAGAATCATCCTAGTGATGACACGTGTCTACAAAAAGAAGTTGTAATGTTTCACAAATAATATATAGGGGATTTAATATAAGAGAATCAAGAATATTTAACTTATCTTCAATAAGTACATGGTCATGTTTTTCTTGGAAACCTAATAAAGAATTTTACAATAAGCAATGCCAAAGAGCTCTAAGAATTCAATTAGTAAAATGATTGAAGATATGAAAATGTCAATTTGCACAAGCATATAAAAGCAACAAATCAAAATATTTTTGTTTAAAAAAAATCAGGAAATATAATATCAAATAACATAAGCATAGTTGAAGTCACTAATTACCAAACTTGTTAAAGTGGTACAATATAATCAAAATATAATCATTTTGGTCGGTGAGCAATGGAAGTAATGTCTTATTACGGGCATTCTGCACAGACCCGATAAAGAACCACTGCCACCTCTTTTTCGAGTGCTCGTACACGGAGGAGGTATGGAATGGAGTAGACTTACTCAAAATTATACTCAGCTTACAGTACACAACGCATTGGGACAGGATCAAGGAAGTGCTTGTCGTCGATTCCCCACCAGAAAAGTTGCGGCTTTTTCTATTAAGTTATATATTTGAAGCTGCAATCCACTTTATTTTATTGGAAAGGAACTTGAGAAGCATGGCGAGCCTCCAAGTCAACCTACCAACCTTGTCCAATACAATGATAGACACGTTTAGAATCGACTTATTTCTGTTCAAAAGCATGGAGAAGTTAGATATAAAGGAGGCTAGAAGCTTGGTTTGCTTCTCGATAAATAGTGAATTGAAACCAGAAACCAAGATCTTCTTCATAGAGCATCTCAAACTTATTGTTATATTCATCTCTAAATACTATAATAAAGAAAAAAGTACTCCAGCTCATTGTTATATTCACCTCTATAATAGAAGAGAAAATAGTATTTTGTTAGTGTTGGTACGGTTTGGTTGAGTTCGGTCTGGTATTACTTGAGAGTAAGCTTCGCTGGAGTCGAGATAAGGTCGTATAAGAGTTGTTAGAGAATATAGAATATACGTAGATGTTGATAACTAAGGATCTATTGTGAAGATCTCTTTGTCTTGTATATATTCTCATTGTGAGTACTGAATACAACAACACGTTCTCAATACTTTCTTCCTAAGTTTACATGGTATCAGAGCAGTGCTAGATCCAGTAGAAGAAATTGTTGAGAAAAAAAAATATCATGTCAAAAGATCTTGCAGTTGCAAGCGTCAGTGGTGGGAGCAGTATGTCCTCACCTTACTTTCTGTCACATTCAGATAATCCTGGTGTCTCCATCTCTCCAGTCTCGTTGACAGGAGAGAACTATGCCGAGTGGTCGTCGGAGCTGGAGAACGCGCTGCGTGCCAAGCGCAAGACAGGATTCATTGATGGATCTCTGACTATGCCGAGTGAGACGGAGAAGCCGGCAGAAGCTGAGCAGTGGAAGACTGTAAATTCAATGATTGTGGGTTGGATAAGAGCTTCCATCTCGCCCACGATCCGTTCAACCGTGACGTTCACACCTGATGCGTACAAGATGTGGGATGATCTGAAGAGGAGATTCTCCGTCGGGAATACGGTTCGAGTACATCAACTGAGGGCAGAGTTAGCGGCTTGTAGACAAGACGGTTCCAGTGTTATGGAATACTTTGGTCGCTTGGTGCTCAAGTGGGAGGAGCTTCTCAGATACAAACCAATCCCACAATGTACTTGCGGGGCCTCAGAGAAGTTCGTTGCAGAGTATGAAGAGGAGAAAGTGCACACGTTCCTAATGGGACTAGACGATGCTCGTTTTGGTAATGTGTGTACGAACATCATCGGCATGGAGCCCTTACCAGATCTCAACTCTGTTTATCAGCGAGTGATAAGGGAAGAGAGACGTCTGGTGTCAGTCCAGAGTTGAACCTAAACAAGACGCAGTCGGGTTCATGGCGAAATCAGACGGAGGTGCTGGCGACAGTGCGTCTATGAGTGGTTTGATTGCAGCAGTGGCTCGCAGTCGTGGTAGCTCGTTGGTATGTTCTCATTGTGGAAGGTCTGGACACGACAAGAAGGATTGCTGGCAGATTGTCGGGTTCCCGGAGTGGTGGACAGAACGCAGTCAGAACAGAGAGCGTGGTGGACGCAACAGAGGAAGAGGGCGAGGCCGTGGTCAGGCCAAGGCTAACGCAGCTCAAGCAACGAGCAGCGCTGGTGTTCCTGGACTCACCAACGAACAATGGGCCTCTCTAACTGCTCTTCTTGAGCAGCAAAAGAGCACACCGATTCCTGACAAGTTGAATGGTAAGCAGCAGACTGGTGAGGTGATCCTCGACACCGGGGCATCTCACCATATGACTGGTGATCTCTCTCTGCTTACTGAAACTGTTAATATTGTGAACTGCCCTGTGAGCTTCGCAGATGGTAGTCAAGTTCTCGCGTCGAAGAGTGGTTCTCTTAGGCTCTCAGACAAGATTACGTTGATGAATGTTATGTTTGTGCCTAATCTGAATTGCACACTGTTATCGGTTGCTAAGTTGCTTAAGCAAACCGGATGTCTTGCTGTCTTTACTGACACTCTGTGTGTGTTGCAGGACCGTTTTACGAGGACCCTGATTGGAGCCGGTGAAGAACGGGATGGCGTTTATGTTTATCGGGATGTTACTATGGCACAAGGACACAGAATCAAAGCCGCTGAGGACAAGACGATGTGGCATCGGAGATTAGGACATTCTGCATTTGGTGTTTTAGGAAATTTGCCTTTTGTTTCTGGTGTTTTAGACAATAAAGAAAATTTTGGTGGTTGTGACATTTGTTTTAAATCAAAACAAACTCGCGGGGTGTTTTCCGAGAGTTTTAATAAAGCTTCAGTGCCATTTGAGTTAATACATGTTGATCTATGGGGTCCCTATTGCAAACAATCTTCCTGCGGTGCAGTGTACTTCCTCACGATCGTCGATGACTTCTCGAGGGCTGTATGGATACATCTACTACTTGAGAAGACTGAGGTCAAGACGATTTTGCCAAATTTCTGCGCACTGGTTCAAAGACAGTTTGGTCGCTCAGTGCAGACAGTGAGGAGCGACAATGGTACTGAATTCGTCTGCTTGTCTAAGTACTTCGCGAGCAATGGCATTATCCATCAGACGTCGTGTGTAGCCACTCCGCAGCAGAATGGTCGAGTTGAGCGGAAGCATCGACACATTCTCAATGTCGCGAGATCGTTAATGTTTCAAGCGAGTCTCCCCATCAAGTTCTGGGGCGAATGTATTCTTGCTGCAGCTCACGTCATTAACAGAACACCTTCCAGCTTACTACATGGGAAGACACCTTATGAGTGCTTGTACAGCAAGGCACCAAACTATGATGACATCAAGGTGTTCGGTTGCTTGTGTTTCGCGCACAAGATGTCCCGAGATAAAGATAAGTTCAAGGAAAGAAGTCGGAGATGCATCATGGTTGGATATCCATACGGGAAGCGAGGTTGGAGGCTCTATGATCTGGAGAACCACGAGTTCTTTATGTCTCGTGACGTCGTGTTCCAAGAGGACACATTCCCATACCTTGATGAACACGTTGAACCACTCGGAAGCGACGAGCTGCCTATCCTCTATGATCAGGGAGTGTTACATGAAGAACCACTGGTCGTAGAATCAAGGGGGAGTATTGGTGATGCAGTGGTCGAACCGTCTGAGACATCTGGAGTATTGACGGTGGGAGAAAGAGTAGCAGAACTGGGTGCTGAGACAGAGAAAGTAACACATGCAGTTCCTATAGCTGAAATCGGAGTTACAGAACCTGTTCAAGAGGAACAGTTGTTGGGAAGAGGACATCGCGTGTCACAACCTTCGGTAAAACTCAAGGACTATGTGACATACAACGCACAATGCCTCGTCGATAAACATAACGCCACTCCAATCTCACCTGCAACAACTCCATCAAGGTCCTCCGACTCGGTTCAAGGTAAAACGTCCTATCCACTCTCCGCATATGTTACTGATGCTATGTTTTCACAGAAACATCAAGTGTTCCTTGCAGTCATCACAGAAGGAACAGAACCGAAAAGCTTTAAAGAAGCTATGTTGGATCCCAACTTCAAAGAAGCCATGTCAGTAGAAGTAACAGCACTTGAAGAACAAGGAACTTGGGATGTGATGAAGCTTCCTAGAGGAAAGAAGGCGCTAGCATGTATGTGAATTTATAAATATAAATACAACGCCGACAGGAACTGTAGAGAGACCAAAGGCGCGTTTGGTGTTGTGTGGAAACAGACATGTAGAGGGAGAAGACTACGACGAGACGTTTGCCCCGGTAGCCAAGTTAACTACGGTGCGAACCTTGTTGGAAGTGGCTGCAGCTAAGAACTGGGAAGTGCACCAGATGGATGTACATAACGCGTTCCTCCACGGGGATTTGAAAGAAGAAGTGTACATGCAGATGCCTCCTGGATTTCAAGCGACCGCACCAGGCAAAGTGTGCAGGCTGAGGAAATCTCTCTACGGTCTGAAGCAGGCGCCGAGATGTTGGTTCGCTAAGTTGACGACGGCATTAAAGAAGTTCGGGTTTAAGCAATCCTACTCTGACTACTCATTGTTTACATATATCAAAGGAGACAAGTCGCTGCGAGTGCTCATCTATGTTGATGACTTGATCTTGACTGGAAATGATTCAACGATGATGAGCAAGTTCAAGGTGTATTTGAATGAGTGTTTCAAGATGAAGGATTTGGGAAGAGCTAAGTATTTTCTGGGAATTGAAATCGCAAGGGGGCCTGAAGGAATGTTTTTGTCTCAGAGGAAGTATGCCTTAGACATTATTGCAGAAGCAGGGATGCTCGGATGTAAACCAGTTTCGACTCCTTTGGAACAGAACCATAAGTTACTGTCAGATAAGGGGGCGTTCTAGACGAATCCTGCACGGTTTAGACGATTTGTGGGAAAGCTTGTGTACCTCTCCATTACGATACCCGAGCTCAGTTATGCTATCCATGTACTCTCGCAGGTCATGCACAAACCAAGAGAAGCACATTGGGATGCAGTGGTACGAGTGATGAGATATTTAAAGGGATGCCCCGGACAAGGAATTATGCTGAACGCTGCGAGTGACCTTCGTCTTCGTATATTCTGCGACGCGGACTGGGCGGCTTGCTCCAATACGAGGCGATCGTTGTCTTCCTTCATCACTCTGCTTGGGAACTCTCCAATCTCCTGGAAAACTAAGAAGCAGGACACAGTTTCTCATTCGTCTGCTGAAGCAGAATACAGATCGATGGCTGCTGCGTTGCGAGAGCTCAAATGGTTGAAAATACTATTGAACGACATGGGAGTGCAACATAAGTGGCCAATGGAGATGTTCTGTGACAGCAAATCAGCCTTGTATATTGCAAACAACCCTGTGTTTCATGAACGTACTGAAACACATAGAGTCTGACTGCCATAGTGTTCGAGATGCAATACAGGATTGACTGATTGTGACTAGGCATGTGCGCACTACAGAGCAGTTAGCTGACATCATGACAAAGGCTTTGGGAGGTCCTGCGTTCAACTACTTGCTATCCAAGTTAGGTGTACGTAATCTCCATTCACCTACTTGAGGGGGAGTGTTAGTGTTGGTACGGTTTGGTTGAGTTCGGTCTGGTATTACTTGAGGAGTAAGCTTCGCTAGAGTCGAGATAAGGTCGTATAAGAGTTGTTAGAGAATATAGAATATACGTAGATGTTGATAACTAAGGATCTATTGTGAAGATCTCTTTGTCTTGTATATATTCTCATTGTGAGTACTGGATACAACAACACGTTCTCAATACTTTCTTCCTAAGTTTACATATTTCTCTATTATAGTCATATATTTTTTTTTTCTCAAAACAATCCTTTAACTTTCAAACTTTTATAGTTATATCTAAAACAATTTTTATAGGAAAATACCATTTTTATTAACATATAATCACACTTTTTACTTACCTAATAATCATATAATGAAACTTTAATTTAAACAAAGTCATAATTTTATGAAAATCTTGTAAATACTAAAACTTAATAGGGTTAATTTTCAACTTTCATAAATAAAAGGTACTTATTGTAAAATAAAAATAGAATCTTTTGAGAATATTTCTTTTTAGAGTTAAAAATAGATAACTACATTGAGAGAAACATATCTCTATTTTAGAGTTCCTTTATTTTGGAGATAGAAACATGAGAATACATTGGAGATAGGTCTTATACTCAACATCTCTACTGTACTTCTAAGAAAAAAAACAGAGTCACACCTGATACAAAAAGCTGTTTTCTGTTGAATTAATTTTACATTCATTCAATATATATATTTATAATCATTATACATACTTATTTAATTAATTATCCTTTGAAAAAGAAAAAAAAAATTAATTCACAATTTTGTGAATCACGTATGGTGGACTTCAATTTTTACATATTTATTAATCCATACATTATTTCTAAAATTTACTGTTATCGAAACAAACGAATTTGAACTTTAGAAAATAAAATCAA
This sequence comes from Brassica incana, assembly GCA_945779075.1. NCBI lineage: Eukaryota > Viridiplantae > Streptophyta > Magnoliopsida > Brassicales > Brassicaceae > Brassica > Brassica incana. The sequence goes on along the minus strand of CALZFW010000023.1, from coordinate 4,373,978 downwards.
CAATACATTGTATAGAAGTAATTGGTGTAGGCTCATCCATATATTTTCAGAAACACACTAAATTGCATTTGAATCTTAAAACATCTAGATGCTAAGCCTATTTCAGCTGTTTTTTTAAAAAAAATTAAAAACGGTGCAGTCTGTAGATTTGCAAGATCAAGTGTGATACATATAACTCAACATGATAATGGTCTTTGGTAATACATGGAGTTCAGCATCATCCAATGCATGGTATGAGGAGTCTCCACTTCTCAGAGAGGCTATGAGCTTTTCTTTCAAAACAAGTGCTCTCTCCCTCATCCCTGCACCTTCTTCATCCACAATCAACCTCTTCACAGCTCCCTCGACATTTCCTCTTTCCACTTCACCTTCCATCTGAATCTCTATTTCCCAAACACTCAGTAAGTACGCTGCGTTTATCTTTTGCTCGCTTTGAAAAGGCCTTAAAATCAGTGGAACTCCTTCCACAATACTCTCTAGTGTTGAGTTCCATCCACAATGACTCCAGAATCCTCCCACCGCAGGATGTCTTAGTATACTTCTATCCGCGGTGCACGTTTCACAATGTATCCTCTTTCTAATACCATCGTACTAATTTCATTTGGCAATACCTCTAGCCCGTCTGATCCAAGGATAGAGCCTGGTCGAATGACCCATAAAAAAGGTTGGTTGCTATTACACAATCCCCAAGCCATCTCCAAAACTTCCTTGGTTTCCATCTTAGCTACTGTTTCCACGCTTATGTATATGACTGACCTCGGTTTCTGCATGTTTAACCATTCAATGCAACCCTTGTCTTCTTCCTGTAAACTAGAAGGTTTTGAAGCTGTAACGTGAAGAGGACCTAATGCGTACACTTCAATTTCAAGTTCTTGTTTCAGCCATGACACAGAAAAGTTCACTGACGAGCTTTTTGGTAAGGTGGCAAATTGAAAACCAGAAAAGTGTTGCAGAGAGCTTACTATATTGTATTGTACTTGAACAACTGTAATTGAAAAACTAAGTTAAGAGCTTCTCCGAGTTGCATCATAGGAGTTACATGCCCTTGCGCTGGAACTGACTAACACTATCCTTCTCTTTGTTTCCTTTTTCTCCATTGCTCTCTCTCCAATTCCTTAATGATACAGGAAAACTCTAAACAAGTGATCCAAATAATTAATAAAATCCTAGTTGTGATAAAATAATTTACAATCTTCCAAAAGATGTCATTTAGTTATTCCTCATGTGACTACAACTTTCTTTTAATGCAGTAACCATTCCACTAGCTAATGGTTTATTAGAAGGAAGGACGTAACATTACCGTTTCTATTGTTTAAACCTATTGGCAAATTTGTTTTTGTTTTTATTGGTTTTAAGGCTTTTAACAAATGGTAGGTCTTGTTTTGAGATTTAGCTAATTGTTGAAATATCAAGAACTTGAAGTATACAAATATAATAAAAGACTAACTCAAAAGTAAAACATTCTCTATGTCAAATTAATACTCAAAAGAGGTTGTTCAAGAGGGCACTATTACAAAATCATGGTCCTAATCGTTTCCTTAAATCCTTCTTGTTCGTTATAAATAGGAGGAAATTGACAAGGACACTTGGCGTGAATGGAGTTATTGATTAACCTAGAACAAAGGCGAGACGTGAGCAGAATTAATTAAAATTTTATTTGGGGCTAAGAATATGTCTTTTGAGTTTAACGGTTCAGATTCATCTTGCGACATTCTTGTTAGGTCCCTATTTATCGAGAGACGACGAAGTCCTCTCAGAGTTGAATTGCATTGCACGTACATACGTAAAGAGCTTAAAAAACGAACCGGGTAGAGAAAAAGGAAGAACAAGAAAGAGATCGAGATAATGTCGTGGCAAACTTACGTTGATGAGCATTTGATGTGCGATGTCGGTGACGGCCAAGGTCACCACCTCACCTCTGCCGCTATCATCGGCCATGACGGTAGCGTTTGGGCTCAGAGCGCTAATTTTCCTCAGGTAATCTCTCTCTTTCTCTCATCCTTGATCGTCCATGACTGCGTTCTTGAAGATTCATACTCGTATTTTGTTAAACCTGGCTATATAACCGTTAAAACTATTATTTGTAGGCTCTGCGTAATACTCTTAATTTATTCGGTGTTCTGTTCAATGCTCTATCTTGCATATGTTAAAAGAGGGATATGAGGATCATGTTTTGGTTGATTTTGTTCTAATTTCTTTCCAACTGGAACAAAGAAAATATTTTATTGGAGAAAGATATATACTTGTTTCCCAAGTTATTACCACTATTTTATACATAAACAGATCACCTTTGTGATTTCTACTTTTTCTGATTTTGGATATGGTTAAACATTTAGTTTAATTTGACCCCAAAATAATATATGATGATTCATTCTCTTCAAACAGTTCAAGCCTCAAGAGATGACAGATATCATGAAAGATTTCGATGAGCCTGGTCACCTCGCTCCCACAGGCTTGTTCCTCGCAGGACTTAAGTATATGGTAATCCAAGGCGAGCCTGGTGCAGTCATCCGTGGCAAAAAGGTATGATTATGGTGTTTTTAGATTAACGGTTCAGTGTTTGTTTTAGGATTTTGAAAATAGTTTATGAGAAGCTTTAAATATGTTTTCCCAGAAGCTTAAATATTCTTTTACTTTCTCATGAGCTTAATGTGCAATGTTCTATTTATTTTTTATTTTTTTATTTTTTTGAACTTTTGCAATGTTCTATTTTTACATATAAGCTCACAACATTAAATATTCCGTTTCCGTTTGGCGTCTTTTACCTTTTAAAAATGATGAAGCTTGAAACATATTATATATTGTAAAATGCAAATTCATATATAAAAAAGTTCATGCCTACTAGGAGAATCAACTCTTGCGAAGATGGTTATGTAATCACTTGATATCTGATGTTAAGAATCTAGTTTTCAAACTCAAAACCGTTATAAACGATTTGAATTCGCGGGATTCTTATTACAAACTTGTGCAGGGGGCTGGAGGAATCACAATCAAGAAGACAGGACAATCAATGGTGTTTGGTCTGTATGAAGAACCAGTGACTCCAGGACAATGTAACATGGTCGTCGAGAGGTTGGGTGATTACTTGGTCGAACAGGATCTCTGAAGCCTTCTAGAATGCTATATTGCTGTTGTTCCAATCCTATAAACCATTGTTTCACTTTTATTTTTGGCTGGGTGCATGGGTTCTTATGTTTTCCTAATTTAATATTTGGCGTTTCTACTTTAGCAAAGTTTAAAAGAATATGAAACCTTCCTCTTTTGCATGGTTTCATTGATTAATTAATTTTGTTTGTTTTGGTTTAATTTTATCTTTAAATGTATTTATTGCGTATAATTCAGACTGGAAAATCATTATATGAATAATAAAAAGCTTAGTTTTGCTTGGAAAACATCGAAAATATTAGTTGTTAAAAAGGAGAAAAAATTCAAATATACATTGAAAAATTATAAAACCTAATTTGTTTGGTGGCCCCACAAATCCAAACCACAAACAAATAAAGCAGCTAAACTATATGAAAAGTAGGCCTCCCGTTACATTGCCACGTTAAAATGTCGTTTTGGTAACGGAGAAGGCTTTACTAAGGTGTGTTATGGGTTTCACCGCCTCAACTGAACACACACACAAAACAACAATATGAGCAATCCTCGAACTGTGAGATACATTTTTTCTCTCCGAATCACGTACATTGATTTTGTCTTTAATATCTGGCTTGTGTAATCTTTTTGATCGTGTGATTTATGGTCTATCTGAAGCAGGTGTTGAAGAAGCTGGAGCCATGGCGTGACCTCAAAGACAAAGTGGTTCTTGTGACAGGAGCTTCATCTGGTATAGGAAAAGAAATTTGCCTTGATTTGGGCAAAGCTGGCTGTAAGATTATCGCAGCAGCACGTCGTGTCGACCGCCTCAAGTCTCTCTGCTCTGACATCAACAGCTTCTGTTCAACCGGAACACAAGCCGCATCTCTCAAGCTAGACGTCGCATCGGATGCAGCCACCATTCGAAAAGCGGTTAAGGGAGCTTGGGGAATCTTTGGAAAGATCGATGTGCTGATCAACAATGCTGGAATCAGAGGCAATGTCAAGTCGAGTTTGGATTTGTCGGAGGACGAGTGGGACAAAGTGTTCAGGACCAACTTAACCGGACCATGGTTAGTCTCCAAATACGTCTGTATTTTAATGCGTGACGCTAAACAAGGTGGCTCGGTGATAAACATCTCTTCGATGGCGGGGGTTCACCGTGGTATGCTGCCTGGTGCAGTCGCTTATGCTTGTTCCAAAGGCGGAGTTGACATAATGACGAGGATGATGGCTATTGAGTTAGGTGTTTACAAGATCAGAGTGAACTCGATTGCGCCGGGGCTGTTCAAGTCAGAGATCACACAAGGTCTTATGCAGAAAGAGTGGCTCAAGAAGGTGAACGAGCGGACAGTCCCCTTAAAGATGCAACAGAGCGTTGATCCTGGGCTTACCTCTCTCGTTCGGTATCTCATTCATGACTCTTCTCAATATGTCTCTGGCAATACATATATTGTTGATTCCGGAGCTTCATTACCTGGTCTGCCTATTTTTTCTTCTCTTTGAACCTTAAATTTTGTGTGTTATAAGCAATAATAAGTGAATACTTTTACCAAAAATAAAATAATAAGTGAATACATTTACACATTCTCCGCCTACTTTTGAGAACTATCAACCTTGGTCGCATAGGTTTTCTTATAATTCGTGTGCCTCCCATGAATCATTGGTTAGCGACTTAGAGATGACAATCATTTCCGTCATTGATGGGAGTCCCAGACTCTTCTGAATATGTCTCTGGAATGTATGGTTTCTCTTGGCTTTGGTCTACGAGTTCTTATAACTCATGCTTTGTATCTCTTCATGTGTATAACTCTAGTTTGAATCAATGAATTCTTTAGTGAAAAAAGGTCTTAACATTTACGCCAACAAAAAAAAACACTATGATTGATAATTAATATTTACACAGAAAAAACAATGATTGATTATTGAATATGATGGCCAGATTTAAGTGCAATGTTGGCTATAACACAATAATATATCGTTGAGATCTCTGTAGAGAATGTCCACTCTGTAGAGAACAAATGATGGCACATTCTGGCATCCCTCAACTTCCCTTTTAAATAAATTTATAGATTTTTATTAAAAATATGCATAATTTAATCATATTAATATGCTGTTTTTGATCAACTTTGTAGATACGGTAGGGAAATCTGGTGAAATAATTATAAAAAAAAACAATAATTCACTGACTAACTAAAATCACACCCTCTCTCCTCTTTTTTCTTTCTATTTCTCTCTGTACTCTTTCTACAAAACTAAATTTTCTTTTTCTCTTAGCTATTTCACAAATAAACCCTATGCTATATTTTGTTATTGTAATATAAACGAAAACAAGGCAAAATCAAATATTCATTAGCTTGAAAATCTTTTATTTAACCGGTTAGTATTTGTGTTCATATGTTTGTAAAATTCATCATTAAATTATTGCGAAAAGTGATGTGAATTTTGTTTATTAATTCTTTTTAATAGTTGAATATATATATATATATATATATATGATATTATTTGGTATATATTATTTTAAAAATATATTATTAATTCTAAATAACCATTTCTCAATATATACTCCCTCTGTTCCCGAAAGTAAAATTTTCTAGAGTATTCACGTTTATTAAGAATTCAATAAATGTTTATAATTTAATTTATTTATTACTTTATTATACACTTTCCAATAACTTTCCACCAATGAAATTTAATCAATTCAAATATTTTCAATTAATGTTTCTCGAAAGTATAAAAAAGTATCTTAATAATATAAAAATTTATCTTTGTGTAACAAAAAAAAGTTCTAAAAAATCTTACTTTCGGGAACGGATGTACTATAACCGTAGTATAGTTGTCTAAGACTCTAAGTATAGCTATCTTTGTTAAATGATTCTGTTCTCCATTTTCCATTCACGTTGTATGATTTTATTTTGCTTTTATTTATATATTTATTTTTCGTACCTTGAATAATTTATAGAGATTCTCAACTTATTAACATATACCATTTTGTGATAAAATTTATTCCTTTATCTGATGTGTATCTTCCACTTCCCTACCAATTTTCTAATAATTTACAAGAATAATAATTATGTGTTGAAAATATAAAGATGTGGGTCCCGCTGTACTATTTGCAAAGTGAATTTTTTTTATATATATACGAACGTTTTCGTTCGTTGTAAGACACACCTCAACTTCTCTTCTCTCTAATAATAAACACTCTCTATCAGTGTTATAAATTCTACGGGTATAAATTTTGCCCTTATTTAAATTCCCGCGATACAATAAAATTCCAATTCTTTTTATAACACGTTATCAGCACGATCACTCTGCGATTCGGTAAAATTTATTTGTATCATTTATACCCTGCTATAATGGTCGGTATACCGTCTCTACTATTATTTATATCATGTTATAATGGCCGGAATACCGCCTATATTATTTATTAGTAATTTAATTAATTTATTGGTCGGCCGAGCCGCCTTATATTCTGTTTATTATTTATTGGTCGACCGAGCCGCCTTATATTCTGTTTATTATTTATTGGTCGGCTGAGCCGCCTTATATTCTGTTTATTATTTATTGGTCGGCCGAAGCCGCCTTATATTATGTTTATTATTTATTGGTCGGCTGAGCCGCCTTATATTCTGTTTATTATTAATTGGTCGGCCGAGCCGCCGTATAATTTATTTATTACTCTGCATTGACCGGCTGAGCCGTCGCATGATTTATTGTCATAACATAAATATTTCATTGCCATAATTTTTTACTTTTATTAATTTTTATGAAATTATAGATTTGATTGACCGTTTAATACGATATTTTCAGACTGATTTTTGGTGCACTCGATTTAACCCCAACGGTCACAAAGAAAATTTTTCAAAAATTTTCCCTTTCTCAAATGGTCATGAACAGTGATTTTCATCTATAAATACAACTCATTTTCACTCCATTTCCTCATCCAAAACATTTCATCTTCTCTCAAAACTTTCAAATCGCTCTCCTCCGATTTTTTCCATTTCAAGAAAGATGATTCGTGCACTTTTGTTTTTATGTGCAATTTTTATTTGTGTTTCGATTTACGGTTTATTTGTTGGAGAATTTACTCCGGGTGAATTTAAGATGAATATCGGTTTAATATTCTTTACATCGCTTCTCCTTGTAATTGCTTGCATGATTAATGTAAACGGTTCCTTTTAATATTAATAAAATTCTAATAATTTTTATTTATGTGCTTTAGAAATACAAATGGCAAAAATCGAGAAACTTCAGTTTCCGGCCTTGGAAGTAACTGGAACAAACTATACGGCATGGGTTACAAACATAGAGCTTCATCTAGATTCCGAAAAAATACTCGAAACAATAAAAGAAGGCAATATATCAACCTCTCATGAAAAGGCTAAGGCCGTGATATTTCTGAGAAGGCATCTAGATGAAAATCTTACGCATGATTATGCGAGAACCAAAGATCCCTTAGATCTTTGGAAAGCTCTGAAGGAGAGATTTGACAACCAAAAGAAAATTACTCTCCCCCATGCACTCGATGAGTGGAAAAATCTACGATTTCAAGATTTTGAAAAAGTAGAAACGTACAATTCCGCTATATTAAGAATAGCGGCGCAATTAGATTATTGCGGTAACCCTGTTTCAGAAGCAGAAATGCTCGAGAAAACTTACCAAACGTTCCACAAAAATCATTATGTTCTACAAGAACAATATAGAAATTGTGGGTATACGAGGTTCTCTGAACTCGCTGTGGCGCTTATAATAGCGGAAAGAAATAATGAACTCCTCATTAAAAACCACAATGTCCGACCCACGGGAACCAAAGCATTTCCTGAGGTAAATGCAACAGATATAAAAAATCCAGAAAAAGGAAATTATTCCTATAGTGGGCGTGGTCGTGGCCGTGGTCTCAATCGTGGTTTTGGTCGTGGTCGTGGTTATCGATTTAACCGCAACCATGAAAGGAGTAACAACCCAAGAGGAAGGGGATCCAACACATGGAATCGATCTGATCGGTTAAAAAGCTAAGAAACCCAAGAAAACCCTACTCATAAAAATGAGAACGTCTATTACAGATGTGGATCGAAGGGACACTGGTCTCAAGTGTGTCGAACTCCTCGGCATCTATGCCAATTGTACCAAGAATCTATTAAAGGCAAGGCAAAGGAAGTAAATCTCAATGAACACCTTGTGGGTACAACATCGACATACCTCGAATCCTCTGACTTTATGGGAGATTTCGACGAGGCCACTCATCAAAATAATTGAAGTGCTTGTACTGATCAAGCTTAATAATGCTCAGTGATGCCATAAAATATTATGTATTTCACTTTCAGAACAATGTTTTATTTCAGAATAACTAATGTATAATTATTGTGTACTTGTTATTGATGCATAGTATGTTTACTTATGAAAGTTTATTTTCTTTATTGATATTAACTGTGTGTTACAAAAATGGATAAGAAAGCAAATGGAACAACAACTAAGTAAATTGGTAGAGAAGTTTGCATACCAGATAGTGGCACAATGCACACTATACTGAAGGATAAAAGATATTTTTCTACTTTAAAGTCAGTAAAATGACTGTAAACACAATATCAGGTCCTACAGACCTGATCGAAGGAATTGGCAAGGCAAACTTTATGTTGCCTAATGGAACAAAGTTTTCCATAGATAATGCCTTATATTCTCCAAATTCTAAGAGAAATTTGTTGAGTTTCAAAGATATATACCGTCAAGGGTATAACACTCAGTCTGCAACTGAGAATGGAAAGAAGTATTTATATATAACTTCTGAAAAATCAGGCAAAGACCTTGTACTGGAAAAATTTCCAGAACTTCCTTCTGGATTGCATCACAGTTATATTGATGCTATAGAATCACATCTTGTGATCAAAAGAAATCCAGAAGATGTTACATTATGGCATGATCGTCTTGGTCACCCAGGCACTACAATGATGCGAAAAATCATTGAAAGCTCACATGGTCATTCAATAAAAACCCAAGATATATACCAAAGTAATAAAATGACATGTGATGCGTGTGCTCTTGGGAAATTAATCATAAGACCATCACCAACCAAAATTGACAAAGAATCACCAAAGTTTTTGGAAGGAATCCAAGGTGATATGTGTAGACCAATACATCCACCGTGTGGACCATTCTACTACTTTATGGTATTAATCGATGCATCGAGTAGATGGTCACATGTTTGTTTGTTATCATCTCAAATATGGTATTTGCGAGATTTCTAACTCAGATAATCAAATTAAGAGCACAGTTCTCAGATTATTCAATTAAAAGAGTAAGATTAGATAACGCTGGTGAATTCACATCCCAAGCTTTTAATGATTATTGTATGGTATCAGAGATTGAAGTAGAGCATTGTGTTGCTCATGTTCATACACAAAATGGTTTGGCAGAATCATTAATTAAACGGCTGCAACTAATTGCAAGGCCATTGTTCATGAGATCAAAACTCCCAACCACTGTATGGAGACATGCTATTTTGCATGCAGAAGCACTAATTCGGATAAGACCAAGTGCATACCATAGATATTCCCCATTACAGTTAGCATTTGGAAAATAACCAAATATCTCTCATCTAAAAATCTTTGGTTGTGCGGTTTATATTCCAATAGCACCACCGCAACGTACAAAGATGGGACCGCAAAGACGGTTGGGAATATATATTGGCTATGATTCTCCATCAATAATAAGATACCTAGAACCACAAACTAGTGATATGTTTAAGGCACGATTTGCCGATTGTCATTTCAATGAGAAAGAATTCCCAACTCTAGGGGGAGACAATAAACAAGTAGGAAAAAAGATCAAATGGAGTGTACCATCTTTATTACACCTTGATCCTCCTACAAAAAAGTCAGAACTAGAAGTTCGACGTATCATGCATTTACAAAATATAGCAAATCAGCTACCTGATGCATTTGCTGATACCAAAATGGTAACTAAATCACATATACCCGCTGCAAATACTCCTACTCGTATTGAAATACCACAAAACGGTGGAACGGCAGTTGAGACACGTGAATCAGGAACACGTTTAAAGCGCGGTAGACCTATTGGTTCAAAGGATAAACTTCCTAGAAAACGTAAGGAATGTGAAAAGCATGATACTCCCAAAATAACATAAAATATTTTGGACGCAGAAAATTGTGAATCTAACGACAATATAGAGCATCATGAATCTGAAGGAAATTGCGAGATTTCTATCAATTACATCCATAATGGAAAGATATGGAAACGAAATGAGATGGATGATATTGATGACGTCTTCTCATACCTTTTAGCAAAGGAAATAAATGAAGAAAACGAAGATCAAGAACCAAAGTCTATATATGAATGTCAAAAGAGACATGACTGGATAAAATGGAAAGATGCAATTCAACTCGAATTAGATTCGCTTAACAAACGAAATGTATTCGGACCTATTGTGCTCACACCGAAAGATATAAAATCTGTTGGGTACAAATGGGTGTTTGTCCGAAAAAGAAATGAGAAAAACAAGAATACAAGATACAAAGCTCGTCTCGTAGCCCAAGGTTTCTCTCAAAGACCAGGAATTGATTATGAGGAAACTTACTCTCCTGTCATGGACGCAATCACATTTAGATTCCTGATGAGCCTAGCGGCCAATGAAAATTTAGAAATGCGTCTCATGGATGTCGTTACGGCATATTTATATGGATCATTAGATACTGATATCTATATGAGAATCCCAGATGGATTTAAAATGCCAGAAACGTTAAGTTCCAAACCTAAAGAGTTATGTGCAATAAAATTGCAAAGATCATTATATGGGTTAAAACAATCTGGACGAATGTGGTATAATCGTCTCAGCGAACACTTAACAAAAGAAGGATACACGAATGATCCTATATGCCCTTGTGTTTTCATAAAGAAAACAACATCCGGATTTGTGATAATCGCGGTGTACGTTGATGATCTTAATATTATTGGAACTCAAAACGAAATCCAAAAGGCATCAAACTATCTGAAAGGAGAATTTGAGATGAAAGATCTCGGGCAGACAAAATATTGTCTAGGATTACAAATTGAGCATTCTCAAAAGGGTATATTTGTACACCAGTCTACATATACCAAACGAGTATTGAAACGCTTTAACATGGATAAAGCAACTCCTCTTAGCACCCCGATGGTCGTTAGATCACTTAATGTTGAAAATGATCTGTTTCGACCATCTGAGGAAAATGAAGAAATACTTGATCCTGGAACTCCATATTTAAGTGCAATTGGAGCTCTTATGTATCTTGCAAATTGTACTCGACCTGACATATCTTTTGCCATTAATCTTTTAGCGAGATTCAGTTCGTCTCCTACGCGAAGACATTGAAATGGAATTAAACATGTCTTTCGTTACCTTCAAGGAACAACTGATTTAGGCTTGTTTTATCCTAAAAGTTCAAAATGTCAAATGATTGGTTTTGCAGATGCAGGTTATTTGTCAGACCCACACAAAGCTCGATCCCAGACAGGATATGTTTTTACAATTGGAGGCACCGCCATATCTTGGCGTTCTCAGAAGCAGACACTTGTTGCTACTTCTTCAAATCACGCCGAGATCATTGCACTCCATGAAGCAAGTAGAGAATGTGTATGGCTAAGATCAATAAGCCGACACATCTGTTCAAGCAGTGGGATTGACGAAAATACGGAGCCAACTATTCTATATGAAGATAACGCGGCATGTGTTGCTCAAACGAAGGAAAGATATATCAAAAGCGATAGAACCAAACATATACCTCCGAAGTTCTTCTCATACACTCAAGAGCTCGAGAAGAATAAAGAGATCGAAGTAAGATATGTTCGATCATGCGACAATGCAGCCGACCTCTTCACAAAATCACTCCCTACCTCGGTATTCAGAAAACACATCCATAACATTGGGATGCACCATCAGAAGGATCTATGACTGTTCATTCGAGGGGGAGCTTACGTAGTTGTACTCTTTTTACCATACTATGGTTTTTCCCATTGGGTTTTCCTGAAAAGGTTTTTAACGAGGCAACAAAGACGTTAAGCGAGAATGGATAGTGACACCGGTCCCCAAGGGGGAGTGTTATAAAAGCAGCCGATTATGTTGAAAATATAAAGATGTGGGGCCCGCTATACTATTTGCACAGTGAATTTCTTTTCTATAAATACGAACGTTTTCGTTCGTTGTAATACACACCTCAACTTCTCTTCTCTCTAATAATAAACACTCTCTGTCAGTGTTATAAATTATACGGGTATAAATTTTGCCCTTATTTAAATTTCCGCAATACAATAAAATTTCAGTTCTTTTTATATATGAATATCTCTGTACTATTTTTTTATAAAAAAAATTATGATGAATTTGCTTGACAGCCCAAAAACTTTAGTTAACTACGAGAAAATATTAATTTAAAGCACAACATTTTCCTTGTCTACGATCAAAAATCTCAGAAGTCTCAACTCAGAGAAGTCTTTCAGAGAAGCAAATAACTCGTCGGAGAAGAAGAAGAAGAATATGTCGTGGCAATCGTACGTTGATGACCATCTTATGTGCGATGTGGAAGGCAACCACCTAACCGCCGCCGCTATTCTCGGTCAAGACGGCAGTGTCTGGGCTCAGAGCGCCAATTTCCCTCAGGTTTCTTCTCTTCTCTCCTTCTTCTTTGCTCCATCGTTCAAATGTCGAAATCGATCGTTTGTTCTTGCGATTTTCCGTGATCGGATCTGAGTAATCTCGGATCTGATTTCGATCTCACCAATGAAAAATTGCGATCTGTGTTTCTGAATCAATCGAGTTGAACCTAGGAGGGTTCTATATGAGATTTCATCGGTATCCATGTGTAGCTTCCATACAAGATCCATGTGTGATTGTGAACTCATACGCATGCATGCGCGAGCGATGCAAATAATATATATATGTTTCTATTGATTTGTGCATCAATGATCTAAAGTGACTTCAATCTAATGAGTGCATCGTCTTGTGTTCTTGATATGTTTTTTTTTCAGTTGAAGACCGAAGAAATCAATGGAATCACCAAGGATTTTGAGGAGCCTGGGTTTCTTGCCCCAACCGGTTTATTTCTCGGTGGAGCTAAGTACATGGTTATTCAAGGTGAACCAGGAGCTGTGATCCGAGGGAAGAAGGTAACATATATGTCTATGATTCTTATCCATTAGCCCTTGGATGTTCTTAGAGAATGTGATCAGGATTCATATTACACTCTGTAGGGACCTGGAGGCGTTACTATCAAGAAGACGACTCAAGCCTTGGTCATTGGTATCTACGAGGAACCCATGACTGGAGGTCAATGCAATTTGGTTGTGGAAAGGCTCGGGGATTACCTCATCGAGTCTGATCTCTAAATTTCTTCTTTAACTAAAAGAATGCCATTCCCCTTTTCATTGTGATTGATTGTAATCACGCAATCGATTTGATGATACTTTAGAACCAAATATCGTTGTTGTTGGTCTTCCGGGTTTGGATTTGTGTGTCTTGTAATGGCATTTGATAATATCTTTGTTGGTCATATTTTATTGGCTTTTTCGATTTTTATTTCTTCAAAATTTTACTTTTTCTAAAATGGATCTGCGGTTTGCTGAAAAAAGTATTGGTTTGCCAAAACACCTTCGTGTACTATGGCAATGTTTGAACTGGACCACTTGCCTGACCCACAAAGACTTGTTGCAGGGTGGTTTGGGCCGGCATTTAGTAGGTCCAAAAATTTGCGAACCTTGCGGGATGGTACTGTGCTATGGGCCACAAGTTAGACTTGTGGGATTCTAAAGATCCGCAAAACTTTAATCTTCATTTTTGTTTTCACTTGAAAAAACGAGAGAGAGAATAAAGAAGGAGATTGGGCGTTAAATCTTCACCCACAACCTATGGGAGCTCCGGTGACGGTGGTTTGAGGGTCGATGATGCTTCTAGTCTCCCATGCGTCTTCGATCTGTACCAGTGAAGCTTTTTCGAGCCACCAGAAAAAGTTTACGAACTCACTTTCCACTGAAAAAGGAGATCCAGCTCCGGTGATGGGTATCGACGGTGGTTCCAAACTCTCTTTCGCTCCATGCATGTCACATGTAAGGAAAGATTCTTATGGTTTGTTTTCGATTTATATTTGTGGGTCTAACCCATTATTTCTGGTGATTTCTCTTCTTCTTATGGAGCTTCTCTTCTTCAATCAACCACCGGAATTTCTATTCTTCTTAAATCCACCACCGGAGCTTCTTATTCGCTGCATGCATGGTCGTCTTCTTCTCCTCTTCACCGAGCATGTATGAAACTCATCTGAGGTAACAATCTCAATCTCGTTTCTTAGTTTAGTCTCGGTCTTAGAATCGGTCTTAGAATCGGTTTTAGAATCGTTCTCAGTTTGATTGACTTGTTTGTTCATTTCGTTCATTATATTGTATTGCTTGTGATGTTTGTGTTTAGCTTGGTTTGATGTTATGTGGATGTGTTCTTGAGTGTGACAAAAATAACTAAACAAGTGTCTTGATCCAGCTAAAATCTTCAAAAAACTCGTCTTGCCTGATCGGCTGATCCAGTTCAATCCTCGACTCATGTACTGAAGCATCATCAAGCGTCCTGAAGCAGCTGACGCGACATGAATCATCCTGAAGCGTCCATAAGCCTTATGCACATATGTAAGCACATGTCATGCGGACCGACCCGCAAATGCTTACATATATTGCCGGGCTGGTTTCGGCAGCCATTCCTGAGACTGCTACTCGTGCGGACCTAACTTTTCTGAAGGCAAACCCGCTGCGGTACGGAACGGGAAGACAAAACCTGTTTTTCATCTCTATGTACTATATATAAAGTAAAATGTGTTTTTTTTCTCTAAGCCATATCATTAAAATATGAGAAATGGAGTACATAACCATACCATAGAAAAATTAAGAAACTAACCTTAATTAACTAATAGCTAGAATGTGTTCTAAAACGCGGCCGCCGCGGGCGACTTTCCGGCGATTAAACGGTCGGCGGCTTGTGAACGTAGCGATTTGGTGGTAGGCGGAAGATTAGGGGGAGTGGTACAAATTTTTAGTTTTTTTTGTTAATCTGAACTCAAAAATCGGTTTCTATGTGATAGATTCACAAGTTTAAAGTGAACACTACATTTAAAACCCAAAGAATTGAAAGATTATGCAAAAAAAAAACGATGGCGGCCGCAAAAATCTGTTTGAGAAACCGTGAAACCCTAAAAGAAAGTTGAAGAAGACGATGAGTTAATTACATAAATGCCACTCATTTAAAAAAATCGAAAAATAAGCAAAATTGAATCCGATGGAAGTCGAAACGAGAGGGAGAAAGCTCTCGAACTTAACATAACCACCAGACCACACATACTTTCTGTATTTTACATACATAATATAAAAGATAAGGTAAAAACAAATTGGCGATTAATCTCCACTTACTCCCCGATTTTTCTTTTAGGCGTTAGGCCTTGTCCGAGCGCCCGACTAACGCCTAGCGTAATTTTGAACACAGGCTAGAATATAGTGTGTATAATATGTATCAATTCCATTCTTACCCTTAATAATCAAGAGACGCAAAGTATTTTATTTTTATTTTTTTCTTTCATTTTTAAAAAATGTTTTTTCTTCTTTTCTTTCGCCACTTCATCTCCTTGCCATTCCATATATTCTATCTCTGCCACTCTGCCTTAATCACTTCTACCAGCACCACCGACACCACTTATTATTTTTAGCATTGTTTGTTGTTACTATTATTTATTTCATCACTTCCTTCTATTGTATGTTTTCATCCTCGATCAACGGTACCAAAAACAAAATCCATTTTTCTGGCGTTGTCAGATACACTTTACCCTCCATCATTGTCAAATACACTTCACTCTCCATTACCATCAGTTACTAAAAAAATCAGAGAATGTGAACATTTTTATTGATTTTGTGTTTTATTTATAGTAGACATATAAAATAGAAAGTTAACAAACATGTATTACGTTTGTTGTTAATCAGAGAATGTGAACATTTTTATTGATTTTGTGTTTTATTTACAGTCGACATATAAAATAGAAAGTTAACAAACATGTATTACGTTTGTTGTTATTGCGCTTGTAACATGGACACCACCACCATGACTATTTGTTTCATCATCACCACCGTCTTCTCCTCTTACCACTGTCTTTCCCTCACCTATTTGCACTATCTTTTCTTCGATCCAATTTTCATATTGATTTTTTTAAATTACAATATAACTATTCTATTTATAAATATAGTATAGTCCTCTCCATCCTTTGAGAACCATATCAAATTTTTTATACTACTTACTTAACAAATATAGTACCGTCTTATTATGTTTGCATAATATGTTATATATATACATAATACCGTCTTTGAGAACCATATCAGATTTTCTATACTATTAATGCATAATACTATTTACTTTTACAACATATTTTTACAAAATATGCCGCACAATTTTAATATTTAATTTAATATATAGGTTGAATTAGAATAAATATGAAATATGATTTATTATTTTTATTTTGACAATTTAAATATATATGAATCAATTTAAAGGGATATGAAAGCTCATTTGTCAGTTTATTATAAACCATAAAATTTTAGCATAATGTATTAAATAAGAAATAAAATTAATAAATCTAACTATACTAATATGTTTATATTAAATTAGAATTTATATTTAAGAAAGATACATTTGAAAACTGAATATTATTTAATCCATCTAAAAATATCAAAAGAGAAATATCTTTAAGTGCTTAACATGCCCATGTCAATTAAAAAAATCATCATTGAGATGGAACTTTTGTTGCACAAGATATTAATCCAATTAAAAAGATTGCAGAAGTGAACGTAAAATCTGGGAAAACCAGTAATCAGCTTCTCAATGGATTGGGTGTTGAACAAGAGAAAAATCAAAGCTTGGAACACAAGATTAACAAGACGTGGGAGATGTTCAATCATGAACAACAGAAGAATCAACGTTCAAAAGGCAGCTCAATGACAACTACAAGAATCTCATGATGCTGAATAAAAGATCTGAAACTTTAGATCATATATTGTCAATTGGACGACCTCCAAATATGAATTGGGATTTAGGATACAAGGGTGATTCTCCCAAGGATCAATCCAATTATGTCGATGTGATCAATTTCGTACAAGGTACTATATCTCACCTTAAAAATAGTTTGAAAGTAGAGAAAAGACATACATATACCCTGTGAAAATGGAGCATAAGATTCCGACAAAACCACAGCCTCCAAAGCCTGCAATAAATCGGAGGAATGGATGTCTATTTTGTGGGAATCATAGTCATAAGGTTATTTTCTGTTATTCTTGGAGAAATCAGATTGAGCGAGCTTGGAAGATGAACCTTTGTTATATAAAACCCAGATGTTATGGACATGTATGGATAGCCACAAAATATCTATATCCTAAGTTCACGAAAGGTGTGTCACACAAGCATACCAATGTGTCATACTTAAGTTGAAGAACCAGTTCGGGTTGATGTTCGAACAAGTATCGTGAAGTTTTTTTACAAAGTTTTAAGCCAAGCAGGGGGAGATGATAGTTGATTCAGGGAGAGTTTAAGTTAATACGTTTATGGGATGTATGATGCATATTTTTCTTAAAGGTTAGTCAGCTAGAGAATGTAAACTCAAGAAATTGGAGCTTGATAGGTTGATGCAATGATGGAGCTTTAGTTTGTGTACATGTGTTACACATGAAGAATGATGTGTGAAACACACTTCAGAAGAATAAAAAGAAAACGTCAAGACACGATGATGTGGAATATTTCATATGCATGGTTGACGAAATAAGCATTAAGAATTGTTATTAAATCATGAACTGAAGGATTTAAGTGATGCTAAAATATAGAAAATAATATATTAGATAATAGGAAAAAAAATATTTGATATATATCTTGGCTTTTACCTAGCTTCGGGGTTAGAGTTTTTGACGTTGTAATTCTCAGAGAGAAACCAAAAGGATTTTGGGGTTAGCTTAGTGAATTGGTGGATTTGATCAACATGTGTTGAGTCAAGAAAGATAGGTGTGTTAATTGATCCGTGTCGATTTGTATTTGTGTGTGACATTGTCTTGTAATTTGGATCAAGCAAGGCCATAAGAGATTGTATAAAGGCTTTTCTTTTGTTTTAAAATAGACATACATGTATGTGGAACTACTGTGTGCCTTTTATTTTTGTTGAATCTCAATTCTACAATTGGTATCTGAGCGAGACGCCTAAACGAATGAGGTTTTTTGAAGAAAGGTGATATCTTGAGAAGAGAAATATGGTGATTTTGGCACATAATATGTTTCTGTTGAATGATGTGAATTATGGGTATTGAAAAGTGAGAATGAAAGCAAGCTTACGTGAAATTGATGAAGATGTCTTGACAGTTTTTCAATATGGATGGGAAGAACCGTATCTGACACTAGAAGATGGCTTAAAGACACCTAAACTGAAGACAAAGTGGACTGCAAAGAAAAAGCTTTCAGTGTTTAATGCGAAAGCATTGGATAGTCTTCAGTTCTGTAGTTGAAAAGCAATTTGAGCTTACACAGGGATGTGAATCGGATAAAGAAGCTTGGGATATACTACAAAATGCTTTTGAGGGTACTGTGAATTTTTGGAGGACAAGATTGGACTTGCTTACATTACAGTTTGAAAACATAAGGATGAACAATGATGAAAAGATATGAGAATTCAGATGACGATGAACACTAATGAATTCAACTTCGCTGATGCAGTGAGGATGTTAAAGGCTAAGGAGATGGAATTAGAATCTAAGTTGCCAAAGCCTATTCAATATCCTAGACTTTACAGTTGATGAAAATATTCATAGAGCTCAGAATCTTGAAATATCTATTCACTTAATGATTCAGAAACTTGAAGAAACCATGGAACTTTTGTATAAGATATCTAACAACAAATTGCCTACAAAAGAAAAATATACAAAAATACTGAAGTGGTGTGCTTTCGTCATGGTGTTGAACATATCAAATAAGATTGTCCATCATTCAAAAAAAAAGAAATCAAATGTAATGGGTGTAATGGTTATGAACATATTAAATTAGATCGTGTGAACACAAAGAAGACGAAGATGGAGTGAAGTTACAGTACTTCAAGTGGTTCACTCTAGATGTTGTTCCGGTCGTATCTTGGAAATCCAGAAGAGGTGCCATGATTCGGTAAGAACAATTTTCTCCGATCATATCTCTTTTCTCTTTATTACATAAAGTTGTTCTAAATTTTTTTATTGTTAACTAATCATGTGTTTAATGATGATGTAGCTCAGGTCGATACGGTATGTTACCTTACCACCCTCCCATATATAACACTGTATAGAACGATCCCATGTTTTTATCGTATATGAACGCTCCAGTCGATGGAATTTGCCCATGAATTTAAGATTCAGAGTCCTTCATTCAGGGATCACACCCAAGTTTCATTCCCGTTAGTAAAACATCAGTGGGGTAGTCAAAGATCTGCCACAAGATCCCACCCTCCAATATATAACATTGGAGGACCCAAATCTTAAGATCATGGGCAAATTACCCAACTAATGTCTTACTCCCAGGAATGAAACTTGGATGGGATCGCGGAATGGATCCGAAGACCCCGAAGCTTAAGTTCATGGGCAAATTACTATGATCCATCGACTAGAGCGTTCATATACGACGCATAAAGAAAAACATGGGATCGTTCTATAATACAATGCTATATATGGGAGGGTGGGAAGGTAACAAACCGTATCGACCCCAGCTACATCATCATTCGCATGATTAGTTTAAAAGATATAAAACAACTTTATATAAGAAACAGAAAACAGATATGATTGGAGAAAATGGTTCTTACCGAATCATGGCACTTTCTGGATTTCCATGATACGACCGGAACAACATCTTGAGTAGTGTACGCATCTCGATCTAGTGGTCGTAGCTCTAAGACGTTTATGAAAGGCACGCCTGTTCAGGGCCTGTTTCTGTATTAACCAGACATATTTGTAAAGACGACTGAGATGTGGTATCGTGGATGACCTCCTTAGTAGTACTATTAGCTTCTACCATTGTCCACAGATATGGACTCAGATAGAGATCGAAGCTGGGGACTGTATTACCTATTACGACCGCCATAGTTTCCATATAGGAACGTGGCCCCGATCAAATATTTGGTTTCTCGCTCGGTGTTAAGTTTGTAACAAATCCGTTCAGGTTTTGGGAAGCTTCTGACGGTCCAATAGGGCCTTCGATACATGGTCTCAAATATTTTATCGATTCTGCCTGATTCCCCTACTTTTCCACTAAATCTGCGTCTGTGGTATATGTCAACCTAATCTTGAGTTCTGAGTAAGGAGATTCGTGGCGCGACAGACCGCAATCCACGTTGATGAAACCTATAGTCATATACAAAATAAATAACGAGAACAAGATTTCGCTTTCAGATATTTCATAAAACCTTAGATAAATCAATATAAAAAGAAAATGGTTACATACCGATTCGGTTCTGGGAGTTGACAAGAACAATTATCATGAACATTTGCCACGCCATCAAACAATATATCTTCATTTTTACCTCTCTGTATCTGTTCAAACGAAAAAATTTAGGAGATATTTTGCCATTGCACAATAGAACCTTATATAATATAAACCCACTCCACAGAAAAAGATTTCAAAATCAGAACCTAAGTAATTATCATGCAATTCCTTATTAAGCAGTGCATATGACTCTAGTCGCCTAAGTATGCGGCATTTTTTTAACACTGTTTTTTTTCTTTTGATAAGATTTTTTTTAACACCGATTTATAACATTCATTTTTAAAGCAATGCATATGACTAGTAGTCTCCTACGTAAATGACGTGCATGTTTTTAAAGCAATGCACATGACTCTAGTTTCCTAAGTAATTGACATGCCTGTCTTTTTTAAAGCAATGCATGTGCCTGTACACTATAAGCATGGAAGAGATGTACAGGAGGAAAAACACTCACAAACTTAAATGTTCACGTTGTCTTTGTCTTCATTTTTGGTCATCCAACTCCCTTTTTTAATAACGTCTGCTTTATTAAATCCTTGAGAGGAAATATAATCTCCATCCAAGTCCCTTTTTATGTTTTGAATTATCTCTACTCAAATTAAAGCCAGTCAAAACTAAGCAAGATCCTATTTTGAAAAAATTAAAGCCAACTTTAGTATTCCCAGTGAATTTGGTTTTCTTGGGCATGTGGGTTGCTATGTGTCACATGTTATGAAGGTTAAGCTCAATCTTAAATCTTATGTTGAGTGATTATGTCGTCTAAAACTGCCGGTATTGCGAGGATCATCCTCCCCGGATATTAAGCTCTTCTGCTCTTGTTGCAGATTTTCTTCCTATAGCTGCACTAGTTGCAATGAAGACAGTGGGCAGTATCTTGTCAAGAATGAAGTTCAAGGAATGTCATTTGAGATTAGATAATATTTTGTATCTTTTGTTGAATTGTAAATCCATATTTATACTTTGTTTTAATCAGTTGTTTGGTGAATCCTT
Organism: Brassica incana; assembly: GCA_945779075.1. Classification (NCBI taxonomy): domain Eukaryota; kingdom Viridiplantae; phylum Streptophyta; class Magnoliopsida; order Brassicales; family Brassicaceae; genus Brassica; species Brassica incana. The sequence goes on along the minus strand of CALZFW010000023.1, from coordinate 4,352,374 downwards.
TGGTATGGTTTGCCTCTTTATCTATGGAGTGAAGTAGTTTGTCCAACAAATAATAATAATAATCCAAGGAGGAACACGGATCAAATTGACAGCAAACATTGGCTCAATATCCATCGACTCATTATACCGGAACTGAAACGCGTTATCTAAACATCAAAAAATCCGAACAGAAATCACAACAAAAGTCTTGGTTTGTCTACTTCTCTGATGAGTTTGGTCCTCTCTTTTTGCCAAAGCCAACAACTGAGAAACAACACAAATAAAAGCAAATATGAATCCAATTTGTAGGAATAAAACTTTCTGATGCAATCTCATGTTTAACAAAAAAAAAAACGAAGCACAAAATGTATAGTGGAATCAATGAATGAACATGCGTGTTTATTCTACACAAACTACTATATGCATCGAATGGTAGTGTATAACATATACCACATTAAATAAATGTTCAAGTAAATGATTATTATGGATCACTGTCAAAGCGATTAAAAAGATCGACAAACAGTAAAGGGAGCCAAAAAAAAAAAAAACAGAAACAGTAATGTTTAAGCACAAAAGTCCTACAGTCTAGAGATGAGTACAACAAAAGCAAATGAGAATCAAACCCAAGTTTTGCACTCTAACGATGAACACAAACCAAAAAAATACAAAATGCTGATTGCTTCTAATTATAAAATGGAATTCAAAATCAAACACAAGTCTTATCATCAAAAACTATTATCTGCAACCAAGATTGCGATTTCAAACAGAAATGACAAATCACAGGTTGCTAAGACAATCGATGATCGATTGAAGAATCCTATACTGGAGGTATAAATCAAATTGGGAGTAGAAGTATTTTACCGGCGGTGACGAAACGGCGGTTGTGTTGCAGTCGCTTGTGAGCACGGCCACGTGGCTTCTTCTTCTTGTCTTGCTTAGCCACTTTCGGGGTCTGACCTCTCACCTTCCCGGCACGAGCCAATGAACCGTGCACCTTTCCCATGGTCGATTAAAGATAATCTTCTTGACTTCTCTGGCTCTGCTCTTCGAGGCGACGGCGACGGCGACGGCGACGCTACTTTTTTTAGGGTTACGAATTACACTGTTGTTTATATATTATAGTCGTTTAAAGAGCAGGCCGCACTGGATTCAAATGGTCCTTCAAAACCAGTTTATCAGCTTTTGGTTCAAGATTTTTACAATCGAACCGGACTTGCTAGTTCGACCGGGAACATTAATTGACCAGCCAAAACCGGCAATAAACCTCGCGAACCGGTTAATTCAATTTATGGATTAGTAGTAGATTAGCTTGTCTCGGGGATTCTAGGGCTTCCTGGTCTAGCTTTGCTTGATTTTCAAGTATTGTAACAGAGATTGTAACACACAAAAATCATTGTCAAGTAAAGAACGTTACCAAATAGATAAAAATCTTAGCTCTCAACTTTCAAAGATACGAAATAGATTTGCCCAAATGGTTAAGTAATCAAAACAAGCACAAAGTCTTTTCACTTTCTGTCTTTCAACTAAAGATTCAACCAAAAAAGCTGCAACAATATGTGAGTTTCACTCGTCTTCATCGATGACCTTGGTGCCCAAACCAGACAATCCTTCGGCCGGAATCTCAGCGACAGTGACGAGAGAGTAAAACTCCTCCTTGGCATCCTCATCATCGTTCCTCTTACGGGCAACGCGGACTCTGACTCTCCTAGGAGGACCACGGATACCTCTGCTCCAAATCTGCTTGTTCAGCTTGACATCTACTCTGACGTCCTTGGTTCCCATTGCCTTCAATGCAAACTTCCTGATCTCTTTGATCGCATTGGGTGCCTTCTTCTTGAATGTGCTGTTGTGTACATATTAATATGATTGTCAAAATCAGATTGATTTCTCACAAGATGTATCAAGAGAAACTCTAATAGAAATGTAACTCACAAATGAAATGTAGATACATTCAAGCATACAAAGGAGATGCTAATGATCATTAGTCATTACTCGTCTACACACTAATATGCTTCTTCTACAAACCATAGATGTCAAACCCTTGTGCATATATGTATTCGAACGTGATCACATGGTTCATAAGTATGTCAAATTCTAAAAAGGTAAAATGTAATTGAACTCATAGAAAAGCATGAAATGATATAGTTTTCATCATCAGACATAACCTATGCATAGAGGCATTTTCGAATCCGAGTAAAGCTACAAACTCAAGTAATCAATAGGTGTTCAAATTTCAATGTGAACGACTCTAATAATCTAGGGTTTACCAGCTATGGAGGCGCCTGTGGAGATTGATGGTGTACTCCCTGGTAACGATCTCCTCCTTTCTTCCCTTGCCTTTCTCCATTTTCCCTCGATCACTGCTCTCTTCAGAATGGAGTTGGAGACGGCACAGAAAGAGAAGATTACAGTTAAAGTGTTAGAAACCCTAATATAAAGCTTCCGTTTTGTTATTTATTATTTGGGCCCAAATATAAGCCTGATGATGGGCTTCAGGATATGCGGCAAGTCCACAGTTAGTATGCTAAACCATAGTCCATTTTCATCTTGTTTTTTTTTTTATTTTTTGGTGTGCACCATAGTCCATTCTCATTAGTGTTTCTCAAGTTTAGATGCGTTTCAAGTTTTAAGAAATCCCCAACTAATATCATCGACTTTTGAAACCCCATCTCTTCCCAAGTAATACAATGATATTTGGCAAAAATATTCTCATTATTTTACCACTGCATCGACACAGGCATGTTCGTGTGACAAGACTAATAGAGGTTTTTTTTTTCTTGATTTGATAAAATAGATCCAACAAAACACAAACATGAAACATAAGCATAAGAAAAACTAACTCCTTTGGAAAAGGAGCGTAGTGTTTTATGATTCAACAAAACAACTTAGATAAAACATGTTCAGCAAAATCTTTAACTTCCAAAGAAAAAAGAACATATTCTGGAAAAAGCTTAAGCTTGACGGTTTCTTTGCTTGGCACCGGACTTGGCAACCCTAATGCTTTTGCTGATGACACTGAGTCTAGCCAGAGCAAATTTCTTCAAGTCTGGCCTGTAGTAGTTGTCAACCACCTAAACCAATTTCACACAATAACCCGGTTATTGACTAATTTAATAAATTTAAAGCCAAGATGAGTACATGTCTGGATGAGAACAGAGTGACAGACGCAGAAGTTGATCATAAACAGATTAATTACGCAAAATCAATTCCAAAACCTAAGTGTCACAACTAATCTAAGATGCTCAATGATCTTCCCACAGAGAAAATAAGCAAATATTTATATCTTCATGTCATGTTACCATCAGTTAAATTCATGCATGTGTAGTAAATTAGAGACCAATTGCAGATTATAGTGTATCATTTAACTAGGATTAATTAGAAACCTATCTAGTACAGCATAGACATAGACAACAGAACAAACAGTAGAGAGAGAGAGAGATACACAAACCTGGTTAGCAACAGCCTTAGACATCCTGGGGAATTCCTTCTTGAGGATAGACTTGTTGACAGAGACCTTAGGCTTGTTCTGCTTCTTGGTCTTGGTGGTAGCGAGGACAACACCTTGTTCCTTGTCAGCTGGCTGGATGGTCACTGTCTTCTTGTTTGCAAGACCTTAATCCACAACAAAAAGACTGAGACATTAGTCCCCTTCAAACAAGAACCTTGTATAAGAGAATCCAGAGACAAACCTATACAAATCTTTAAAACACAAAACATAAAGTAGCCACATTTTCTCATTCAGACACAACCATATTCGAGAGTATGCTTGAAGCTAACTAAAGGATCTAGTTTCAACACAATCATCTTTTATTCAAGAAACTTACCAGAGTGCTTGTAGGAGTTAAGGTTGCAGAGGTTGTTCTGCTCTTTGCTGAACTGAACCTTAGCGTTGCCTCTTCCGAACTGTTTGACCAAGAAACAGTTGTTGCTCTTAACGATCTCCCAGATCAATTGTCCTGGAACTGTCGCCATTTCCAACCCTATAACCAACCAGAATAGAAATGACACTACGCATCAACAATACAGACAGGAACAGATCGATGTAAGATCACGTCTAATCACAAGATCCTATCAAATCAGAACCCTAATGCTAGATAATCAAGGCAGATCGAACCAGTAAAGGAGATAAACCGAAGAACTATTAAGAGAGGATCTAAACACTCACCGTGAAATTTCGCAGAGAGAGAGAGTGAGAGCGAGGACTCGGGTTTAATGGTGGCGCCGGAGCTTTATAAATGACGATCGATCTGTTTATATACGACCTCTGAAACAAAGCCCTAATCCATGTGACTGGCTGAAAGTCTATAATACCCTTAAACGTCACTTAAATATCGAGAATGCCACTAGCATGAGAAACATCATCAAAACTATTGTTTGGTCATTGAGCTCACCAAATCGTGTTATCCTAATCATTTGCAATGTGTGATCTCTCCATGTAAAAGATAAGCTTTTGTTCTTGGTTGATAGTTGAGATTGCAGAAAATTGTAAGTTTCTGGTTTTGACTCATTTGGATACTTCACTTCATTATGATTATATATATAGTATCTCTCTTTTGCCAATCCTATGGTCTAATGGTTTCGTTTGTGTATAATCTATACTTGTATCTTGTTTTGAGTATCCTTAGATCTTTTGTGTCTGATGTTTGTAGATAACATTTAGATAACAAGGGGAGTCATCAATGAATTCATCACAATGCTATTTCATAAAATGTGATCACCCATTGAAACCAATGATGAACAGCTTTACATTAAAATATATAGTACACAAAGAAAATTTGAAGATTACACAAAAATACATTAAAGAAATAAGGAAATCATCATAGACTGATCACTACAAGAAAACATCGGTATTCTGACGGACATTCCGACGGAAAATGAAATCCTCGGAATTTCCTCGGAATATACCGACGGAATTCCGAGGAAACATCAATCCGTCGGAATATTCCGAGGAAATTCCGACGAACTAGTGATCGATCGATGCGTTTTTGGACATATACCCATCGATCGATCACATTGTTACGCTTTGGTCCATCATAGTGATCGATCGATGCGTTTTTGGACATAAATACATCGATCGATCCGTTTATAAAAAAACATTCGAGATTTTGAAACCCCAAACACTAGTTCCTCAGAATTTCCTCGGAATATTCCGAGGAAATTCCGAGGAACACTTGATATCCCTGATCGATCGATGGGATAATCTCATCGATCGATCACATTGTTACGCTTTGGTCCATCATAGTGATCGATTGATGCGTTTTTGGACATAAATACATCGATCGATCCGTTTATAAAAAAACATTCGAGATTTTGAAACCCCAAACACTAGTTCCTCAGAATTTCCTCGGAATATTCCGAGGAAATTCCGAGGAACACTTGATATCCTTGATCGATCGATGGGATAATCTCATCGATCGATCACATTGTTACGCTTTGGTCCATCTTAGTGATCGATCGATGCGTTTTTGGACATAAATACATCGATCGATCCGTTTATAAAAAAACATTCGAGATTTTGAAACCCCAAACACTAGTTCCTCAGAATTTCCTCGGAATATTCCGAGGAAATTCTGAGGAAGAAAAGGGTTTCCTCGGAATTTCCTCGGAATATTCCGAGGAAATTCCGAGGAAATAGGGTTTTTAAACCGAAAACAACGTTTTGCGGTTTGAATAACACCTATATAACCCTTATTAAGTGTCTTACGTTCATTATGAAGTCAAAAATTTGTTCATTACCCTATAATAAACACTTTTCCGATTGTATGAACGAAATCCTCACAACATAAGAGAAACACTTATACACTTTAATGAACGGTAAAGGGAATACTTACAATTCGTTTTGAAATTTGTTATTTCATGGTTTATGCTCATCTATACAAAGAATCTTCAATGGTATGCATTACAATTGTATAAGAAATGAAATACGGCAAAAAAAAATTGATGTTTTGAAACCCCAAACACTAGTTCCTCGGTATTTCCTCGGAATATTCCGAGGAAATTCCGAGGAACAATATAAATTAATAGAAATACATGCACAGGATATTCTTTTTCCTCGAATTAATGAAAATATTCCGAGGAAATTCCGACGGATATTTAAGTGACCGTCGGAATTTCCTCGGAATATTTTCATTTAACCGGGCAAACAAGCCGCCAAATATTTCGCGAAAATTGAAATTGAAAATACTGAGGGAATTCCGACGGAAAATATCCGTCAGACCCAAGGTTTTATAAACTCGAACCGCATCTTCTTCCCCATTTCTCTCTTCTTCCCCATTTCTCTCTTCTTCCTCTCCGGCGATCTCTCTCTCCTTCCGGCGTTCTCCACCTTCTCTCGCGACGATCTCTCCGGCGAATCCTTTCCATTCCTTTACAAATCATGTAAGGACCTTATCCCACTCTCTTAGGTCCTATTTGTTAGGTTTTTAAGTAGATTTGATGATTTTAGAAGTTTTTTGATAGATTTTTGTTAGGGTGATTGGGTAGGATTGTGATTTGTTGTGTAATAGTTTTAGAATTGTGATTTGGTTGTGTTGAATTGATTTAGAATTTTTTTTATAAATTGTTTATTATTTTTGTATTTACAAAACGTTTATATAAATTGGATTTTACAAAACGTTTTTGTATATAAATTCGATTTTTGGATTTATAAAAGATGATTTCATATTTATAAAAATATTTATATTTATTAAAACTAATTTTGTATTTATAAAACATTTTTTTGATTTATAAACACTATTTTTTTATTTTTGTATTTATAAAAACTATTTTTAAATATACAAAACGTTCTTTGTATATAAATTCGTTTTTTGGATTTATAAAAGATGATTTCATATTTTAAAATTAATTTTGTATTTATAAAACATTTTTTGATTTATAAACACTATTTTATTATTTTTTGTATTTATAAATACTATTTTGTATTTATAAAAAGATGATTTCATATCTATAAAAATATTTATATTTATTAAAACTAATTTTGTATTTATAAAACATTTTTTTTTATTTATAAACACTATTTTATTATTTTTTGTATTTATAAAAACTATTTTGTATTTATAAAAAGATGATTTCATATTTATAAAAATATTTATATTTATTAAAACTAATTTTGTATTTATAAAACATTTTTTTATTTATAAAAAATATTTTATTATTTTTTGTATTTTAAATATGTTTTCTCTTTCAATTTTAATTTTATATTTTTGAATTTCAATTTAAAAAAATAAATTTATAAATTTTTTTTTGAATTTTGGAAATATTCCGAGGAAGTGTATCCCTCGGAATATTCCGACGACATATTTCTCGGAATATTCCGAGGAATTTCCGACGAAAAAAGTCCTCGGAATATTCCGAGGAAAGATGAATTTCCGAGGAGTTATTTCCGAGGACTTTTTTCATCGGTATGTCGTCGGAATAGCGTTATTCCGACGACATACCGACGATTTTTTCCCTCAGTATGCCGCTGTTTTCTTGTAGTGGATTTCGTAAATGCACCGAAACTTGATGATACATCTTAAATTAAGTTATAACTTTGGGATTGACTGAGCTTGCAGATAATAATGCAAAAATGATAATTTGAGAATAAAACGACAAAAATACTGAATGAATTTTGTTCTACAGTAGTTTTTTTTTTTTTTTTTTTGATCAAATTTCTACGGTAGTTTAAGTTATGGGTTTTACCAAACTCCCAAACTCTGATAGGTATATGAAAAAACTCAAAAGTTTCAAAATCCTCAAAAATATGATACCAAACTCAAACTCATTTATCCAAAATACTATATTCATTGAGTACTTAAATAAATCTAAACTATTAAAACACAAGTACAAATAGTACTTAACCCTGAGTTTTTTTAAGTAATTATAATCTAATCCCTGATCAAAACACATAGTTTTATCTAATTATTAAACTAGCTACAATCGACAATTTTTTAATCATTGGGATTTTAACATAATCATCAAATTATACATATTGGTTAAACAAAATTCTTCACAAAGCTGTCGTCCTCTTCGGAACTTTAACCCAAAACTCCATGATCAATGAACATGAACAGTAACCATATGGAGATCGATTCATCGTACAATTTCTTATACATCAATTCGAATTAGGGTTTTGAATCTGGAAGTGGATTTTCTGTACTCTCAGTTTCATAGCCAATTTTTTTTACTCTGAGAAACATTGTCTCGATTGGGAAGAAAATAACAACAACAACATTAACAAATTGAGTATCCCTGACTTCCACTGATTTTCATATGATATCCTCCTGCGCCTGGGAAACCTCCGTGACGGTTAACACTGATTTCTTCTCTATTTCATGGGTTCGAAGAACCAAAACTCGATTGAACCCGAACTGAAATTGATTGGACACTCTAACGTCCATGCCTACTGTTTAGAAGCATTTGGACGTTTGAGAAATTTGATAGTTCCCCAGCATTCACTCTCAAGTTTGTTCTAGGTTTTGTTTCAATTTCTTCTCTATAGTGAGCAAGATCGTTGTTTCTGATTTTGTACTGCAAACTGATATTTTGACATAAATATATTGTGTTAAGTTTCAGTTTCTTGATAGCTTCACGTTTCTTGTATATCTTTTATTCTTTGGGTCCCGTTTAGAATTTGGATGGTGAAATAAAGCAAATCTTGCATCGCATGATGTATGGAAGGATACAACATAATCACTGTCGACAGTGCTAGAAGGCACAATTACAGCATAATAATCATAATTAATTATTTGACCTTAAGAATAGAGAAGACTTTTCTGATCAAGACTAACAAGTCACATTAGCTGCTTATAGTTTCCAAGAATAACGTGTGTCATAAATCATCCAAATGTGTTTGAATTAAGCTAATCTAGCAGCGACTTGCAATGGCAATAGTTATACAATTACAGTAATCATCATCACCAAAGAATCTTCTAAAACTACCAAGTCCCAATGTGATGGCTCCTCTTAGGCCAAGAGTAAATGCGCAGCAAAACTCAAAGCTCGGTTCTGAGATCATTGCCTAGTTGACTGAACATGATGCCGATATCCATTCCCTGATTCATAGTTGGTATGACTAGCGAGTAAGGGCATTGTTTGGAAAAGCCGACCTTTTTGCTTTTGGATTGCTTTATCGATTTGCTAAGCCTGTTTAGGCATTGCTTGAACTTCTTATGGCAGCTTATGTTAGTCATACCTGCCCAAAACGGAAAAACAAATCGCCGAAGGAAAGTAGTGAACCTTTTGATTTGCATATCTTAAATGATCAAAAACAGTAAGGTATTTGCATTCTTGAATGATATTGTACCATTTGCCTCAACGCAGTTGTCATGGACCATACAACAAGCATCAAGATCATCACAAGGTTCCTCACCAGGACATCCAGAGTGTCCAATCCCACAATACTTCCCGTACCGAATAGAAAGTGCTGAAAACAAACAATATCAAGAAATATATAACGCACGTAAAAGGTAGTACACACTGCATTAAAAAGAAAAAAAGATTGAAGCGTACTGTCACAATTCTGCGCAATGCATGTTCTTGTGCACTCCTGCGAGGATTTGATTCAAGCAACAAATCATTAATGAAGTGAAACAGCAAACCAACGTTCCAATTAGTCAGTTTCATAAAAGCTAGTTCTACAACAATGCGATTCTATTTTTCTGGAAACTCTCAGATTCGCAGAAGGAAAAAGGTTAAAAACCTCGCTGCAAACAACGTCGACGTCGACGAGGAAGAGGAGGACAAGGAGTAAAGCAGCCGCCATAGAAGAAGAGCTAATCATCATCGTCTCTACAGCTAGTAGATAGAAGCTTCTGGATTTGATTGATCGTCCTTAGTCTTCGAAAATAATGAGTCTCCTTGAGATCTCATTGGCTCTTCTTCCTGCTTTCTCGCCAAATTTTTATCACTAAAAATATTATATCGCGTCAGCTAACACAAATAAATTATAAATACATTAAATTAAAAGTAGAAAAAATAGGAAGAAAAAGAAGAGAGAATGTGATTATGGTTAGTTGGTGATTTTAAGTTTTTTTTTTGGGTTAATGAGTGCAATTTCTGTTAAATTTTCTCTTTTACTACCTTCATTGTTTTTTTTAAAATAAATATGTTTTGAAATATTTTAGAGATACCTTACCAAATCTATTTTTTTTGTTTCAAACTACCATATTTTTTTGTTAAATTCAACTAAATTCTACCAAATCTTAAATCACGTAAATTTCCCAAACCTAATCCTATAAACTCCTTAAATTTGTATTTTGTGGAAACTCTCCAATGCAGTGTAAATCTCTTTTTGCTATTAGAATTTAGGAAAATTAGGATGTCTACCAACGACTTATACAATATTTAACATCCTACCAAAAGACACTTTTCTATTCATTGTTTATAATTTTCTTAGACACACTGTTATCCTTATATCGTCTCATTCAGCGTGAGAATACAAAATCTAGATAAAAGATACGAAGTACTTAACTTTGAATTTTTTTAGTTCTTAGTGCTAAAGCGATCCTAGTAGATTTAGTAAATCTTCCTCTTCTCCAATAGTATCTCCAATTTCCAAAAAAATATCTCATTCTCCGACTATTATCTTCTATCTCTCTCTTCTCAATATCATCGAAATCCAGAACCAAACCCTAGTTTCTGCAAATCCACTCACCAAATGGAAGGAGACGAACACTCAGCTGCACCTCTCCGCATTTTGGACCGGATTTTCGCGGTCGGCCATGAACCAGACAGAGTTAGGGTAACGCCATACCACAAACCCTATGCCATTAGGAAAATACTCAATGCTCTCGATCCCGAAGAAGTAGATACCATCAGAGGCTCACCATTTGGGAAGCTTGTTGAGATCGGTGAAAAGCCCTCTTTCTCCGGACGTTTTGGTCGATTCATCATCTCCAGGCAGCTAAAAGTTACAATGTTGTTGGTCGAACGTTTAGTTGTTTTGTGTTTAGTTAGCCGCCTAATGTTCTTTTTATAGCTAAGATTATTTTTAGCTGAGTTGTGAAGGTTTTATTCGGATAATAATATTTTCAAGTATTTGTGTTTCATTTTGTTGAAGCTAATAAAAAGTTTAAAAGAACACAAAATATTTTAGCCGGTTACACACCAACATGTACAATAATAATCACAATTATTTACATGTTAGTCAATTTTGTCTAACACAATTTACAAATGACATTTCTAATTTTGAAGGTTAAACTTCATATAACTAACATGTTACCATCATGGATGCTTCAGCTGACATTTGGGTGGGATAAAGTAGGAACCAGCATAGTCAAAACAATGCATGTAATAGAGAAGGAGACATACTCAGAAGAGAGTGAGACCATAGATGTGTTTTAAGCAATGGTTTTCAATCTTATCCAACTAGAAACAATTTGATGTCTAGTATAATGCTTTTCTAGCTGTATGTTTAGGTGTTTAGTTAGAAAGTTGTGAAACTCCACAGTTTGTACTCCAAGTTATGCAATATACTAGACACGATACAAAACATAGTTGGCCGGTTAATAAAATTTCATAAATGCATTATGGATAAAAATATGTTTAATAGCTAAATTATTCTTTTCACTCTCTCATTCTATTTAGGACAAAACTAATACATTACTTGATTGCTTCTTTAGATTTGTATAAAGAGGTTTACTAGCTTGAAAAATATTAGACAGGAAAATAACTGAATGTTATAGGCAACAATTTGACAATAAGACAATTTCATTAAATGATATTTTATTATATCATTGGTTACAAGAAAGTTTAACACGCCAACAAGAAAGAAAACAGTGCTAAAATTTCATATAACCGGTTTTGTAAACATAATCCCTCACCGGTTACAAGAAAGATTATCAAACCAAAAATAAACTTAACCATGCTAAGCTTTTCTGTAACCGAGGACTATACCCAAAGTACATTATTGCTTAAACTTAAGTATATACATCTGTATCACATAGAAAGGCCAATCCAATTAATGTTTTTTGGCCTTAGGCTGCCATTCTTCAATTGCGTTTTTCTTCCACTTCTCTCGCCAAAACGGACGCATTGACCCTTCTTCTTCAAAACTGAAAAAAAAAACTAAGATTATAGTGGAACAAAAAAAGTTGAGCCGATTCAACAAAACTTAAACAAGCTTTTATAAGCAATTTCAAGAAGATAAAGAGACCTTTTACCAGTAAATAAAAGAATTCAAGGTAAATAGCAATTGACAGAGGAGATCCAACCCACCATAACTTCCTAGTTCCATCACGTGATAAATAAAAAAGACCTCTCTCCGATGCGCTTCTATCCTATCCTTACTTCTTCGACCGTTCTTATTAATTGGGTGTTTTGCTCCTATTATCTAGTTTTGCTTCCTGTTTGTACTTAACCCTTCGTATAGTTAGTTTGTTTTATAGTTAGTTAGAGACTGCAAAGGGTGTGGCCATCGCCATAAAAGCTGGAAACATTTTTATAAATGTCATCAATGCGAGTTTGTCATCAGTCTCGGTTGTATCGATGAGAATATATAGTCCAGAAGCATACCACACGTTCATTATTAAGCTTCCCAAGGACGAAGTTGATGTTTTCATTTGTTCTTCGAAATGTAAGAAAGCTTCGAATGTATGATGTATCATAGTTCTAGAGGATGTTGTATTATGTTTTGATCAATACATTATGTATGCAATGAAAAGTCATACAATATCAAATAGCGTCTCGCTAGAATATTGGTGGCTCAGTGGCTCTACGCTGGCCTCAATTTAAAGCAAATGATGAGAAATTTTTCGATCTTAAAACACCAATGAACCTGCGAGAAGATGGAACTAATATGCATATTGTTACGTTGGTCTAGATGAGTATCATCTTACACTAAGCACGGTTAACGACACATATTTTATTTCACGGTCTTAAAGACTATTATATATAGAATGGGGATGCCATAGAAGAGGATATCGAGTGATTTGTTAGTGAATCAGTGACATTTGATACGTTTCCTGTTAAATAATAGCTTGGCAGGTCCTCATAGTGACATCTGATTGTGTTTGTGGACTATATTATTTGATAAAACTATGTTCATTACAGAGTGTATAAGTGTTTATTACATCAAACCAAAGGAATAACAGTTTGACATATCGATTATCCCTACGGAGCTAAATGGATCACATATATTCTATAGAAACAAGAAAATGACCTATTGATATATGTTTGGTTCAATTATTTTAATACAATTATTAAAATTTTTTAATAATTATTTAAGAGAAATATTTTATGGAAAACACAAATATGATTAAAAAATAAATTTTTAAAAAAATGTAAAACAAAAAATATATCCGCTCTTTTAAAAGATGATCAGAATCTAGTATATATCTTTAAAATTCTGGATATCTGTTACGTGTCCCCTCCTATGACGTAATGTTTATTTTGTAATACATACTAATATTTTTTTAGCCAGTGTCGGTAGGTGACAGGACAACAAAGATATGGACTGGCACCATACAAAACTTTAAATGAATTCTTAGCTGTCGTCTATAAAGGTCGTTGAAACACCATATCTATTTTCTAGGAAAAAAGTGGTTTATTATTATTATTATTTTGCTTAAAATTCTAGGGAAATAGTTCTACGAAGACTTTTTTTGATAAACTAGTCTCCAAGAGAAGATCTTGGAAGTTCAAAACTCAGCATGGAAAAAGTAGATTTATCAGTTCACAACCATCCTTTGTTACCTCTCACACGATTTTCCCTTGGTCGATGTAAAGGTTGCTGGTCTCATGGTTACATATATGGAGGCTATCGTTGCAATGAGTTGGGGTGCGACACTTTGTTTCATAAAGAGTGTGCCGAGTCCTTGCCAGACATCAACCACTCTTCTCATCCTGATCATCCTCTCAAGCTTGTCCGAAAATTCCAATCATCCATTTGTAGTCTGTGTCAAGTTTGGTTTGACACTGGTTACTTCTGTTCCATATGCGATTTCAAGTTGGATTTGGGTTGTGCGTGGAGACCATCACCACCCCTTACTCTCGAAAACACCAACACGCATGAGCATCAGCTTGTACTCTCTAATGGAGTGGGGTCTGAGTTGTCCCAAAGTACAAGAAACTGCAAAGTGTGCAGCTCTGAAGTTCTTGAATTCAAGCAATATTATGAGTGCCATCAGTGCGAGTTGTTCTTCCATGTGAAATGTACCAAGATCTCTCTAGAAGAATATCACACTTCTCACCCTGAACACCCACTCAAGTTTCTTACAGGCGATGAAGCACCTGGTTACGCAGACAAGAAGTGTCTTCTTTGCGGGGTGGAGTTTAATCAAGAACTTCACCACTGTGACGTTTGTAACTTCAGCATATGCAGAGGTTGTGCGGGAAACCCACCACCACTTAGTGTTATGAGCTCGAAGACTCACGAACATCAACTTCACCTTTTCCCAAGACTCGTCGATTTTACTTGCAATGCTTGTGGGACGCGAGGTGAGGGCAGCCCTTATTTATGTTTCCAATGCAAGTTCATGATTCATCGAGATTGTATCGATCTACCACGCATCATAAATATCAACCGTCATGATCATTGCATTTCGTACACTCGTCGTCTCGGACATGGAGATTGGACTTGTGGGGTTTGTCGCGAAAAAGTGGATGGGTTCCATGGGGCTTACTCCTGCTCGGTTGCTTCTAAATGTTCTTCTAGTTATGTTGTTCATTCAAAATGTGCTACAAGAAAAGATGTATGGGACCAGATAGAGTTGGAAAGAAGTGCGGAAGAAGAGGAAGTTTCTCCATTCGAGGCGGTTGACGATACCACAATAAAACATTTTAGCCATGATCATTGTTTACGACTCATTGACGATGGTAGGATTCTTCAAGAGAATAAACTTTGTGAAGCTTGCGTCTTCCAAATACAATCAGAGTCTTTCTACAGTTGTGAGCAATGCGATTACATCCTTCACGAAAGATGTGCTAATATCTCCATAAAGAAACGACATGTGTGTCACAACCAACCTTTCACGCTACACACAAGTTCTGGAACCAAAACAAGCCGTTGTGCTCTTTGCGAAAGAAAGTTCACTGGTTTCATGTACAAGTCTGCTAGTCACAAGATTCTAGATGTACGATGCGGCTCAATTTCAGAGCCGTTTGAGCATGATAGCCATCCACATCCTCTATACTACTCTGAGAAAACCTATAAACACTGTAGTGCACATGGCGGTGGGATGAAGATAGGAATGCTTAGTTGTGATGAGTGTGGTTACAGCTTGGACTTCAGGTGTGCTCTTTTGCCGAAAATGGTAGTGAATCGTAGGTATGACGATCATCCTCTCTTCTTGTCTTATGGTGACTCATATGTATGTGGTGAATATTGGTGCGAAGCTTGTGAAACAAAAGTGAATCCAAAGAAGTGGTATTACACATGCAATGAGTGTGGGGTCGTGCTGCATGTTTCCTGCGTTGTGGGCGACTTCTCCTACATCACGCCGTTTCGAGCAGGTTCGGTAACAAGGTCGAATAAAGAAGTAGTACCCAACACTTCCGTTTGTAGAAAAATCTGCTCCACGTGCAATTCTCGATGCAAGCTCCCTTCCGTTCTAAAAGTTTCCAAGCCCGGGGTAGAATCATATTATTGTTCTAACACATGTGACACCAGTTATTTACTAATCTAGGTGGATGATAAACTTAAGAATGAAACCTTTTGTATCATTTGTTCTAGTGAATGAAGAAAACCATTTTCCCACGCAAACATGCAGACTGTGCGACAAGAAGTGAGACTATCTAGAATAAAGAGAAACGACCTAATATGGTATTTGATAATACATTCTCCAAAACTGAGTAGCAAGATAATGCAAACATGACGCATCACTATCACAAACAACTGATGCTCAAATATCACAACAAAACTGTTTCAAATGATTCTGAAGACGGTCTAGAACAAAGAAAGACCTAAATAAAACATGGAAGAACTCTATTTCCCCTTTTCCAAAACAGAGTACAAAACCGCAAAACAAAAACGACACTGAAAAGAGATTTCGAAAACACTTCCTCCAGTCTCATGGGTTTCCGACAACTTCATCCTCCTTAACACTTCCACAAACATTACATTCAAGAAGCCTCGAAACATCATGACCCTTTGGCGGTAACGGAGCAAGAGTGCCAAAACAATTCTCCTTCTCACACATATATCTCGCAAAGAAGTAAGCGTGTGGGAAACTAGAATCATCATCCACACCGTCCCCACAACCTTCTCCAACTCCTTCCTCTTCCATCTCTTCTTCTTCCTGATCATCTTCACCATCCATCTCTTCCATATCCTCGTTCTCATCTTCCGACCAACTAGATTCCACCTTACACCGATCGCACTCACATCTAAAACCGTAATCATCAAGCAACCTCTCCTGTCTGCTCGAGTAGTTCATGTTGACAGGGAAGTAACTCAAACAGACCTCTCTACCTTGAGGAACATCATGGATCATCCTAATGATGATATCAGTATTACCATCGGAAGCAGAGTCAACGTAATCGAATCTACAAGCATTAGGAAGACAATCATGATTCAAAAACGACGTCTTCGGATATATCCCATAGGCTCGCACCGATCTCTTCTCGTTCGTAACAGAGAACGGCTCCATCAAACCGAATCCGTTAACCTTATCCTTAGCCAGTAGAGCCGCCGTGAGCTCCGGCGAGATCGGAACCGGAAGAGGTGGACACACGGCGGATAAGAGAGAGTGAAGGAAACCAGAATCGGAAGTAGAATCTCCATTGCCTTGGAGAGAGAGAAGGATCTGGAAATCGGAAGGAGAAGCGGCGGCGAGGTTGTAAGCGGAGAGGAGGAACCGAGCTTGGACTTGGCGTTCTGGAGATTGATCGGCGAACGCGGCGGAGGACGATTGGTGAAGGCGGCGAAGGGATTCGCAGAGCCAAGGAGTGTGGAAGGAGATGCAGTTAGGGCTACAGAAGGAGACGAGAGAGCAAGATTGACATCTCTGAGCTGATTGAGATAACAGTCGGAAACAATGGTCGCAGTAAGGGGGAGGAGGTGATGAGAGAAATGGGAAAGCAGAGTAGAGGAGGAGAGGGGACTCTCTGAAGATAACTTGTCCGGCACGTAGAGGCTGTGCCGCTACTAGACTCCTTCCTCTTCCATTGATTTCTGTAACTTGTAGCAGCGTCTCCGACTTAGCTCCGCCGTCGTTCATCTTTACCACCAGCCGTCGATTAGGGTTTAACCAAATACTAAAAGATTTATATGGAACGACATGTGAAAGAAGTAACACGGTGGTGTTTCGTTACGTTTCAGGTCAAGAGAGATATAATAATGGGCCTTAGACAAGCTTTATCGAATTGTTAGCCCATCTACCAACATGTAGTTGGCCCATCTATCTACTCGAGCAGGATTCTACATTTCTCATCTTTTGTCAACAATATTCAGCAAGGATCTCTATGCTTATCATAAAGGGGCAGCATTTTACCACAGATGTTTTCATTCATTCCACTGATATCAAAACTGAATTACAAATTCGTTACAGAAATTTGAAAGTAAATTATAACATAAACACGAAAACTAGCTAATATACTAAAAGGTGAATTATTGATGCTTTCATAAAGCTTTATTCTCTAACGAATTATTTGCCAATCTTTGCGAGTGATTTTCTCTTAATCTTCTTATTGAATATTGATTATGTAAACAAGTTACAAATTCTGTATAACAAGGCATCATTCACCAACATTGCATACTGTATTCTATAGCGGGAAGAAATCAAAATCCACTTTTAATATAGAACTAAAAATAAACATTTTCTAAGTTCAGATGCATTCCCATAAAGATGTAACAAGAAGAAAAAACAAGAAACATGAACAAATCCTTGAGACTGACATTAAAAAAGAAATTTGAACCCTTACACTGTTGGAGCAATGAGATGGACTTTGCTTAAATGGTATTACTTCTCTTCTTCAAAACTTTAAACGATCATTCTGAACCGTAATCCTCCGGTTCCGATCCTCAGTCAAGTTTCACTGAAGAGAACAAGTAGTGCACGAACCAGAAGGAAGAGAGGAAACCAACAGTACCTGTCGCGAGCATGATAGCCAGGACCATGAACAGAGAGTAGCCCAGATAAAGAGTCGCTGAAACGGGTCCACTCAAGTTTTTAAGGTCGAAGACGAGATAGTTTATGGAGTATATGAAGATGTAGATTGCAACGGATCCTGACGCAAAGAATGATTTCCACCACCATTTATAGTCTTCCACACACAAGTGCATGTACGTTAGCACTAGAGAGACCTCAGCACACACCACAACGAGAAGGATCATGACAACAAACAGGAATCCAAAGACGTAGTAGACACGGCCCATCCAGATGCTGGACATGATGAAGAACAGCTCGATGAAGAGGGTCCCGAACGGAAGTGTTCCAGCGCCTAGAACTAGAAGCCATGATGGGTATTTCTGAGCTGGGATTTCCCTGGGAATCTGGTTGGTTCGAACCGGGAACTCAATGTGAGGAGCCCTGGCACCAAAGTAACCACCGATGAGAGTGAGAGGAACCGAGATGCAGAACCACAGGAGGATGAGGATGACGAACAGAGAGAAAGGAATGGCTCCAGTACTATGGCTACCCCACAGAAGGAAGTTCAGCGTCGTGAGGATCAGAAACGCAATACCCGGGAAAAAGCAAGCAGCTTTCCATGCAACAGACATCCATCCACGGTGTTCCCCACATCCAATCGTCCTCCAGAGACGAACCGCGACATAACCAGCTGCGATGCCAAGGATCATGTAGAAGAAGAGCATACCGGTGATAAGCGTCCCACGCGAAGCCGGCGACATGAACCCAAGAGCAGCGAACAAGATAGTCACAACAGCCATGCCAAGAATCTGAACACCGTCACCAACCATAACACACAGAAGCGAAGGGTTCGAGGGAGCACGGAAAACATCACCCACAACAAGCTTCCACCCAGATAACTCCTCATTCATCTGAGCTTGAGCTTCCTTATCCAACTCCTCGTAACGGGTCAAATCCCTCCTAACAGTCCTCAAGAATATCACAAGAACAATACCAGCCAAGAAAGTGATCACCATAAGAGAGTTCAAGATCGAGAACCAATGAACCTTTGAGCCTTCCATCTTCAAATACGCATCCCACCTCGACGGCCACTTGATGTCACTCTCCTCGAAGCTAACTTCATAAGAGAACACAATGGACTGACCATCCTTGACAGACATGGAAACACTAGTCGAATCACATTTGATCGGAGTCGTGTATCTCTCATACATCTTCAGCTTCTTCGTCGAATCAGCGTTATGAGCAAAGCTGCAAGGAACCACCTCAAACCCAACAACCATATACCCAGGCACATCAGAGTCTTTACTCTTCCCCATAGTCGGAATCACCTCAGCTGCATCCCCAGTACCCATGACACGCGCCACATTAGCAGCCTCTTCATACTTATGAACAAGAACCTTAAACTTCAAGTGGTTAAACACATAGTAAACATCCTGAACCTTGATCCCAACAGGGTACCCAGTCCACCTCAAAACATAACCATCTTTCTTAGTGTAACGAATCGCAGGCAAATTGTCAAGCATGGGATTCACCTGATACATCTCATCAATCCTCTTCTTGAGAAGCTTGAAACCGTCGCCAGAGAGCTTCTCCGTCTGACAAAGAAAGATCTCACTCTCGTTCTTGAACATCTTGAACCTATAAGGAGAATTCTCGATCCGATCTCCCATGAGAAGCTCGCCTAGATTCTCGGCACTGTCCTTGATTCCTTCGGAAGGTTGGCAAAACGGCAAGCTGTAGTAGCTAAACGGCATCTCGGTTTCGATCGAAGTGAGAGAGTTCACCTTGACGTTCAAGTAATCGCCGACCTCGTACTTGTGAGGATAACTGCCCGGGAGGTAAAACGCGAAACCTAATTGGATCAGCGAGAAAATCGCCGCGAGGAAGCAGATCTTGATTCGATCCATCGAGATCGTATCTGGAAATGAGTGAATGAGGAAAAACCTCGTCAGAGATCTGGATCTAGTCAAATAAGCACCTCAGATCTAAGATCTTAGAGAGGCGAATCAGAAAATGATAATGATAACTTTTCGTTCTGGGAAGAGAGAAAGAAGATCGACACTCACCTGTTGATTATCGCGTATGGAGGAAGAAGAGCTTTTCCTTCTTTGGTAGCGAAAACAAACACTAATAAATCGAGAAGTGAAGAGAGGAGAACTTAATCGAAGAAAGGGAAACGCGAGCAATAGAGAGAGAGAGAGACTAAAACACGTTATTATGTCCTCCAATTAACACAATACACGTCAGCTAAGTATTAATATCAATAAAACGATGCCGTTTGCTGTTACGTCGGAATCGGATACATACTAATGGGTCTTATACAAGCTTCACGGAGTTCTGGCCCATGAGGTAGGATTGTGTTTATAATAACGCGGATGTTTAATTTAGTTTTTATAAATATATTTATACGATATTAGTATCCATTCATGTTTGGTTCGGGTCTATTTGGATTTTGAGTTTTTGAGTTCGAAGAATTTACCCTATTCATAGTATTTATAAATTTTGGTCCAAATTCGGTTCAGATCCTTTCGGGTTCGGTTCAGATTTAGATAACCCGTTTAAATTATATTTAAACATTTAAGTTTAAATATACTTTAATTTTCTCAAAATATAAAAATAAAAATAATATATAACATATGAATTTGAATAACATATCAAAATACTTAAATTCAACATAAAAATTGGTTTGACTTGAATATTTAGATGGAGAATCAATATATACTAGATTTTGACCCGCGCTTAGAAAGCGCGGATTTATTTATTGAATTTAATAATTTTTAATATACATTTTTATATAAGATAGTTTATAAGTTTGGCGATAGGAACCGAATAATCAACCCGTACCAAATTGAAAAAATGAAACCAAACCTGAACCAAAATTTATAAATAACCGAACAGATCATATATCTATAGAACCAAGAATGAAATGGATACCTGAATTTTTAAAATACAAATTATAACCAAATATCCAAATTATTACCTACAAATATTAATTATATGTAATTTATAAATAAACAAATATCTGAAATATACTATTTATAAGCTGAATTATCCAATAAAACAAATTACTCCAACATTTTTTCAAATATTAAAAAAATTATCTTAATAAGTCCTCAACACTCAGTTTATTTTTCCACTAAAAGGAGCCAAAACACCAAAATCAAAATACCAAAACTGAAAAAGCATTATATTTTTATAAATTATTTAACTCTTTTTAATGTATACATATGTGGTTTATAGATGAATTAAGATATAAGTGGTATCCACAGTCAAACCAGTAAACACAGTCACCGTATATAATCTAGTTTCAATTTAATAAAACATCCAATATTTAAAATCCTTTAAAATATAAAACCTCTATTAACTCGTGAATCTATACCAGATAACATGGTAAAAATCTAAAACAACATGATAATATTTTTCAAAATTTGATTAAATTTCTCATATAAATTTTACTAAGATATAAAATTGAATAAACTACATTGTTTTTATGTTATGCATTCTAGTTTATAGGTTTTGTAATGACTATTTTAAGATTAAATTTTCGAGTTTTAGAAATAAAATTATTATTAAGTTGAGTATAGTTGAGTTAACTATAAATGTTAAAAATAAAATAAGATATTTTATTTAAACATAAAAACATTCTAAAAATGCTATAATTTCCTAAGAAAATATTTATACAAAACCATTTCCCCTAATAAACCCAGTTGTAAAAGATTTTTATCACAAAAATAACCAAGGAAGGTTTTCAAAGAAAATCTATAATTTTGAAATATAATTAAGCTTTTTATTGTATTGCGAAGTATTTCTCTAATCGTAATTGGAAGTTAATATGTTTTGACCGTCGAATGGTATCATGTTTTTAACTTACTGTTAACCGTACTTGCATCATGTTTTTACGTTAGTTTGGGTCATAAAACATTTAATATGAATTAAATATGGTATTGTTCAGACTTTAATTACCAATAAATCCAAATGTTTTTTTAGTAACTGTTGTTGTTAAAGAAAAAGATCGCGGGTTGTATGATTATTAAATCAGTTATAAAAAATATGTTTTTAAAGTAGGTTTAGTGGCACAAAAGTAATATTCCAAAGAAAAATAGGAGTAAAATATAGCAATGATTCTGAATAAATAATAGAGAAAAAGACAAAAATAGCATTAAATCAAGTTTTTGTTTCCAAACTAGCACTCAAGGTCAAAAGTCACAAAAATAGCACTTAATGTTTTATCAAAAGTCACAAACTTAGGGTTTAGAGTTAAAGGGTGGGGTTTAAGATTTAGGGTTTAGGGTTTAGAGTTTAGGGTTTAGGGTTTAGGGTTTAGAGTTGAGAAATGAGGATAAACTTAGAAAGGTGCTATTTTGGTCATTTTAGTTTTTGAGTGCTATTTTTGTGATATAAACTTAGAAATGTACTATTTTGGAGATTTGCCCTAAATAATATTGATGTATAAATCTTTGGTGTATCATAGTAAGTTGAGTAATAAATAAGGACGTTGATTATTTTATAGTTAGAGAAATATAAAGTAATTGATTATTGTATAGTTAGAGAAATATAAGGTGAGACCAAAAAAATAGTTAAGTCTAGTGAATAGGTCCAATAACTTTTCATAAGTAGATTTTTTGTGACTCCTTCCTTTTTAATAGTATAGATTTTAAGTATTTTTGGTGATTTGAGTATTGTTTTGCTATTTTAAATATTTATTTTTGACAATCTGTATATATTTTCAAGTATTTTGGACAATTTCAAAATATTATATATATTTTGGATATTAAATTTAAAATAATTAAAATATTTAAGTATATATAAATATGATTCAGATATATTCGGATACATGTAATATTACGGTTTGGACCAGGTTCAGTTCTATTTCTTTAGATACAAAAATTTGAATTCATGTGAATATTTAACCAGTTTTGGTTTGGACTTGATAATATTTTTTGGACCGAATTTAGTTTGGTTCTTTTGATTCGGGAATCCGAGTTTTATCTGAACCCTTTTGCATAATAATATTTTTGGATATCCAACAATCAAAAGATTTAAAACAATATCATATGTAATTCACCTTTTGTATGATACCTTTTGTATGATAGTATTTTTGGTTGTCTCTACAAATATTAAATTAATTTATATGTCTGGTTTTTATTTTTCAATTACTATTTAAATATATCATATAGATTTTGATGTTTATATAATGTAAATAGATAACAACATATACCTTATTCAATTTATTTTTATATGTAATTTAATTTGTTATCAGTTGGTAGTATATACAGATAAAATTTCATAAAATTTTTCACACTAAATTTATTATGAAATAACAAAATCGAAAAACACCCTTAGAATATTAATATACGTTCAAGTATTTATACTCATACAAATTATTTTATGAGTTTAAAAATTACAAAATTTTTATTCTTAGTAATTTTATGTAATTTATTTGCTATTAGTAATTTTTATTATGTTAATTTGTAAAATCCTTAAATCTACCTATAAACTTAGAAAATTGAGCTTTTTAATGGATATTGAAAAATACAAAAAACATATTATAGACAAAAGGGTTGTTGTACATTTTAACCCAACATACAATAGGCCATGTATTTATTTACCTGTGACTTTTATTTGATATGAGACTTTAAAAAAAAAATCAGTTTAGTCAAGCGAAAACAAAAACGACAACTATACCTTCTCCCCTTCTCTTAACGACTGCATCTAGATGAAGAAATAAGAGCAATCGATCGGAGGCTGATACAAATGGAACACATATCAGACAGAACTACAATGATCCCGATCCAACGGAAAAAGGGTATCAAAGTACGAACGGTTTGATAGGAGCATCTAAAGGTATGTCTTCGTTCTTATTTCTGAACTCTTTAAGTTTTGTTCAATCGATATATCTTCACATGCATGTCAAAATCCACTTCATAATACAACTATACTTAAATCATATGAACCGTACAGAAAACAAAAATGAAGCTGAAGCGGCGGTGGGAGATAATATTGGTAAGGTATTCCCTAAATTCTACTCCTTCTGTTTCATATTAAGTGTTGTTGTAGGAAATTTTTTCCGTTACAAAATAAATGTCGTTTTCGACTTTCAATACAAAATTTATTAGTTTTATTTAGTAATTTATTTTTCTATTGGTTGAAATATTGTTAGATGTATTGGTAATTGTGTTTTTATATAGGAAATATACAAAATTAATTGTTTTCTTAATCTGTATGCATAAACCCAAAATGACACTTAATATGAAACAAAAGGAATATTCTTAATGGCCAGTTATAATGTTCTCAAGTGATTTTCACCAATTCATATATTTATTTAATCATGAGTCATTCTTTTTCTTGATTTGTAGTGTTGCTGGGAATCCATTGATCTGTAGAAGCAGCCCGCATGAGATTTGTTCTGGATATCACCTGTCCAAGTCCTCTTTACATTTCTTTGAGCTTCTCATCGGGTAAAACTCTCTTTCTTGCTTTGAATTTGTTATTGTCTGTCACAATAGAAAAATAATTACAATTGTAAAATGATGAAAGATATTAGGCACAGTCAATACAAAACCTTACAATACACATATAACTCTTGTACTAATACAGTATTGAGTTGTCTTATAAATGAGGAACTTGATTGTTCTTATGGAATTGATTTTAATGTTCTGTAGGAATAACAGGATACATCGTTGTTAGTGTCAGCAGACAGCAAATTAAATTGAAAACATGTACATACTTGATGTCTTCAAGAGTAAACTCAGGTTTCATCCTTGGTTTGCATGAACAATGAATTGTTTTTATCCCTCCCAAATTAATAACATGGCCCATCAAGTCTGTAAAAAAAACAGAGTGGTCGAAAATGGTTTTTTTTTTCAAATCAATATCGCAGGTAATAATTTGAAAACGTACCAGTGAGGAAACATGGTTTAAGTGATCCATGTAAAACACTTTGAAAATCTACCAAACTTAGAAACAGGTTATCATTCCTAAGTGTAGATTTTGTGATTGTTGTGTTTTTGCAAGAAGCCCATTTTGTAAGAATGATCAGTTGATCTATACATTCTTGTTGCAGGGCTGAGGGTGAAAATCTGATTTTCAAAGAGATTTCACCTACTCATAACTAAATCAGTTTTTCTTGGAATAGTAGTGATGTTTCCTACGATAGGTATGGTCTTATTTATAGGAGTAGATTCACCGATTTTGTATATAAAATGGACAATATATTCAAAAGAATAGAATCATTTAGTTTAGGAAGTCCCTATATTTTTGGTGCTATAATATATGTTAAAAATCTCAGAGAATGGAAATCACAACTATATATGGTTTTAAGTTACTATAAATTATGGAAAACTCAAAAACCCAATTGATTTCCTTTTTTGTTATGTTGACTGCTTTGAAATATGAAAAAAATTGGAATGTTATTGAGTTTAGGAATAATCGAATTTATTAGTTTTAAAGATTAGCTATACGTGATTTGCAAGTTTTGAAACAGGATCTCTCGATTGTGTTGTTGCTTGATATCGTTTTATTTATGATAATTGCGTGGAAGTAGGAAACGTATTTGGAATATTATTGAGTTTAGGAAAATAATAAATTATTATTTTTGATTTTGTGCACCAATAATATCTAATGATACCAACTACAATATCTTATTATGATGCTCAGTAACCTAACTATGTATTTAAATAACATTTTATACGTGTTTGATAAATCATAATATATATGCTGGTACAAACCATAAGATTGATCAAAACAAAAAACTGAGTAAATACAACAATACATGAAATTAATATTTTAGATGAGAAAATGTTCATTGATAGCACAACAATGTATATTTCGTAAGCATGATAGAGATTGGATCGAATTATATGGTTAAATATTTATACAATTGGTTTTGATTATGCAGACTAAACCAAGGCATGTTGGCGAGAATGACGTTATATAGATGGGATTATAAGAGTTAATTTTGGTCCATCCGGATGAGGTACAATTTAATTAAGGTTAAGTGCCGAGAATTTATTTAGGTGGTTTAGGAATCTTATGAAACGACAGTTTATTAAGCCAATGGCGTAAGTATGTAATTTTTGAAGAAAACTCAAGGTTATTTTATTTTTGTACTCCTGTTTTAATAGATTAGATATGCAAATTCTATAGATGATATTATTTAATTTAAATTTTTAATTTTTCATTCTGTATTAAAAATTTAAGTCATTAATCTATATATTTTACTTGTATAAATTAATTATTTATTTAACCCAGATTAATGATATAATTTATTTGGTTTAGAGTGGATAATTTATATGATATATGATTTTTATGAATCTATAATTATAAGACTTATTAGATGTCAATGTATTGACCTGAATTTTTTTATTCTAATCAATATCCTATCTCATATGAAAACTTATTTTACTTTACATGAATATGATTTTATATTTACGAAATTACAAATAGACCGTATCAATTTAATTTAATTTTTATTTTATTATTAATAAGAAATATTAATAAATGTCAATTTGGTTAATTTATTATTAATTTAACTAAACTTATCGGATATATGCAAACATATCATCAGAATTTGTTTTTTTTTTAAATTAATTTTCAATAATATATAAATTTTAAATATATTTTAAGATTATTTAAGAATTTATTTTATTATTTATTAAATATTTAATAGTATTATTAATTATTTAAAAATATAAATATATTCCTGAGTTTTTCATTTCTTATTGGTTTTGTTTCATTGGATTTGAGTTTTTCATTTAATTTTCGTTTTGTTTTGTTGGAGTAAGTATATCTTTGATGTCTGAGTAGATGGTCCCTTGTTTTTTTTTTTTTTTTTTTTTTTTTTTTGTAACTTAGATGGTCCCTTGTTTCCTACTCTGTGTCACAAAGTGAGTAACCTGTTAATATTGGCTAATAGCGAAGGGAGATCGGCGAGAAGCTCTTTAAGTTATGACGGTGATAATGATTCTTAGATTCTGTCCCCATTCCCTTTTAGGGAGGCAGACATTTGCCCATGAAATTTCAGCAAATACATGACCCTCAATCTTACCTGCACACTGGTAACGACAAGAGAGAAACAATTCTTTTCACACAGCCCTTAGGTAGAAAAAATGTCGCCATTCAGAAAACCACTATCCCGGAGATTACCAACCAATTGTACCTCAACTTAATCTTGAGAGCCTGTTGTTGTGTCTCTCTCTCTTGTCTCTTATGGTTGTACTTGAATATCCAAGCTTTTGAGTGAGTCTGAGTCATCTCAATAGCTCTTCTGACTTCAACGTGCAAGGATACCCATCTCATCTCTTGCTTAATTGGCCAGTGGTCTGGTGTCACAGCTCAACACATCTTCATTTCTAGTACCAACGAATAATGATGTTTGTGCGCCATCAACCTTTAGTTCCTGTTTCTAAACGATTGGAAATGATGTATATCTCCATTTATGTTTCACTTGAAACATCTCTGTACCAAAGATAAACTGATTGAAGTCTGCATGATCTTGCATCCCTTGCTTGGACCAGGTTATATACTCGGTGGAATCCTTTTTTACGCCGGATCATGAAAACAAACCGTCACGTCCTTTATACTTGAAACCATAGATTTCAATCCCACTCCATGATGCTAGTATTGACATAAATATAGAACCAGACTTGAGAACCAGAGCCAAACTTGAGAACCAGATTTGAAAACCAGACTTGAGAAGCAGACTTGAGAAGCAGTATTACAAGTTCAAACTCGTCCAAGATGTGTTCAAAGGTCAACCAGACCGTTGGCAAGATCAGAAACAAGTTAGAGTTCTAAATTAGTTAAAGTCACATGATCCATTTAGAGGAGAGAGGAAGAAAGAGTTGTTGAGGTGTTGTCCCTTTCAGCTCATCTTGCATCACCATTTTTATTATTTCTCTATTTGTTTGTATCCCATCTTTGGGTCTTTAAGTATTGTAACATTGTGAACTAAATGAATTAAGGGAAATAAATCATTCTTTACTCTATCTCTTTTACTCTTGATTTACTCTCTCTCTCTCTCTCTCTCTCTCTCTCTCTCTCTCTCTCTCTCTCTCTCTCTCTCTCTCTCTCTCTCTCTCTCTCTCTCTCTCTCTCTCTCTCTCTCTCTCTCTCTCTCTCTCTCTCTCTCTCTCTCTCTCTCTCTCTCTCTCTCTCTCTCTCTCTCTCTCTCTCTCTCTCTCTCTCTCTCTCTCTCTCTCTCTCTCTCTCTCTCTCTCTCTCTCTCTCTCTCTCTCTCTCTCTCTCTCTCTCTCTCTCTCTCTCTCTCTCTCTCTCTCTCTCTCTCTCTCTCTCTCTCTCTCTCTCTCTCTCTCTCTCTCTCTCTCTCTCTCTCTCTCTCTCTCTCTCTCTCTCTCTCTCTCTCTCTCTCTCTCTCTCTCTCTCTCTCTCTCTCTCTCTCTTGTTTTTGAGCATTATCTCTCTTGTTCTTCATTTACTTTCATGGTATCAGAGCTATAAGAGCATGATTAACCCGAGGTTCTTAGGATGGGGTTCTTAGCGAAAGTTAAGAAACTATTTCTTAACTTTTAACTAAAAAAACTAAGAACCGGTTCTTAAATAAGGACTTTAAGAACCGGTTCTTAATTTTTTTAGTTAAAAGTTAACAAACAATTTCTTAATTTCTGCTAAGAACCCTACTCTAAGAACTCCGGGTTAATCATGGTCTAAGCTCCTGATTACCTCAAACACTTCCGCAAAACTCACTTTGTTACTTCCTTTCTCTTGATTCTCTATTTTATTTCACAAATTTCTCTACAGATTTGTTTTATCCAATGGATAATAAATCTGTGTTCTTGAGTGTTTTTCTTTAAAATTCTTGGCTGTGCTCACTCTGTTCTGTCTTAATTCTACTTGAGAAAGATGGAGTAGTACAGACCAGTTCACATTCCATGTACACTCAAGGGACCAGACTTGAGAACCAGACTTGAGAACCATAATCAGACTTGAGAACCAGACTTGAGAAGCAGACTTGAGAACCAAACTTGAGAAGCAGACTTGAGAAGCAGTCTTACAAGTTCAAACTCGTCCAAGATGTGTTCAAAGGTCAACCAGACCGTTGGCAAGATTAGAAACAAGTTAGAGTTCTAAATTAGTTAAAGTCACATGATCCATTTAGAGGAGAGAGGAAGAAAGAGCTGTTGAGGTGATGTCCCTTTCAGCTCATCTTGCATCACCATTCTTTATTATTTCTCTATTTGTTTGTATCCCATCTTTGGATCTTTAAGTATTGTAACATTGTGAACTAAATGAATTAAGGAAAATAAATCCTTCTTTACTATATCTCTTTTACTCTTGATTTACTCTCTCTCTCTCTCTCTCTCTCTTGTTCTTGAGCATCATCTCTCTTGTTCGTCATTTACTTTCATGGTATCAGAGCTATAAGCTCCTGATTACCTCAAACACTTCCGCAAAACTCACTCTGTTACTTCCTTTCTCTTGATTCTCTATTTTATTTCACAAATTTCTCTACAGATTTCTTTTATCCAGTGGATAATAAATCTGTGTTCTTGAGTGCTTTTCTTTAAAATTCTTGGTTGTGCTCACTCTGTTATGTCTTAATTCTACTTGAGAAAGATGGAGCAGTACAAACCAGTTCACATTTCATGTACACTCAAGGGACCAGGAAACTACATTACCTAGTCTAGGATGGTCATGACAACCCTTGGAGGTAGAGGTCTTTGGGAGCATGCCACTTCAGGTTCAGTTCCAAAGCAAATCACCCAAGGAGAAGATGGCAAAGAGGTTGTAGTGGCAGATGAAGGCAAATGGGTTCAGGAAGATCTCATGGTGCTGGCTACCTTGCAAAGCTCTCTTGATTGTCCTCTTATGGATTCTTACTCATACTGTACCACCACTAGGGCTGTCAATTGGTTGGGTGCCCATGGGTGTGAC
Source organism: Brassica incana (assembly GCA_945779075.1). NCBI lineage: Eukaryota > Viridiplantae > Streptophyta > Magnoliopsida > Brassicales > Brassicaceae > Brassica > Brassica incana. The sequence goes on along the minus strand of CALZFW010000023.1, from coordinate 4,322,498 downwards.
CCAGTCCAGACTGTGTTGGGTGGGTGTTGGGTGAACCCATAACTTAATGGTCCAGTTGGGCTACAAAACCGAATTTACCCATGGACAGTTTGGGCCAAACCAATTGCCACTGGGTTAACCCAATACATTAAAAAATTAGGTTTTTTAATTTTGGGGAAAAATCAGATTTTCCATTTTACGATTCCCCGATGAAAAATCTTCTTCTCGCGATGAAAGATCCTTGAGGCTTCTCTGCATCTCGATTCGTCTTCTCCAACCATGATTTCTCTGGTTTATCTCTTCATCCATCTCGGTTTATCTCTTCATCCTTCGATCTTTATCTCTTCATTCTTCGTTCGTTCGTTCCCTTGGATGCTTTCTCTGGTGATTGATTGATTCTTCTTTAGCTTTTTTTTATTGGGTTTCTGTTTCTGTTTGGATTTGGTGAACCGTGCTCATGAGTCAGTCTTTTGAGTTGGCAAAAGGAGGCGGCTTGGAGAATCATCTTCGGAGTTGTTGTGTGTCTCAGAGATTCAAGGTGAGTCTGAGAGCCTTGGATCTACAAGTATTGATTCTTGGGAAACATTCCTTCCTGTGTTGCTCTTTCTCTTCGCTAACCCAGAGTCGTGCTTGTGCTATCTTCGTCCTATTTCCCTTGATCATGCAACTCCTAAACCTTCTCTGTTTATTATCTAAAGTGGATCCTGGTTGCTCACTATTTTTTTTGTAGCCTTGTCTGTCTTCACCTTGAGTTTCCCTTAGAGCATTTGGAGCTTGAGAACTTAGTAGAATGTTCTCGTGTCTTTTTAGTTCCTTTGGTAGGTCTGTCCTCTTTGGACACCGACCCATCTTTTTTAACCCGGTTATTCCAAATTTTTACGTCAGTCCCAAACGTTGTTTGATAGTCTTTACCTTGCTTTTACGATAGGTTGGGGATATCCGGTTTAAACCGGATATGTTTTCCCAGATTTCAAGAACTGAAGTGAGCTAAGCTTTTCTTTCTATACGAAGGCTCCATCAACCAAGAGGGCCGTGTTTAGTTTTTATAATTTGTAAATCTTCTTGTTTTGATGTTACTTGCCTCTTGGAGAAAGCTTATTGGAGCCGTTTCATAACTGGATTGTCTTGGTGATGATTGGATTGGTCTATTGCAGGTTACATATTGGATTGATAAGCTTTTCCATAAGTTGTTGAATCAGACCCTCTTAAGCTCTCTCTCTGGAGGTATGATGTTTCCTTTTTATGATGATGAGCCTCGTTTGCATAACTGAGTAGTCTCGTTATGTGTTGTGGCCTTGTGGGTTTTGTGTGTTCATGTTTCTGAGATTCTACTCAACTTTTATTCTCTTAACTTGAGTCAGTCTCGTTATTGTTGTGGGTTTTCTATGTTCATGTTTCTGTGTTCACAGTTTGCTAGTATTATTATGTGTATCTTTTATAGATTGTCTTCACTTGCTAGTAGATACTGTACTGATCCTTTCTCATTTAAATATTTTGCTGTTTCAGAAAATGGAAGCGATAGACTTGAATGATGATGGTCAGAATGATTTGATGGATGAAGATATAGAAGATCATGAAGTTATTGAGATTTCAGAGGCTAACAGAGGCACGCCACCAAGACATGCTCAGTCACGCCGTAGAGCTAGGTTGTGGTTAAAGTTTACTATAATTGGAGGACAGCGGCCTGATGGTAAAACCAAGATCAGATGCAACCTTTGTAAAAGGTTCTGCTTCATTAAGCTTCGCAAAAATGGAACCTCAACCCTGTCTCATCATTTGAAGGTATGTCCAAAAGCTGTTGGAACACCTAGAAGTAGTTCTAGGAAGGTGGATATGATGGTGTTCCGTGAGATGATAGCAATGGCCATTATAGAGCATGATCTGCCTTATAGGTTTGTAGAGTATAAGAGGATTAGAATGGCTTTTACTTATGCTAATTCCAGTATTGAGTATTGGAGTAGAAACACATCAGCTTCTGATGTGTTGAAGATTTATGAACGGGAAAAGCAGAAGCTTAGGAAAATCTTGGTAGAGTTTGTTTGACAACAGATCTATGGAGGGCTATCACCATTGAAGGTTACCTCTGCTTGACTGCGCACTACGTCGATGATGATTGGAATCTGCAAGCTAAGATATTGGCTTTCGTTGCTTTTCCTCCCCCTCATACTGGAATAGCCATTGCAATGAAGCTGGTTGAGCTGCTCAAGGAGTGGGGACTGGAAAAGAAGGTCTTCTGTCTCACTGTTGACAACGCTTCTTCGAACGATTCCATGCAGAGTATTCTGAAGAAACAGCTGCACAAAGATCTGGTCTGTGGTGGAGAATTTTTCCATGTTAGATGCTCAGCACATATCTTGAATCTGATAGTCCAAGATGGCTTAGCAGTGATAGGAGGAGCTCTGCAAAAAATCAGGGAGAGTGTTAAGTTCGTTAGAGGATCAGAAAGTAGGGAAATAATGTTTAAAAGCTGTGTTGAAACAGTGGGAGTTGAGGATGATGAATGAGGTCTGGTCTTAGATGTAAGCACACGCTGGAATTCTACTTTCCTCATGCTTTCTAGAGCTTTAAAGTTCAGAAATGCACTAAGTCACTTGGCAGATGTAGAAGAAAGTTATGTGAGTTTTCCCTCTTATTCTGAGTGGAGGAGAGTGGAAATGTTATCCGAGCTTTTGAAACCATTTTCGGAGATTACTGATTTGATTTCGGGTTCCTCATACCCAACATCAAATTTGTATTTCAATGAAATTTGGATGATTGAGTGTTGGTTGAGAGCTCATGCAAATTCTTCTGATCAAGTTATCTGTGAAATGGTGAAGTCTATGAAGCTTAAGTTCGACAAATACTGGGATGAGTACAGCGACATCCTTGCAATTGCTGCAGTCTTGGATCCAAGACTGAAATTTGAGATTTTAGAATATTGTTTCTCGGTTTTGGATCAGTCTACTTGTAAGAGAAGGTTGGCTAATGTTCGTTCAAAGATCTATAAGTTGTTTGGAGCTTACAAGAAAAACCAGAGAAACAGTAGTGCTGCAACAACTTCACAAGGAGAAACACACGATGTTCCGGCCGGTTATGGGGTAAGTTATCAATTTCTGTAGTTATTTGTGACAAGTGTTGTGAATTTCTGATATTAAATCACTGATGTTTAACCTGTTTAAGGGATTCTACGCCTTCTTTTCTCAGAAAGCTGTTGGCAGTGGCAAGTCTGCTCTCGACATATATCTGGATGAGGCATTGCTTGACTACGCCGCTCACAAGAAACTAAATGTGTTACATTACTGGAGAGACAATTTGGCTCAGTTCAGAGAGTTAGCAACAATGGCACGAGAGGTTTTGAGTATACCCATAACAACTGTGGCTTCAGAATCTTCATTTAGCATAGGTAGTAGAGTGCTCAACAAGTATAGGAGTTGTCTTCTACCCACTAATGTCCAAGCCTTGGTCTGTACTAGAAACTGGTTAAAAGGGTTTCCAGCAATGGGTTAGTATAAACAATTGCTTCATATAATCAATTGCTTCATATAATCAATTGCTTCGTGCGACTATTTTTTTTGGCAGGTGATGAGAAGACAGAAGAGGAGAAAGAGGAAGAAGAGAAAGAGAAGGAAAAAGAGGAAGAGAGTGGAGAGTCCACAGACTTGACTAGAGACTTGAGTTGAAGACTTGCTTCAGGTTCACACTGAGCTTTTATTCTTTTGCTTGTGTTGATAAGTTTAGTTGTAGACTAGTATACCTGAAAAGATAAGAGCAGTTTACGAGTATACCTGAAAAGATAAGTTTAAGTGGTCAATGTTTCTCTGTAGGCTGAGAATCAAAAAATAAAAATGTTTCATATTTCAGAAACGAGTTAGAGATATTCAGGTTTCATGAGCTCCGTTTTTAACTTTTATCTACATACAACAATCATATGTTTTCATGTGTCTTCTTTTGTGTTAAACATGTGTTGCTTTAGTAGCTTGAACCGTAGATGTTGAACCTTCTTTTTTTCCTTTTTGCAGGCTGAGGACAAGTAGAGAAGCTGGAAGCTGAGAAGAAGTGAATCAATAAATCAGAGAGTTATATTTTTTTTTTACATAAAAGTATAAAACAGAGCTATCAAAACCTTAAAATTGTATCCACATTTGAGAGATAATTTGTATTCAGAATTTGAGAGATAATGAGTTCAAAACCTTAAAATTGTATCCACATTTTTTTACATCATATTTGTATTAGAGGTGAACAAATACAAATTAAACACTCAGCAGATTTGAGAGATAATTTTTTTACATTAAATTGGGCTTCAACAGAGTTGCTAATCATGGGAAAGCTTGGGTTGGCCATATGGGTGTTGGGTTAAGTTGGGTGTGGGCTAGATAGGGTGTGTGCTAGATGTGGGTGTGGGTGTCTTGAGACCAGGAAAAACAAATACCCATTGGGCATACCCATTTGGGTGTGGTCCAACCCAACTGACACCCCTAACCACCACAAAACAGTTGTGGGATACTTTACACAAGATGTATGGCAACACTTCAAATCTCACAAGAATCTTTGAAGTGAAGAGAGCCATCAACAACTTACAGCAAGAAGAAGGAGACTTCACCAAGCACCATGGGAAGTATAGTCAGCTGTGGTCTGAGCTGGAGATGTTAAGGTCAAGCGCCAATGACCCTGACACACTTGGAAGCCAGGCGTGAGCAAGATAAGACCTTTGGACTGCTTCTTACACTCAGCCCAAACTTCAATGATGTGGTGAAACATATATTGATAGACAAGGAGCTTCCATGCTATGATGAAGTGTGTGCTCAACTTCAAAAGGAGATAGGCTCAGATGGTCTTTTTGGAGGTGGAAAAGGAGGTCTTTCTATGGCACATAAGGCTGAGAAGATGGAAAGTGCACCAGCTAATAAAGCTTACTTCAAGCCAAGGGGAGGAGGAGACAAAACAATGACTTGTGAACATTGCAAGAAGCAAGGACACTCCAAAACCAACTGTTGGATCCTCCATCCTCATCTCAGGCCAGCCTCAGCCAACAAATACAGCCAGGCCAGAGCCCATGAAGCAAGAGCTCAGGAGCATCCATCACCAAGCTACATGCACATGAGAGATGATGAGAGAGCCTTGGTCTCTACAACCCACACTGGTGCCTCCACCTCTCATGCCATGCCTCAACCATCTAATGAGGATGCATTCATCAGGAAGTCAGACATTGAGGCCTTGATCAAGGTTCTCAATGCAAATTCTGGTAACCAAAGTATATGTGAAAAGAGCCACTAATGATTTAAATTGCAATATCATTTTTAGTCCTAATGATGTGTGCTTTCAGGATATTGAAACAAGTAAGATGCTAGGCAAATGTGTGAGCAAGGGAGAGTTGTATTTCCTTGAAGATATCAAGCTTTAGATCAGATTCTACTTATGCATTTAATTATGCTTCCGTTTTAGCTAATGATGTGTTATGGCATGCTAGATTAGGCCACCCTCATTTTCATGCCTTGCAACTGATGTTACCTAATCTATACTATTAAAGCAGAATCCTTCTTATGATTATGCCCCTGACTTTTCCAATTAATTACAAAATTTTCCATCAACTTTTTGGCTCTATATGTTTATTTTTTCAATAATAAACCTGATTTTGTCGGTCAAAACAATAAACTAGATTTGTAAGGGCAGTGAGCTTAAGCCTATTAAAGTAAATAAGATATATGTGTGCTTTGCTTTCTGAGTGAATTGGTTTTTACAACCCAACTTAATTATTTTTGCATGTGATTTTAAAATCAAGTAATAGTGCGTCTCATTTTAATTCTTTTCAGTAAATTAAAATATTTGAAAATATAAAATATCGACATTATATTTTTTTCATAATATAAACATTACTATACAGATTATATTTTTAATAAAAACTATAACATTTTTTCTGAATATAGTAACTTTATTTTATTAAAATTATTATTTGCTATATTATTTATACCTTAAATAAATAGATATGTAAATAAAATAATTTTCTAAATATTTCTCCCATTTTATTATATTGGTGATTCACAATATGAGGGTTTTTTTTATTTTACCACGATTATTTGAAATGATTTAAAACAGAAATTTAACGATAACCGAAAAATTCGAAATTTTTATATATCCATACCACACAAAATATCAAAATATTCAACCACTTTAACCAAACTCAACTTCATGTATAACCAAAACTGTTCATATATTTCTAAACCAAACCACAACCAAACTGAAATTGAAAACTAATAAAAGCAAGTTAGGGTCGAATGAAAACCGAAAATGTTTATAGCGAAATAAATTAGTTAACAAACAGTTATATCAATAAATTTGTCAACAAATATATTCTCGCGCTTTCAAAGCGCATATCAAAATTTAGTATACTATTAAAACAGAATCCTTCATAGAATTTTGCCCTTGGTTTTACAATAATACTACATGTTATGCCATTGCCTAAAATAAATCTATCTAATTAAGGGAATATCCAGAAAACACAATAACTATACATACCGTCTCCAAGCATATTTGGACCATTTCAAAATTCTTAGCATTTTTTTAACGGAATATTCATAATGTATATGTAATTTATATCAAATGTTTTACCTCTGAATCCCATGTTATATAATTTACTGGCCGGTTCCTACGTTAGTAACCCATATTATTTATTTTTTTTCTTGATAATTTACTAGGCATGGCCACTCGGGTTTAAGTTTTATCCATTCGGGTTTTGGTTTTTCGGGTTTATCAAAATTAACCCCATTCGGGTTATATAAAAGTTCAGTTCGGGACCGGTTCGGGTTCTATCGGGTTCGGGTCGGGTTAATAAATCTTCAAAGAACCGGTATAACCCATTGTGCTTTTGGGTTTGGGTCCCAATCGGTTCTTCGGTTTAAAAATACCTGATTTGTACCTATTTTGTAACTAAAAAATAAATAAAATCGGTTCTTCGGATTTAAAATACATGATTTGTACATATTTTAATAGCCAAAACATAAGTAAAATTGATTCAAAAATAAGAAAAAACATCAAACGTGATCATTCAAAATCAAGCGAAAAATAAACGTAGTTAGTGATAGAAAGAAAACCAGATAAATGAAATCATAAAACAAAAACTAAGTTCTCATGAAATGAGAAACATTATTCAATGAAAACAAAGCCAAAATCTAAAAACTTAGACTTCAACCGTCACATTCCACCATCAACCTTCATGTAACAGATAATTATTTTAGAAGTTCAATAATATCTTAAAGTATTTTAGATACATATTAAGAATTAAGATCATATTTGGTAGAAGTTCTTTTTGTGATTTTAAAGGTTTCGGGTTCTATCGGATATCCATTTAGGTCCGGGTTCGGTTCAGGATAATACACATAGCCCAAAATACCAAAAAACAGTATCCATTCGGTATTTATGTCGGGTTCGGATCAGTTCAGATTCATTTTTATCGGATCGGGTTCGGTTCGGATTTTCGGATTCGGTTTATTTGTCCAGCCCTATAATTTACTATAATAAACAATGACTCATATTCAATCACTTTTATTATATAAAATAAATCATATTTTTATGTTATAAAATACTAAAAATGTGTCTAACTATATTTTCTCCCATCCCCTATATATTATTTGAGAAGCATTACAACTTTTTTTTGTAGCCACATGTCATCACTAGGATGATTATTAGAATCATTAGAGAAATATGTTGGTCCATCTAATTATATAATAAGTTTTTTATTAAACTAACAATAAATTCATCATTAATGTACTTTATTATTTCCTTAAATAAAATTTACGGAATTGCCTAATGTGGCTAAAGTATATATGGCAATTAATGATTTTGAATAATAAAGATTTGATAAAAAAATAGTGTATCTTCTATGATATTTGTTTAATTTTAAACTATTAAATAAATTAAACAACCACAATAACCATATAATAAAATTTAGATTTTTATATGTTATATTTTGAATTTTTACAAATGACTATAAATTACTAAAACTGTTAAGAGCCTCACATTCAAATTTTATGATCCATGGTTTAAAAATTTTGTTATGACAAAATACAAATGATTACAAAAATTATATGAGTAAAAATTCTAATTTAATTAATTATTAAGATTAATATATATATTGTTTTAAATTAAACTATAAACCATATAAAATACAATATCTTAGTTTCAAAATTTACTTTGAACAATTTTTTTGATAAAAGTTTTGAACGATCATTGACAACTTATTTTTTTTTAAATATTATAAATTACTAAAACTATTAATCCCACAATGAAAATTTTGTTATCAGTAATTTAATTTTTTTCTATAAAAGATATAAATGATCAAAAAAACTATACGAGTAGAAATCATCATTTAATAGACATTAATATTAAAAATATACTAAAATATATTATCTATATTAGTATCATTTAAATTTAATTACATATCCTATCAAATATAAAAAAAAATTGGATTAATAAAATTGTTTTATATGTTCGCACCAATTTAATTATATATTTAATAGTTACTGAACTTTAATTATTTAATATATATTAATTATTTCATAATATGTAAAAATATTTAATACATAAAATAATTTTTATATATAATGTTGATCCCGCGCAAGTCGCGGATCTTAACCTAGTATACCAATATTTTACCATAATCTACAACAAACAAATATGCAAATTGGTGGCATTCTTACATTTTACAGCAAATCATTTAACCATTTCAATATGTATATATCATATTACAATGCACATATGTTAATCAAATATATGTACATATGTAACATAAAGAAAATAGTCATCTTTTTACAGCAAAATGCATAAAAAACCAAACATCATATATACCTACATGTATCACGAGTTTTAGTATGGTCTTATATATATATATATATATATCATATTAGCCTATGGTGAAATGATATACAACCTCTATCTAACAAAACATGCGCCACAAAAAAATCTCTAGATATTATCATAGTTTACAACAAAGTTTAAACTTTTTTTTTGCTAATTCACTAAATGCAAATACACATCATCCGTCGTATCTGCACACTCTGGAAGATCCTTTGCCTCTTGTTCTCAAAATGAAAAAAATCAGGTTCGATGGCTGTTGCTCGGTAATTTGCTCGGTTTCTTTTTCAAGATATGGCTTTACGAGTTCCTTGTCATGCTGATAACAGGCCAGTCGATGAGGCTCTTGACAAGTTCCCGGCGAGGAAGAGAGGTCTGACAGAGAAGAGGTCTCCAGAGCCTGGGCTCTTGGGGGGGGGGGGGGGGGGGGGGGGAGGAGCAGAGCATGCAAAATCGCGAGATGAATCATAAGGAGCGAAGCCTGCTTGACCGGGTTTATTAATATATATTTACTATAAAATATCAGAACTAAATATTTACTTTCCTTTTAACGTGCATATCTACTTCCTTATAAAATTTCTACACACACATCAATTTGTTATATCATATAGTTTCATCTTTTATATTAAAACGATACACGATTGTATATATTATTTAATTTCTCGATATAAATAAATCACTTGAATATTTTATCTTAAATATTTAAATCTATAGGAGTTACCCTATATTTTATCCAAAAATCTATAAATGTGTTTTTTCCCAAATTTTCTAAACTAACCAAAACTGAACTGAACTCAAAACGGGTTCTTAAAATTATCATCCAAACCAAATTGAGACTCATAAATAACCAACGGTATTTATATATTTTGTACCAAAAAACCAAAACCTAGAACTGAACTGGAACCAAACTAACAACCAAAAAAAAACTTGAACCGAACCGCCCATGCCTATAAATATTAGTGAACAAAAAGACGGATCAATAAATTTATCAACTAAAAATAATCCTGCGGGTCGAAATCTAGTCTATCTCTTAAAAATGAAACTTGTGAGGCTTGTATTCTTGGTAAACATCATAAATCTGTTTTTCCTTCATCTATGACTATTTATGAGAATTGTTTTGATCTACTTCACTCTGATGTTTGGACTGCATCTTGTGTTTCTAGAGAAAACCATAAATATTTTGTGACATTCATAGATGAGAAATCAAAATATACTTGGCTCACACTGATTCAAAGTAAAGATAGAGTTTTAGAAGCTTTTATTAACTTCCAAAACTATGTAACTAACCATTTCAATTCCAAAATCAAAATTTTTAGGTCTGATAATGGGGGAGAATACACTAGCAATGCCTTCAAACAACACTTAGCAAAACATGGAATTATTCACCAGACAAGCTGTCCATACACATCACAACAAAATGGAGTGGCTGAGAGGAAAAATCACCATCTTATGGAGGTTGCAAGAAGCATGATGTTTCAGACCAATGTTCCAAAAAGATTTTGGGGAGATGATGTGGTTTCTGCATGATATCTCATCAATAGAATCCCAACCAAAGTCCTCAAAGATGCCTCACCATTTCAGGTATTGAACAAAACTAAGCCTCCTATTGATCACTTGCGTGTGTTTGGGTGTGTGTGCTATGTGTTGCTATCAGGTGAGCAAAGGACCAAGCTTGATCCCAAGAGTATCAAAGCTATGTTCATAGGATACTCTCACACATAGAAAGGATACAAGTGTTACCTGCCAGACTCAAGAAGGGTAATGGTCTCAAGGGATGTCAAGTTTGTGGAATCAAAGGAGTACTATGATGAGAAGAGCTGGGAAAACCTTAGGGATCTCTCACATGGATCATCTGATAGAGCAAACAACCTGAAGATCATCCTAGAAAGTTTATGAATCAGTAAGCCTCAGAGCAGTGAGGCGCCTAGAACCTCTCCATCAACACCAGTGGCTGTAACCAATGAAGAAGCAGTACTGATTGTTGAGCCAGTCCATCCTGATCCTGAGGGGGACAATGAGCATGAATCAACACCAGAAACACCAGAAGATGATTCAGCATCAGTTCATGATCAAGATGGAGCTGAATCTGATCAGTCTAGTGGAGATCAGTATGATGGTGATCAAGGATAGGAAGAAGCAGTGGTAGAAGAGCAGATTCAACCATTGAGGAGGAGTATTAGAGTGAGGAAACCATCCAAGTGGGTCGACACCGGAGTATACTTCAACAGTAATGAAGTGGCTCATCCTATCCAAGCAACATGCTCCTTTGCAAGCTATCCTCAAGAGCATATAGCTTTAATCACCAACCTAGATCAAGAATATGTTCCAAAGACTTACAAAGAAGCTATGGAGGATGATGAGTGGAGAGAGTCTGTTGGAGATGAAGTTGGAGCCATGATCAAAAATGATACTTGGTATGAAACTGAGCTTTCCAAAGGGAAGAAAGCAGTCACCAGTCGCCTCACCATCAAGTACTTGGCAAATGGAAAGCCAGAAAGGAGAAAGACAAGGCTAGTTGCAAGAGGATACACCCAAGTCTATGGAGAAGACTATCTATATACTCTTGCACCAGTAGCTAAGCATAAGGATTGTTCTCTCCTTGGCTGAGAACTTGGAATGAGATTTATGGCAGATGGATGTCAAGAATGATTTTCTACAAGGAGAGCTAGAAGATGAGGTTTACATGAGACCACCACCTGGTATGGAAGACATGGTCAAGTCAGGAAATGTCCTAAGATTAAAGAAGGCCATCTATGGTTTAAAACAATCACCAAGAGCCTGGTATCACAAGCTGAGTACAACTCTCAATGGAAGAGGGTTTGTAAAATCAGAAGCTGATCGTACTCTCTTCACCCTCACAAGCAAGCAAGGAACTGTGGTGATTCTGATCTATGTGGATGATATCATCACCACATGAAGCAACAAGGAAGGTATCATCTCTACTAAAGCTTTTCTTAAATCTAGCTTTGATATTAAAGATTTGGGTGAGCTAAAGTATTTTGTAGGGATAGAAATATGTCGCTCTAAAGAGAGGCTTTTCTTATCTCAAAGAAAGTACACACTTGATCTTTTAAATGAGGCAGGAAAGCTTGGAGCAAGAGTATCTAAGACACCACTTGAAGAGGGTTACAAAGTCTTGCGTGAGGGGGAGATTGAGGACACTCCTTTTGGCGACTTCAAGCTCTATGGAAGAATGATTGGGAAGCTGATCTATCTCACCATTACAAGACCAGATATCTGCTTTGCTATGAATCAAGTCAGCCAGTATATGCAAGCACCAAAGGTTCACCATTGGAATATGGTGGAGAGGATCATAAGATATCCAAGGGAGGCTCCTGGTCAAGGTGTTTGGATGGGTTGCAACAAGAGCACTGAAATTGTGGGATATTGTGATGCATATTGGGCTGGAGATAGAGTGGACAGGAGGTCTACTACTAGTTATTGCACCTTCATAGGAGGCAATCTGGTTACTTGGAAGAGCAAGAAACAGAAGGTGGTATCATGTTCAAGTGCTGAGGCAGAATATAGAGCAATGAGGAAGCTGACCAGCGAGCTCATTTGGATCAGAAACTTGCAAAGGGACTTGGGCATAGAGACAACAACACCAATTACAATGCACTGTGATAACCAAGCAGCCATTCATATAGCTTCAAACTCAGTGTTTCATGAGAGGACAAAGCATATTGAAGTGGATTGTCACAAGGTTAGACAAGCTGTGGAGCAGAAGATCATTCTACCTTGCTACACTAGAAGTGAAGACCAGCTAGCTGATATCTTCACCAAAGGAGCAAGCACCAAAGTCTGTGAGTTCATCCATCCAAGATTGGGACTCATAGACTTGCCTAGATCATGATCCTCTTAAGCCATGAAACATCTACTCTTTTTTCTCTTGTGTGTTTTTGTCCCATTGAATTTTTTCACACAAGAGTTTTTAATGAAGGATGTCTTCATGGGTTCCAAGCTCAACCATACCTTATGGTTAAGCTTGAGGAGGAGTATTGACATAGATATAGAACCAGACTTGAGAACCAGAACCAGACTTGAGACCCCGACTTGAGAACCATACTTGAGAAGCAGACTTGAGAATCAGTCTTACAAGTTCAAACTAGTCAAATATGTGTTCAAAGGTCAACCAGACCGTTGACAAGATCAGAGACAAGTTAGAGTTCTAAATTAGTTAAAGTTACATGATCCATTTAGAGGAGAGAGGAAGAAAGAGCTGTTGAGGTGTTGTTCCTTTCAGCTCATCTTGCATCACCATTCTTCGTTATTTCTCTATTTGTTTGGATCCCATTTCTGGACCTTTAAGTATTGTAACATTGTGAACTAAATGAATTAACGGAAATAAATCATTTTTTACTCTCTCTCTTTTACTCTTGATTTACTCTCTCTCTCTCTCTTGTTTTTGAGCATTATCTCTCTTGTTCTTCATTTACTTTCAGCTAGATCAAAACCAGAACATGCCTTTAAACCATGCATTCACTATCCAGTCTTGAGTTTCTTTCACCAGCGGGTTGACTAATTCTGGATTTCTCTGTAAACTCATAGATGAACTCTGAAAATTTCTCTATATATATATTTCTAACTCTGCTTCAAACTTATTGTTTTGAGCACCCAACTGTACCTACATATATATAAAATCTAACGGATTAGAACTATGGCTTGCATCAAAGCCTGACAAGAGTTTGCAATAAGTTTACATGATAGGTTAAGTCCTTTTGCCGGCCATGATACTGGACACTTAACACCGGTGGGAGAACATGAAGAAGCTAATAATGCAATATCAACATCTGTTGTGAGCAAGTAAACCTAACTGTTTACTTGATTAAGAAGCAAGAGACATTGATGCAAAAGAAGTTAAGAACCACGACGACCCACGTCCTAGAAAAAGGCAATTACTCAATAAGGATTTTCCTTCAACCGTAATAAACAAAAAGAGTATTTTCCTCTAAAAAACTTCAAAATAGGAGGTTTTATTTGCAAAATCTATAAAATATTAACACGTTACACATCAAGGAATTGGTATCGCCTATATTTAATTAGGTTTAAGAAATAAAACTGGATATTACTTATGGTTAAGAGACCTAAACAGTGAGAGGCGGACTAGTTGAGAGTAGCCATGAAAAAAGTCAAGAGGTCTAAGAAACGAGACGAAAGGAACGATGTAAACGATCCGTTTATCATGATTCCTATGGAACTCAAACTAGAGATTCTTATGAAACTGCCGCCGAGATCCATAGCTAGGCTCCGTTTCGCTTCTAAACACTTGTCCTCGATCATCCTCGGCAAAGACTTCACGGAGTTGTACATGACTCGATCTTCCACTCAACCGCGTCGTCATCTTGTCTCAGTGCACCGTGGCAGCCACATGCAGCTCTTTCACTCCTTCTCTCAGGAGGAGCATCCTTCGTCTAACTCTAATGATAATGACAAGGTTAGTTACACACTGGATCCGGATGATAATGACAAGGTTAGTTACACACTGGATCCGGATGTACGGTATTTATTTACTCCACCTGTTCGCGGCTTGATCTGCGGTCGAAAAGGTATCAAGATGGTGATTGGAAACCCTAGTACGGGCCAGTTCGTAACGTTACCTCGAATCAAAACGAGGAAAAAAGAGATTTTATCTGTTTTTGGATATGATCCTGTTAACGATGTATACAAAGTGTTGTGCCTGACGGTGATAACTCAACGTGGTAATATAGCTCGTGGTATAATATCCCGTGATTACTTTTTGGAGGATGTTATGGCGTGGGAGGCTGTTGTGTCCGAGGAGCATCAAGTTATCACTCTAGGAGATAAACAAAAATGGAGAATGATCGAGTGTAAGTATCCACATCGTCATTATGCTGGATACCATGGGATATGCAGGGACGGTGTTCTGTATTACTTAGCTTCTTACAAACAAAAACGATCGCTAATGGGCTTTGATCTGAGTACTGAAGAGTTTAATGTTACTAAGCTTCCCGACGATTATAAGCTACAAGAGTTTGGTAATCTGGTGAATCACAGTGGAAAGATAACCATAGCGAGCCAGGCATATACCGGCGCAATTGACCTATGGGTTCAGGATGATGTCAACAAAGAAGTATGGTCAAAAACTGCTTCTGTGGTTCCTTCTGTGGCTGATATATTTGGGGCAGATCAACGTTTAATGTTCAGGGGTATACTTCCTACTGGCGAGATCATATTCGCGCCGCTCCCATCTCCTAACCCATTCTTTTTTCTTTGCTACGATCCCAAGGAAAAAAAGGTTAGACAAGTTGTGGTTGATGGAATTGGAGATGACTCTGCTGCAATCCAAGTCTTTTTCGATCATGTTGAGAGTTATATGGTTCTGTGAAAGGTATGTTGATCCCTCGATGATGCACGAACCTTCTTGTTTTTTTTTTAAATACTGGAATTGTGACATTTGATCCACCAATTTATCCAGTCTTTTCATCAGTGACGTTTTATATATGCTTGTGGATTATATATGCAAGTATGAGTTGATTATGCCCTTTTTGAAAAAAAAAAGAGTATGAGTTGATTAAATTTTTTTTTGGTTTGATTAAAAAAAAAAAAATTAAACAGAGCACTAATCGCGAACCGCCACGTGAACACCATTATTGGGGTTTTTAAAAGAGGGGTTTCTTTCAAAAAAACAATGTGTGGCCCCACCAAACCATAAAAACCAGTCCCCAAAGTCATGAAATAAGGACCCCTTGTGATGGATTTTTTGCACTGTTTGCGGGTCCCACCGACACGTGGCGGCATGCGATTGGTGCGTTTTTTAATTATTATTTTTTTTTACTCAGACAAAAAAAACAAAATTTTAGAAACTCTTAAATGGGTTTTAGGGATAATGGTGCTCTAACAAGATTCGGTTTTCTTATTTTTTTTAAAAAAAATATATATTTTGAGTGAAAAATAGTTTGTTTTGGCTATACCAATCTTCATCATCATTTTTGTTTCATTGAGTTTTGTAACTTGATCAAGTTTGATTTCTATATTTCATATTCCTTTTGTTTGAATACACACATGGAGTCACAAATTTGTCATCTATTACCCAATTTATAAAATTGAGTTATCCCAGCAGAATACCTGATATGGGATCACAAGAAAATATTAGTTAGGTAACAACTTTATTATTTATCGATCATATAATCCCTTTTTAATTCATACTGAATAAAGGATATGTACTACTAATTGTCAATGAAACCTTCAAAATTCTCCCACGAAACTTGCTTTGATGCATTCGAGATTTGCTTTGAATTCGCTCTAGCTTTTTCTTAGAGGTTTTTCTATATCTTTCGATTATGTTGTATTGTATTTTGCTGTTTCAGTTTGGTTAAACTCCATTCTTATTTGTAACCCGGATGATTACGAAGTAATGGAAGTTGTGTTTCAAAAATATTGCTCTCGTGAACGATCTTATTCCACCTTCCAATGAACAAAAAAGAACTGAAACCACATATGCCTTTTCCTACGATGATTATCCCAATTTCCCAACAAAAGTAGCTCGTAAGCTGAAAAGATGAAAACCATCACCGTTTTCATCATTGTTTTATGATCGAATACAGTCACATATTTGATCAGACCAGAGTTCTCCTTCAATAAAAAAAAAAGCCAACAAGACCATGAGCTGGAAATACGCCACCTTTTACGTTCCTTCTTTCACATCATCATGTCTCCACATTTGCTGAAGAACGATAGTTCAAATTCTTCGAACATGCTAATTAATTGCAAGCGACGCCCATTTGAGACGATAACAAACGAACATGACGCCTTATTCGAGGCGATTAAAATCGAAACGTTTAGAGTTGATCTCTTGACGGTTACATATATAGACAGCTCAACTTTGGATTCTCTCTCTCTCTCTCTCTCTCTCTCTCTCTCTCTCTCTCTCTCTCTCTCTCTCTCTCTCTCTCTATTGAGGTCTATTGTTCCTGAAAAATGTCCAAAAATTGTATTTTTAATCTATTTTTAAGTGATTTATATATTTTCATATTTGATTGAACAATCCACAAATATCTATTATTGTAATGATATCAAGATACCAACTAAATTTTAATGTTTCAACTTTTATCAAACTATATGCCAAATTATAAGTTGGTTTTATGATTCATTTATTAATTTATCAGTTAACCTGTTTAATTAACCAACTGTCAATCACTCAAATTAACTCAAGTATTTTACTGTGACCATATTTGGGTTTTGAGTTATCAGATTCAGACAAACAAACAAAACAAAAGATGCAACTCAACATGAGTTTGAGTAATCAGATTGAGTAAAAATCTTTTTCATCTTCCACCAACTGAACCAACTTGAACTTGTCTTCTTTGTCTGAGCTTCTTCGAGCCTTTTTCTCTGTTCAGCGGCTTCCTTTCTTTCTTCTTCAACTTTGTCTTCCAATGCTTTCACTTTGTCACCAACTAGAGCTAACTCTTCAGTGAACCATCTCTCCAGCTTTTTCATATGACTAGCCATGTTTTTCTCCTTCTTCATGATAGGAAGCACGACAGTTGCGAGAAAGAAGACACCTAAAATAGCCGCCATTGAAATAGGGTGATTTGGCTACAGACAAAGCTACTCTTCCTCTTTATTAGCTTCACCTTGTTCATTTGAGCAAAGGAAGCCAAGTTTATCACCTTTGAACCCAAAGGACTCATGAATCTCTGCTCTTTTGTAAATTGCGTGGAAGATTCTCTCAGCCAGAGACACCAGAAGCTGTTTCCTCAATGATTCGTAAGGAGAATCAAAGAGGCTTACTTTCGTAGGTTTAGTATTTTCAAAGAAGAAGATCTGTGCAAAGAAAAAAGAGGAAAAAGAATAAACAATCTGGTTAAGAGATAATCTCGGACCACTACTCATTAATTTACACCGACAATAAATTATAGAAAACACTATAAAGAAGACATATTCTTCCACTAAGAGACGATAACTAATCGTTTTTCCTATTGTTCCTTTCTAACCCTCACATTAATTTCAATGTAACAATCCCAAGAGTAAAAGTCTAGAACGTTGCCTTAGACCATCTACAATGGGAATATTGAATAAAATATTCAACTATTGAATCACTACAATGAGGGTGTTGAAAAATAAAATTTGATGATGTGGATTACTTGGTGTTGAAAAGATTCAACATGTTGAATAAGAAAAAATGAGGTACACCGACGACACATGTCACTTTTAAAAAAAAATTGATTTTATTATTTAAAACCAATATTCACATTATAAATTAAATACTTTATTTTATATCTTATACGAAAATTTAAGATTTAAAATTTTCTATAAATAAAGACTAGGTTTATTTAATTTGGATATAGAAAAAATAATTATAATTATTAATTAGTAAAATAGGGTGTCAAATTTTATTCAACAAAACCATTGTAGTGTGTAAAAGTTGAATATGTTTTGAATGATAAAGTGGAAGAAAAAAAATATGAGGTGAAAGTTTTATGAAAAATTCAGCTAGAGCATCAAATATGCTAGCTTTGTTTCCATTCAAAGTGTATAAGTTTGGGAAATTGAGGTATATTGTTACTAAAAAAGGTCCAAAATTTGTATTTTTAATCCATCTTCCAGTGATCTATATATTTTCATATTTGATTGAACAATCCAAACATATCTATTATTGTGATGATATCAGCATTAATTTGTTTCACTATATGACTGAACAATTTAGATGCAACGGTAGCTTTTAATATTTCAACTATTATCAAACTATATGTTAAAGTATGAGGTTTTTATAAGTTGGTTTAATGATTCATTTATTATTTATCAGTTCACCTGTTTAATTAACCAATTGTCAATCACTCAAATCAACTCAATTATTTTACTGTGAGTAAACATAAATAAGCTTAACAATTCAGATCATCAAATATATATGAGTTACGACCATATTTTAAATATGTAAATCTGAATAAACGAAACTACTCATCTAATATTTAGTATGTTATCATGTTTTATTTTTAAAAGATATCATTTTGTGAAAATAAATGTGGTGATGATACTAGTAAATTAAGAAAAAATCATTTTACAAATAACGTTTAAAGGATGTTGTATTAAATCTGTGAGCATCCGTGAGTTCTTCATTTTGTAGTTTCGTTTGGTTAGATTTAAGTTCATTTCATGTTCGTTTTGTTAGATCAGATCAACCATATCTTGATGCATAGATTTGAAATTCGCATAACGTAATAGTTATCGCAACATTATGAAAATGTTACATCTATTTTAAAGAGCTAGATGATATTTTCTTCAGCTTTAGTTCTTTTTTCTAAACTAACAAGTTTTATTTAACGCCAAATAGTCAGTGTGAATAACATACCCAGTTTAGTTTAACGCCAAGAATCTTTCTACTATTTTTTTTTTTGAAACACATAATCTTTCTACTATGTAAACTATAAAGTGGGCGTTCAAAAAAAAGGGGAAGACGACATATTTTCACACCATAACTGTCACATAGCAACAAATGTACACAATCTTTCAACATCGTCCCAATTTCCCACTTCATAAGTATAACAACCTATTTCCACACACTATAAAAGTTCAAAACCCGTTTCCACACATACCAAGATTTGAGTTGGTTTTAATGGTTTTTGACTTTAACCGATAGTAAACCAGTTCGTACCGGTTGACACTAGTAAGATCCAATCCAAAATAAGATCCGACTTATGATCGATTGAAACCCGGCCCAAAACCATTTAAAAAACCCCCAAAATCAAATTCATCCCTTAGAACCCTAAAATCAAAATAATCTGAGAAGGGATTTAATTTCTTACAAAGAAAAACCCAAAAAGTATGAACAATGAATCTGAAATTCTAGTGGAGTCAGTAGCGCGCGAGCAAGATGGTCGCGTTGTTGGTGTGCCGAAGAGATTTTGGTGTGGGGAATTGGTTGTCTCCTTAATGTCAAAGTCGACCGCAAATCCTTACAGAAGATACTTTCAGTTTGCTTTTGCGGCGTAGAAAAGGGTTAGTTTCTTTGTATAAATGTGATTGTTCGAAATGTGTGGGTAAATCGAATTTTGTGTGTTTTGTAGCTGAGTAATGAAAATCACACTTATAAATGAGTTGATGAGGCATTGTTGGATGAGGTTGAAGCATTGTCATTTAGGATAGGGAAACTTGAACAAACAATTCTTGCTGAGCGTGTTGAAGAAGAGATGAAGAAGTTTGAAGAGTTTGAATTGAAGTTAGAGACTGAGATTTGTGCAAGAATGGAAGATGTTGTGAGTGAAGCCAAATGCGAGGTGAAGAAAGCGCTTGTGCTTGTTGTTTTAGGATGTTTGACCATGTTTGTGTTGTCTAAGGTAATATAGCTTATCGCAGTTTATTCAAAACAGATGTTTGTCTCAGTTTGTTATGCTTATGTCTTTAAGATGATGATGGTTGTATTGTTAACTGTTTGTTTTGTTTAGAATCATCATTTCTCAGGCAGTCAAGCTCAACAGAAGAATTAACATTCGAGCTTTTTATCTCAGCGCAGTAATCCCTCAGCCGTCCAAACTGCTCATCATACTCTCTTTCAATCCATCTGAGCGCTTTGTTCCTAGCATTTTGGCATTGCGGCCTACTAACACTGAGCTTCCACTTCTCCATAAGCAGCTCCTCAATCTTCATGGGCATGAAATACTCTGGTTCTTGTCTGATCTTGTCAACAAACAAGCGAGCTATTTGTGGAAATTTGAGCATCTCACAAGTACCCGTAGGAACACATGTATGATCCTTCTTCAATATCTTCACCTGCCATTTGTTGGGATACTTTGCTGAGGATGAGCAGTAAATGCGCCAAGAGCAACCTTTGCCTTCACATACAAATGCAATCTTTGTCTTGTCATATCTACTTTGCTTGATGTTCAGACCCGTTTTCAGAGCATAGTCGAGCATTGCTTCCTTAAATGCAATTCCACTGATGAACACTTGCCCTACATACAACTCCCCACTGCCTCTCCTAATATCATTGCGCCGCCTGTAGATAGTCCTTTGAATTTCTTCCCCCTCTTCATATTCATCATCTTCTGTCTCTGGATACAAGTTATGCTTGACTTGAGGTTCATCAACAAAGTTGAAAGCTTCTTTCTCAATGTTGTAGTCGTTACGCTCTCTGCGATCTTCACCATTAGAGTCAACATCAGGAGAATCAGTAGTCCCTGGGTCGAAATCAGGTACATCAGTCCACTCAACATTCACGTCAGTCCATGATTCCATTGTCGATTTCTACAAAACAGAGAAACACAGAGTCAATACCAGAGAGAAAGATAGACAAAGAGACAATACAATAACGAGAGAGAGAGAGAGAGAGAGAGAGAGAGAGAGAGAGAGAGAGAGAGTTCTCGAAATTACCTCAGACAGAACAATCGAAGGAACAACGAGGTGGAGGAGGAGGAGCAACGACGTTCTTCGCGAGAGAGAAACAAAAGATTTACGTTTTGGGGGTTTCTAATTGGGTTCTAATTTGTTTAATTCGGGTCTTGGGTCGGTTTATTAGTTCCAATTAGTATTAGGTTGATTTAATTTGGTTTATATCTCTAATCGGGTCGTTTTTGGTTTAGCTAAGTTAGTCATTGGTTAAGTTTAGGTTTAGGGAACACTAACCAACTTTAAACCGCTATTTGTCGGTATTAGTCCGTCTTTCAAAGTTTAGGGGGAAACGGATTTCGAACTTTCATAGTGTGTGGAAATAGGTTGTTATACTTATAAAATGGGTAATTGAGACGATGTTGAAAAATTGTGTACATTTATTACCATGTGATAGTTCCGGTGTCGAAATACCTCGTCTTCCCCAAAAAAACTATAAAGTGGTTACGGCATCGCCGTAAAACACAGACGCAATTCAAAACTTTCAAAAGGCATCTCCTCTCTCAACGTGTCCATCGATGTGACAGGATTCAACTACTAAACCCAAAAGAAAAAACGGTCCGGCCCGATTAACTTGTTCACCGCAACAAAGTGGAAATAAAAATTCCCCTTTTAACAAGTTAACTGAAGAAAAAATCAACGTGAACATTGTTAAAAAAGGATAGAATATTATAAAACCACATTATCCATTCCCTTTAAATCAGCACTAAACCGGATAACTGTAGCGGACCGAACCTCGTGTTGTATAAACTTTAGCATAAAACAAAGTTCACACTGCCCATTATCTCTAACCACCAAGGCACCGACCTTATATAAGTAAGCAAAACCAGAGACAGTCTTCTCACTTTCATTACTTCTTCAGTTTTTCAAAAGAGAGAGCTAATGGCGTTAGCGAATAACTTAACGGCAATACTGAACTTACTAGCGTTACTATGTTCGATACCTATAACGGCGTCAGGGATATGGCTTGCCTCAAAGCCTGACAACGAGTGTGTCAATCTCCTCCGTTGGCCTGTCGTCGTCCTCGGCGTTCTCGTCCTCGTCGTCTCTGCTTGCGGCTTCATCGGCGCCTACCAGTAAGTTTTATATAAAGACAAGACACTTTTGCTTCAGTTTTGATTCAAACGTTTGAGCTCAAATGATCACTCTGAATCATTCTCAGGCACAAGGAGACTCTGCTGGCTGTTTACTTGTGCTGTATGGCGATACTGATCGGACTCTTGCTGGTGGTTCTGATATTTGCTTTCGTGGTGACCCGACCCGACGGGTCGTATCAAGTTCCGGGTCGAGGTTACAAAGAGTACAGGCTCGAAGGGTTCTCAGATTGGCTGAGAGAGAACGTTGTGGATTCCAAGAACTGGGGGAAGATAAGGGCTTGTTTGGTTGATACAAACGTTTGTCCTAAGCTCAGCCAACAGTTCATCACAGCTGATCAGTTCTTCTCTTCTTCTTCCATCACTCCTCTCCAGGCATGTTCTCTCTCTTTCATCTTTTATTCTCTTTATTCTGAACCTGAAACTTCTAGTTTGTTACATTTGGCCTCCACGTTTTTCATTTCATACCGTTTGATTCGACTCTTGTAGTTTGTTTTATATATTCTATCTTATTTTGTAAGCAACCTGTGGTTATTTGATGTAGGTTAGCTTAGCAGAGATAAATCACATTAAATGTAGTTAACAGTGATGTTAAAGTTATCAGCGCGGTAATTATGTCCCCTAGTCAATCAAAACCGTAATTTCACGCACTCATGATTATTGATAGTTAACTTGTAAACTTAACATCTTAGATTAAGATTATATGGGTTGTTACATCTCTATGAGTCAAAAGTTCAAATCTTAAGTTAGTTGCCTTTAAATGGTACCATTTGCTTATATCACCTTAATAAGTAATAAAAGATTAGATGATTAGTTAAGATTATTTTAATGATAGTATTTTGTCAATATCTAGATTATGTGAGACCTACGGTTTTTGTTCTTATAAATGAAAAAGAAACGGTCCATTATTCAGAAAAGTTTAGCTTTTCACTTTAGCTTTTGTGAAGTCCAAAAGAGCAATGTTCTTATTCTCTGTATTCCCTTTATTTTGTAGTTACCTTTAACGATTTAATTATTTTCCTTTTGTATTTCCTTATCCTTTAGAAAACTAAAAGTAAAATAAAAAATAATTGAAATTTTGGACAAACTAATCCAGAAAATATTGCAATTAGCTCAAATTATGTGTTAAGTTACTAAATTACTCAAATTCTAGGCATATGAAGTCTCAATTATTGAGAACTTATCTTGAAGCTCTAGTATTTAAATTATTAGATGTCTTATATATATAACCATATATATTCTAGGAGACTAGTGTGGAAATTGCTGGAGACCAACTGTGCAAAAGATTAGTAAGATAAATCACAATTTCAAAACATACACTATCATAAGGATCCACCATCCACCCACAATATGTTACATGATAAAATAGGTTTTCGCTGTTTATTTATTTTATGTTCTTTGTCATTGTCCCACTCACATAATTTTATGATCCCATTTTCTCTTTAGATAATCTTTTTAAAAATCTCAACTCAAACTTGACAAAATTTTCAACATTTTCTATTCAGAATTATTTTTAAAATGCCACTCTCAATTTTTTTAATTTTTTTTTTGCCACTCTCAAAATTCATTTTCATGTTTTTGCCTTAAAAACAAAATCTTGGATTTTGGTTATTTTGAATAGGTTCCCGTTCTACTTAACTGACACAATACTTGTTATGTAAAAATCTCAACTCAAACTTGACAAAATTTCAACATTTTCTATTCAGAATTATTTTTAAAATTCCACTCTCAAAATTCATTTTCATGTTTTTGACTGAAAAACAAAATCTTCGATTTTGGTTATTTTGAATAGATTCCCGTTTTATTCAACTGACATTAATACTTCGTTATGGGGGTAATAACTAATAAGATCATATACTTTTCTAATCTTTATACGAATCAAAATTTCTAATGCTGTTCATCAAATTAATTTAAATCATTTGAATATTTTATTCATTTAGTTTCTAGCAAGTTGGCATTCAAGTACACCGTAACAAGACTACTGGAACCACTAATAATTAAATAAGCCTAGATGATAAGTAATTAAATACGATAATTACAATCAAAAGTCTTTGTCTCCATTACATATCTCCCATGTTCTACCACTAACATAGCTAACTATGCATTTTCTTTGTGTTGTACAGTCCGGTTGTTGCAAACCACCAACCGCGTGTGGCTACAACTTCGTCAACCCGACACTGTGGTTAAACCCAACCAACATGGCTGCAGATGCAGACTGTTACCTATGGAGCAACGATCAAAGCCAGCTTTGTTACAATTGCAACTCCTGCAAAGCTGGTATTTTGGGAAACCTAAGACAAGATTGGCGTAAAGCAAATCTCATACTTATCATCACTGTCGTTGTTCTCATTTGGGTCTATGTTATTGCATGTAGTGCATTTAGGAATGCTCAGACTGAGGATCTCTCCCGCAAATAAAAACATGGTTGGGTCTAAAGTGTGCATGTGTATACATTTTTTGGGAGTATTCAAAAATAGGTTGTGATATTATTACTTTGTGTTAAAAAAATTATGGTTTTTATGTTTATGTTAGATTGTTTGTGAAGAAATAAAAAATAATTGAACCAATTTATACAGTCAAGTTAATCTCATTGTTAATAGGAGTGTGTAAACCTGTAAAACTCTTTAATAAAGTAAACACTTGAAGATTTTATTGATTTTTATTTCACTTATACAAAATCTAGAGAATTTAGCCATGAACATCTTCTCTCGTAAGTATCTCTTTACTAAAGCTTGTTTTCATCCTGCAATATCAACATGCATAAATCTTGTCAGCTTCTCTATACACATAACACAAGAAAATAAATGCGTAGGTATTAATTTTTTTTGTTAAGTGTCTACTTGCGTCTTCTAATTAATTGAGATATTGAGTGTGATTGGTAACTTAAAAGTTAAAAGTAAAATGGAGTAAAAAATTGGTAAAACGAAGATGAAGTAATAGTAAAATACGAGAGAGAGAAAAATAATGTGGAGTAAAATAAAGTACTCTAACAAAATCTAGAGTAAATATGAGTGTGGATTTCCCTCATATTCCAATATTATCTAGAACGAACATGAAAAGTAATATCTTTTTTTCCCCAAAAAAACATAAACGCAAATACAAATAAATAATTACTGTGGTGATGGTGATGGAGCATTAGGTGTTTGGCCGCATGTTTGGTTCAGAGCTTGGTAGAAAGATTTTCTTTCGGCAAGTTGATTGCCTTGTGGGCTCTTGAAGTCGATAGTGCACAAGAAAACACACTCGCAGATACAATATCTTCTCACGGAAGGATCCTTGTGACGGCACTTTTTAAAGCAATTAAATAAACATACACTTCCTTCGGCTTCTCGTTCCATGGTAGCTATCACCAACACTACTATCATCATCACCACACTCCACTTCGTCATCCCTTTCTCTCTCTAACGGTCTTGTGTTTTGTTTATAATAAATTTGACTATGTTCTCCTCAAAACTAATTTTATATACGTACGAAATTTATAACCAAATCTTGATTTATGGTATATTAGGCGTTACCTTACGTATCGTGACAAAAAAGGGCGTTACGTTAGTTTTCTATTGTACAGCCATTTGTGCGTTGTCAATCCTTTAAATTAAGATGTAATCTTCGTTACTTCTTGGAATATGAAGGTATCGTTTTTCTTCTTCTTTGTTTTACTTAAATTGGAGAATCCATTTACAAGACAAAGCATCAAAGGAGTGACAAATGTGTTATACTGTTTTAAAACAGAATCATGATTTTACTCTATATAAAGTCAAACTTTAGTAAATTTGGTGATCAACAGAAAAAGAGGGAGAAGAGATTGCAGTTTTGCATGAGTCATCGGCACTTGCCTGAGTCTCATTATAGGGTCGATATATCATGGATATTCAATAAAATATTAGTTTTTGGTTTCCAACATTCAAGTTTAAAAGTTTCAAATTATTAAGAGTTATTAAAATTTTCACTAAAAATGTTTATTTAGCGCTTAAAATTTCAGGAGTTGACAATCCGTTAATATTTGTTAAATCAAAATGCCACATTATCGAGAAAATCATTAAACAATCTGTATAGACAAATAATAAGGGATGTTGTTTTTTTTTTTTTGGAACTCATATATTATAATGAAATCAGTTAGTTGGGAGCATTAACAATCTCACCAACCACTAAGGGTTCAAACAGAGCTAAAGCTCCTTTAGCCAAGGCATCGGCTTCTACATTCCTCTCACGAGGTAACCAAACAAAGGACACTGAATCAAAAAAACTCAGATAGCTTCAGGATATCAAAGACTACACTATGCAACTCTGCAATCGTTTCATTTGAAGAAAGGCACTTTGATTAGTTGAGCAGAATCCTACTCAAATCTGATATGTTGCAGCTTCAGTCGCTGGCAGGTTTGGACCGCTTCCCGGAGGGCCAGACCTTCTGCCATTAGAGGCGATGCTACAAACTCCAGGTGTTGTTGAAAAGTCATGTTCTGTGGGGAAGAAAGGATGACCCAGCCAGCTCCGGCAGTTAAACTAGACGCACTCCACGCAGCTTCAGAGCGCACTATCCTCATACCAGTTGGGGCTATCATCTCCGGTTTTCCTGCTCCTTGAAGTGTCCAGTTTTCTCTGGTTTGCTCTGTAAGCTCCATTCACGAGCCATTCTAATAGCTGTAGATAGCGTATCCTCAGGCGAGGCAGAGAATCCTTCAAACACTAACCGGTTGCGAGCTTTCCATAACGACCACATGACCCATGGTACCACCGATCCATTAACAATCCCCGCAGGTGGGAGACTTTTTTGGTTACATATTGAAGGCCAGACCACCATCAAATCTAACATTCCACTCGAGTCCATACCAGGAAGTAAAGGGGCTAGCTGCCAAACCTTTTGAGCAAACTGGCATTGGAAGAGGAGGTGAGTGATAGATTCGTTGTTTCCACACCTTTTGCATCTCGGATCAACTTCTATGTGTCTTTCGAGCAGCCGCTCGCCTACGGGAATAGCACCTTTAAGTAGTTTCCAGGCAAAGAGCTTCACCTTCGGGGCGCAGTCCAAAGCCCAGACATTCCTCTTCCAGTTAAAACCTGCATCATTTGTCCTAGTATCCGGCTCTTCTTCTACGGCTACATAGTAACCAGACTTAACAGAGTACTCTCCTCTCTTTGTGCCTAACCAGATTAACTTATCTTGAGCGCCTGTTAGACTCGGTTTGATGCAGAGCATTTTTTCTTCATATGCCGGGAGTAGAAGTTGTAATTTTTGACGATCCCAGTGCTTACCACCATCGACTAACAAGTCTGCAACACAGAGGTCAACACTATGTCCTGAAGGCGGGCCCATAGGTCTTTCCTGCTTGTTTAAACAAAGCCAGGGATCCTGCCAAATATTAATGGACACTCCATCCCCCACAGTCCATCCCATATTTTTTAGCAGAAGATCACGGAGGAAACTCCATTCCCTCACAGGCGGGATTTCCAGATCGACTTTTTCCCCCGTATGGAATAGCTGTGTGGGACGCCCCACTATAGGTTTCACGCACATTGCGAGGAGGTAAGCTTCTACGAGAGGGGCTACGATCATCCCTTCTGCGGTAATGGGACTGATCACGCCTTTCCGCAGGTAAATCATCTTTGGTATGTTCCTCGTTCCGAGAGTTCTGCCTGTCAGCAGCTCTGGAGTTGGGGTAATTAGCTCTGCGGGGTTGGTCATTCCTAGCATAGGGTCTGTACCGGTCTTCTCTTCGAGGGGAGTGCCTTCGGGGACCTCCCGCATAACTACGTGTGGGGTGCATTCTGTCCTCCTTATTGACTGTATCATCTGCAGTTTTTTGCGAGACTTCTTCCTCCGCAAGGAATGTTTTTTTCTGGTGTTTTGCTTCTAAACAGTCTCTCATCTCATGGTCCAGTCTTCCACAGTGTACACAGTGTTTTTCTAACTTTTCATAAACAAGAGTTGCAATAACCTCATCGCCGTTAGGGTATTCGATGACAGATGTTTTAATAAGCGGCAGCCGGCCATTAACGTGAACTCTCATACGTAAGGCTTGCTCTGTGATGTCTGCTGTTTCATAAGTGCCTATATCGCTTCCAATGCCGCGAGCAACTTCTTCAGTCCAGAGATGAATAGGGACCCCTTGTATTTTGATCCAAAACGGAATCATCGACGGGAAGTTGGGTGATAGTAGGTTCCCATCTCTGTAGGATCACCATCTAGCGGGCGTAGTGGTACGGGCCTTTATCGGGCACCGTGAGCAAGTCTGATTCTAGTTCAAATTGGAACTTAAACATACCCATACTCAAGTCAGTACCAATCGGTGGGATGTCAGCTTTCCAATGGTCAGTGAAGAAAGGTATGAGTGACCACACCTTCTGCACAGATGGGTTTGTCACCCTACCGATCAGAGAGAGTTTGTGTCGTTGACTGTCGGCCTGGTTGGTCGGTTCGGAAACCCGACCACGTCCCACTCGAGGTGCTGGTATGTGTTCCAGAGCAACAGCCTTGCCTTTCTCGGCTGAGGAGATTCTTCGGTGCATTTTGATTCCGGTATGTCTCGTAGAGCCTAATAGAGGTATGGTTCAAACTCCACCGTTGAAACAGGGAGGGTGGAGAGAAGATTTGTTGAAGGGTGAACAGATTGTTCGGTAGAGAGTGAGGTAGCTTGCGTCGTATAAGAGAGGCACTGAGCAGCGGTTGATACGTATCTCGTCCTTAACCAAGGAGAAATTTGTTGAAAGGATTTAGATCAGCACCGGTAATCACCAGCTAACTCAGAATAAGCTCTCAAACAAGAACTTGGATGATGTTAACAGACCAGCGGTCCAAAGCTCCAGAGGATCTTTTATCTGCCAAAGCTGGTGGAGGAATAGGTGAGATCGACATGGAAACACCGGCGTAGCTTCTGACTGGGAGGAGCGGCGCCAATGGCTGTCCTTCCGACATTAGTCGGGGGAAGAACCCGGTGAGAAGACCTTAATGCACACAACATACTGGTGGATAATATCAGATTGGGGAATAATTTGAAAGGTGGGGCGACATTAGGGATGTTGTTCAGACATATAAAAATGTTAGTTTCAAATTAAAAAAGATGTTAACCACTAGCAACAAAGAATTATCCTTTGTTTGGGCCCTCTAAGAGCAAGATTTTGTTCTTGATCAGGTTTGGTTTCATCTTTATAAGATGTTAACCACTAGCGACCAAGTCCGGTTTGGTTTCATCTTGATCAGGTTTTGTTTTTAGTCTCTAATCTCTAGTCGTTCAATTATTTTTATTTTGCTTTTGTTTTGGTTCCAGACGCTTTCCTTATAATTTGAGTACTTGGGTCTTTAGCTCTAGCATATGATCTCTGAAACCAGTCTTGGGTTATAGCGGTTTGAGTTCATTGAGCAGTTTTCAGTTTTCATAGCCTTAATAGCTCAGGAGCATTTTTATTGAGATTTACAAAACATCCCTAGTCTTTTGGTTGATTGGGAAAATCGGAAAGGGTAATCTAACACCCTGGTGGTTCTCAGTTCGACTGTTTTTCACCTCGACGAAGATCGATGTATCAGAAAATTCTAGATGTACGGCTTTTCCCCATTTGATTGGTACCTATTGGTTTCGATATATTTTTCATAGTTACTTTTTTTTCTTTGTACTTTGTACTGATGTATTTCTGCATCTATGAATGATTCAATGTTTAAGCAAAAAAAAAAAGCTTGTTGGGAATATCTAATAGAAGTTCTCAAAGTACAATAAAATATGAAATATTATAAATTATCATGTTCTGTATCTCAAAATCGTAAGAACCTCACACCAAAATAACTCATATGATATACTTTGGTGTGGGATTATCATGATTATGAGATAGCTTCAATTATTTATTAATAATTACATATACATACACATACATTTATATTGAGAATGCCCGGTTAAGAAATATCTATTGGACAATTAGAAAATCTTCGTACCAATAACACCAGATTTTAGGGAGAATATGAAAATGTATAAACCAATAAACACTACTCTTTAAATTTTAACAATTATTATAAATGTAACTCTCTCTAACACCCCCAAGTCTCCACTTGTTCTTATGATCGAAGTGTATGAGGTTCTAAAGATACAAACAAACCATAAGTTTTCTTTTTTTGAACTTTGAACAAATCATAAGTTAAAGGAACAAAGCTCTTTTCGTCCCTCGATCTTTGATTTTCATCATCATAAAGTAAGGCCTTCCTTCCTATAGGCTGACACTAGCTATAATTCAATTTATTAAACCATATTATTTGACCAAGTTTAATGTGGTCGACACGTACTATTACACTAGGTAAAGTTCCTTTGATCTCTCCTACTCTCTCTCAATTTCGTTCCAAGACCCGACCCAAACCGGGTCAACCCAGAATCCGCTGGCTAAAAAAAGAAAAAAAAAATATGGATAAGCCCAGCTTTGTAATCTCACCCGAAGAAGCTGAGTGACTGAGTCCGCCGCGAATCAACTCGGCGTCTCAGTTCTCCAGCTCCTCCCGTCGCTTGCCAACCCTGCGAAATCCTTCGCTCTCCCACCAATCTCCAAATTCCACGTGGCAGCCGTCGGACTCGGATCTTCTTAGGAGTCAATGTCGAGTTCCCAGGTCTCCCTCTCCACCACTCAATCCACGCCGAGCAATTCCTCGTCACCAACCTCACCCTCAACGACGAGCGTCATCTCCGTCACTTCGCCGTCTCCGCCGCACCGTGTGGACATTGCCGTCAATTGCTTCTACAGACGATATCGCCGAAATGCGATTTCAGTGTCTTCCTTTGCCATTAACCAAAAGAAAGAACAAAAAAAAGGACTTTAAAATAAAAAAGAATTTCAATTCGTAATATTATCGGTCGCATGGAGAAGTAAATATTGGAACCTTTTTTTAACACAATAATTGTAATATTTGTAACTATTGAAGTAATATTATGGGCAAATCTCCAAAATAGCATATTTCTAGGTTTATATCACAAAAATAGCACTCAAAAACTAAAATGACCAAAATAGCACCTTAGTTTATCCTTTGAAAATTTTAATTTTTTTATTTTTCAAAATTTGAAATCTTATCCCAAAACCTCATTTCTCAACTCTAAACCCTAAACCTTAAACTCTAAACCCTAAATCCTAAACTTTAAATCCTAAACCCTAAACCCTAAACCCTAAACCCTAAACCCTTAACCCTAACATAATCTAAACCCTAAACCCTAAAATCTAAACCCTAAACCCTAAACTCTAAACCCTAACCCTAAACCCTAAATCCTAAACCTCACCCTTTAACTCTAAACCCTTAAGTTTGTGACTTTTGATAAAATATTAAGTGCTATTTTTGTGACTTTTGACCTTGAGTGCTAGTTTGTGAACAAAAACTTGATTTAATGCTATTTTTGTCTTTTTTCTCTAATATTATTGGTTGCATGGAAAAATAATATTTGTAATTACTGGAAATTGAAACTTGAAAGTGATGAGTCTGCAGTGAATGATGATGACACGTAAGATCATAAGAATTTTCCTTTTTCTTCATTCGTTTTTGTTATTTGTAATATGGATAATTATTTGTGTTAAAACTTTAGTCTAATACGATTAATATGTTGATATGTACTTTGTTAATTATTTTTAGTTGATCACAATATAGTTTTTAGTACAAATATGGTTTTGAATTGTTGTTTTATCCCCTCTGAAATTTAAGTTTCGGCTATCACATCGCAAAAACAAATATGTATATAAATCTCAAATCGACCAATACAAGTCTCAGAATAAAACGACATTTTTGTTTGTTTAGCTTTAAATCAATAGAAAAGGACCCAGTCTTTTCAAACGAACCAGTCTCTTAATTCGGTACAATATTTCTGAACTGAATAAACAAAAAAAATGTGGAATAAATCGAAATCTCAAGGTTAACTACAAGTTACGACATTCTTATCTCCACTGACTTGGCAAGAATTTTATCTCCACTGACTTGGCAAGAATTAATCTACATTTTTAAACAAAAAGATGTGGAATAAACCGAAATCTCAAGGTTAACTACAAGTTACGACATTCTGAATTAGGTGACCAATAATCAATAATAATTAATGTTGGATAATTCCAATTAACTTAAGGAGCAAGTTAACTCATTAAAATGAAGTTTGATGAGTTAAGGAAAAAAGAAAACATATCGAGTTTAGAAATGTTTCCATATTATTATTAAGAAAAGATGTAGTTTCGTCCTTAGGAAAAGATGTAGCTTCTTCCTATATAAAAAGTTCTCATGGAGAGATGTTCTATCAAGGAAACACATTGAAAGGTTTAGTTTTGATAGAGTTTCTAAATCTAATAAGAAGATAAGTTCTTATAATCTTTGTATTTGTGCAACTTTAATTGGTATCAGAGCTCCAGGTTTCGAAGGTCGTTTACAAGAGGAGTTGTAACTTCGATCAAAACATGGGAGACGATTCTCAAGCACGTGATAAAGGTCTTGAGATGAAGAAGGATATACGATGTCTAATGCTAACATCGACCAACTACACCGTATGGTCGATGCGAATGAAAGTGATGCTTCGTTTATACGAAGTTTGGGATACGATTGATCCAGGGAGTAACGATGCAAAGAAGAACAATATGGCGATTGCTCTAATCTTTCAATCAGTCCCGGAGGCGCTAATACTTCAGATTGGAGAACATGATACATCGAAGAAGATTTGGGAAGCTATCAAATCCCGTAACCTAGGTGCTGATCGCGTGAGAGAAGCAAGGTTACAAACTTTGATGTCTGAGTTCGACAAACTGAAGATGACAGACACAGACACGGTGGATGACTACGCAGGAAAACTTTCAGGCTTAGCATCGAGAGCAGCCGCGTTAGGAGAGATAATGGATGCATCAAAGCTGGTAAAGAAGTTTTTGAAGGGACTTCCAAGAACGAAGTTCATTCACATCGTAGCTTCGTTAGAACAAGTGTTGGATCTAAATTCAACGGGATTCGAAGACATTGTTGGGAGATTGAAGGCTTTCGAAGAACGCATCAAAGAAGAAAGCCAAGATGAAGATCAATCGAAGCTAATGTTTGTAAAGAATGATGCACAAGGTCGTGGAAGCCATAGCAACTCGCGAGGAAGAGGCAGAGGTAGAGGTTATGGTGGAAGAGGAAGAGGACGAGGAAGGTCTAATGGTTCTGATGGTCATAACAAAGGAGGAGAAGCTTCGGACAAGACCAAGAAGGACTACTCCAAGGTTAAATGCTGGAGATGCGACAAGATGGGACACTTCGTGTCACATTGTCCTACACGACCAAGAGAAGAAGCTAACCTAACGGAAACACAAGAAGCATATGCATTATATATGCATGAAGTAGTATTCCTCAACGAAGAGAGAGTGTTTCCTAAGAGGTTTGATGAATGCGATGGAAATACGAGTATATGGTACCATGACAATGGTGCAAGTAACCATATGACAGGCAAGAGAGAGTTCTTCTCAAACCTAGATGAGAGCATCAAAGGCAAAGTCAAATTCGGTGATAGATCAAACGTCGAGATTGTTGGAAAAGGTTCGATCACGTTCATCGGAAAAATAGGGGAGAGAAGAGCACTCAAAGATATCTACTACATCCCAAGTCTTAAACACAATATCATAAGTCTTGGACAAGCAACCGAGATGGGTTATGAGGTTAATATGAAAGAAGACTTACTGATGCTGAAAGATCCCCGTGGAAGGCTATTAGTACAAGTCGCAAGGCAACCAAACAGATTGTACAAGACGCCAATGGAGGTTGAATATCCGAAGTGTCTTCAAATACAAGAAATTGATGTTACATGGACGTGGCATGCACGGCTAGGACATGTGAACTTTGGAGTCATGAAGAATATGGTAGACAAGGAGATGGTAGTAGGGATGCCTCAGGTGATACACGAGAAAGATGTGTGCAGCGCTTGCTTAGTTGGGAAGCAAACTCAGAAGTCTTTCCCGCCTAAAGCAAAGTATCGAGCATCACACGCATTGGAGTTGGTACATGGTGACTTGTGCGGTCCGATATCACCATCAACACCAGCGAACAATAGATATGTATTCGTCTTAATTGATGATTACTCAAGATATATGTGGACGATGCTGCTAAGAGAGAAGAGTGAAGCGTTCGATCGGTTCAAAAAGTTCAAGGAGTACGTGGAGAATCAAACGAAGCTACAATTCAAGACTTTTCGCACCGATAGAGGAGGAGAGTTCACATCTTCTGAGTTTATTCGTTTTTGTGAAGAAAACGGTGTAACTAGACATCTCACCGCATCGTATACACTATCAACAAACGTGGACGAAGAGCCAGGATCATTCAAGCTTCCTTATATCGATGTTACGGAAGAAGAAGATGGTGATGAGCATCAAGATCACCAACACCACGAAGAACAAAACAATAATGAAGAAGAAGAAGTTGTAGATGCAAGTGAACAAGAGCAAGTAGAAAAGAACAACGATGCAAACCAAGACCAACATGTAACATCAAGATATGGCCGTAACATCAGAAAATCAAAGCGGTTCGATGAATACATCCTACTTGCTGAATTTGAAGGTGGCAGACTCTTGCTCACCATCGATAGTGAACCAGAAAGTTACATCGAAGCTGCAGTGATACAAGCTTGGATAGATGTTACACTTAAATAATCCAAAACACCGGCGATGAAGGCAGGGTGGGTGGGAGAAAGTGGTGACATGTTCCTCAGACCTATACAGCCTCGGTGGAATGATCAGGTCATTGAACATTAAAAAAAGACAAACCACATCACAGGACTATATGCATAAGATTATAACTTATAGTATATGGGATAAAGTGGAGATTGATAGTATCTTTTGTGTGTATCCGGGACCTCTGGTATCCGGGATACACAGATAATTAGGGTTTTCGCCTTTGTGTGTATCTGGGACCTCTGGTGTCTACAAACAGACAGATTACTACAGGATGACTATCCCTAAATTGAGTTCTCTACCTCATATCGCGATTCCTTCCCCCCCCCACTCCTTCCACGATTAGATCATTTGACGATAGAGCCAGACGCATCAAGGATTACGCTCGAACACGCCTTGAAGATACTATCAATCTCCACTTTCCCAAACCTATTGTTCCTCAGCTGTTTCGAAAAATAGGGTTGGGATACACAGATAATTAGGGTTTTCGTCTTTGTGTGTATCCGGGACCTCTGGTGTCTACAAACAGACAGATTACTAAAGGATGACTATCCCTAAATTGAGTTCTCTACCTCATATCGCGATTCCTTCCACGATTCTTGATTCAATGTTCCACTTTGTTTTTAGACGGTGAATCTACATATATAAATAGGTGAGTCTTGCTTCTAAAAATTTCATCATTTTATACATCACAATCGTATTAGAGTATGATGCACCGGGACGGATACAGGAACAGAAACGGGAATGAAAGCGGGGACGGAAAACGGGAAAATTTAAAAATTATGGGTACGGATGCGACAAATATATACTAGTAAAAAATATAAAATATTTATAAAAAAATAAATTTATATAGTGAATCTAACATAATTAGATATAATTTACTATAATATGTCTATTTTACCAACTAAAATTACAAGCAAGATAACAGTGACAGTTAAAAAACAATTGCACAAGCATTATGTCCCGTAAAAACTAGTCTTACTCATAGCCATGTTCTCTAACCGTTCCCAAACCGTACCAGTGCTGTCCCCGCGAAGTACCCGTCCCCGAAACGTTTCTGGTACCGGCACCTAAATAGACGTCCCCGTGTTACTCTAACATCTTTTGCAGAACACACTGTCAAACTCCTCTCGCCTATCAGAGGAAGCCTGAGACTTCCAGGAGGAAAGAAAATCGTCGGAAACGAATGCGGCACAGTAGGAGGAGGAAAGCGGCGACGGAGGAAAGGAGGAGGATGAAAGCGGTGAAGGATAAAGAGAAAGACATTGATGATGGTGACGAGGATAGAGAGGAGAGATCATTAATGGAGAGTGGGACAAATCTAAGGCTGGTGACAAGGATAACTATGGCAACACCGAGGACACTGAGCTAAAGAATTGGGACGTGATCAAGTTTGTCAAAGTTGAGTATCTTTGAATTTGAGTAAAGATTGAGTCTTTTGATAGTTTTTGATCGAAATACGGTTTTGAGTATGATTGATTTTGAGTAAAATTTGAGTCAAATTTGGGTTTTTGATTGAATACGATTTAGGGTATGATTGATTTTGAGTAAATGCTTTGATTGCTGTTGCAGTTGATGAATTAGATTCCAGCAATCAAAGTGTTGTATCAAGTTAAGCCAAACATAACTCTTATTTGAAAGTAACGATTTTTCAGTTTAATATTTTACTAATCTGTCTCTTATACTTCTTCTGTGTAGACCGATCCTGAAACAGAAGCTATTAGACATAGTAGAAAGCAAGATCTGATGGCTCGACATGGCACTATATTTCTTATAACCTTCACTTATGTCAGTTTAAACTTTTCCAATTGGTAAAAATTACATTTTTGTATGTTTGGCTCATCGTGAAGAAACCTAATTATCAGGGAAACCATGACAATCATCATAGTCCAGAACAAGAGGGAACACCAGAAGATGCTAAAAGGTGTGTGTCGTTGTTGTCTATTAGTGGAAAAGAAGTTGATTTGTGTTTCCAGTTTGGAACTAATCTATTTTCTGATTGGAACATATGTTTAGGAAAGCTTATAAACATTAACAAATGATGCTTAGTCAAATGTTGTCTTCCCAAGCCAGAGAAAGATGTAAGACTCATCTCAAATGCTTTGGAGTTCATCTACTTTTTTTCCTTTTGTTTCTTTTGGATTTGAATTGTAGCTTATCCATGGGATATTTTTAACTGTTACATTGAGATTTTGTAAATTGAGGGTCGAGGGACGTGGCAACAAACCTGCTTCTGTGAACTAATCAAGGGACATGGCAAATCAGTAGTTTGTGAGGCAGTAATTAGAGGAGAGCTCGTGAACAAGGTGTTGAAAACGAGTGCTGCTGCTTTGGTGGAGCTCAAAATGCTCAAGAACCTTACCGGCTCTCTGTTGTTGCAAGCTCTCTAGGTGGATTCAACTCTCACGCCAGCAATATAGTCCTTGATTTCTTCATAGCTATTTTATCTTTTTATAAAGAGAAGTCCTTAGTTCTGCTTCTCCATCGTTTCTTCTTGCAGGCACAACTCAAGAGAGCTGATAATTGTGCACTCAAGGAAGAGAATTATAGGATTCGTTATGAAAACAATGCCATTGGAGAAGCTCTCAAACACACCACCAAAACTCTTACTTTGATGAACAAAAGCTTTGAACCGCAGATGCTTAGAGAAGAGTGATGTGAACATGATTTTCAAATTTAGTTGGATAATAGCCATCACAACAGAGATCGAGATGGTTTGTGGCGAGGTGAGGAGACAAGAGGGATGATAAGGGAGATTGAGCCTGTTGTCTAGAAGTAGATTACTGCTATCCGCACTATCAGAAGTGCTCTGGCAATGTAATCCAGTAAGTTCCTTTCCGAGTTGATTTCTGTTAAAGCTTCTTCGATGGTTTAAGGGCTTGCTGAAGTAGAGCACCATTATGCAAAACCATGGACCTCTGATTCATTGTATTTCCATAAACTATTCCTGCAAAACTATTGTTCAATTGTTTACAGAGCTCATGGACCACAAGGTCTTATTATTCATACACCTTATTAATTGCTTGCAAACGGTTAATCTTAGGTACTGATTTTGACTTTCCAAGGGTATCTACAGGAGCATCACTTCCTGTTTCTACTTGCTCTGCTAGCCATCCTTCAATCCCTTGAAGCACATAAACATCAGCTCTATGAGTGAAGATTGCTTTTACATTCTTTTGAAAATAAGGTTGAAAGATGATAATCAATTTTTTAATATGTTATTAGAAGTTATATTATTATTGTTTTTTCTGCTTTTAGTTTAATTCATGGGTTTTTAGATTCTGGTTGTTATACAATCTTTATGAGTTCGTCTCTTGCATGGCTTAAACTGTGGTAGAAGAAAGAAAGAGCAATTATACTGAAACAAGACGAACTAAGTCACCTTCCTCATTCTAGCATGAATGAATGCCCACTATAGTAAAAACATTTGAGAGTAAGCATTTGTAAACATAAAAACAATGTAATAGATGGATGATATAATGATCATGCAAATTTATTTCGTAGATTGTTTGAGAAAAAAGCTCCAATTATATATTATGTATTAGCATGTGATATCCAAAGACAACTATACTATATATTATTAACCATAATGCAAAATTCGTTATACTTTGTTAATAATTATTTTGATCACCAACCCATCTTGGAAAAATAGCAGTATTATACAAATACGATTATGACATTATTTAAACTAATTATATATATAATGCAAATACATCAACTTAGATGGAGAGGAACAAAAGAAATAAAAAGATAAATGTCCTAATACCTTTAAAAGTTATAAATTTAATGGGTCTCAAGCCAAAAAAAGTTAAAAAAAAAATAAAATTTAAAACGATTGTTCTTTTAAAATTTATTTTACCTAAACTTAAATAAGTGCGGTAATAAAAAAAAAGTGCGGTAATAAATATATTCAGATTAAACTAATCTTAAATCAATTTAATATGTGTATTCATCACGTGATATATAATTTATAATAATAAAGTAACAAATTTTGAGTAGTAAAAATTTCAAATCTGTTGGACCAAAAATTAGCAAAATAAAAAGTCAATTTTTAAAAAAAATTAGTAATTTTGATTTTAAAAATAAATGTATGTATATACATAATATTGAAATAAAGTAAAATGATAGAATTAAAAATAAATATAATAGAAAAATCCCTGGTCAGGCGTATAGTTGTCTATAAACTAGACACGTCTAAGCCTTGTGGGTTTCCAACAAAAGAAACTATCCTCGTTTCATAGACTGTCGTAAGGTTTATTTCAATCATTGGTCGTCATATCAATCCAACAGATTGAAAGCTAAGCTATGGTGTTTGACTTAAAACTTTTTCAGCTATTGATCGCTCTATCCATCCAATAACGGAAAGAAATCCCCATCTTTCTAACATCCTTCATTAAACATGCACTACCAACCCACATTGTCGGTCCAGTTAACAATATTGTTTACGGTTCAATCTTTGGCTTGAGACTTTTTCAGTCACTCTGGTCGTTATTTCCATCCAGAAAATCGAGAAGCAACCGTTGGTCGTTAATTTCATCCAACAAATTAAAAACATCTCTAAACCCGTAAGTGGTAGCATAAGAACATGTTTTCAGTCTTTGCCTTGGGACTTATATCAATCGCTCGTTTACTCCATCCAACGAGTTGAACAGCAGACATGTAGACTTTGTCTAAAAACCAGACCCATTGTCTTTGCCTAAAGACTTTCCTAAACCGTGGGCAGTGCATGACTTTCTTAAATTATTTGTCGTTATACTCCATCCATATATTTTACAAAGTCGTGGGGTCTTTATCTTAAGATTTATTTCAACTCTTGGTCGTTTATTCCATCCAACGAATTGAAAAAAACAGGCATGTAGTCTTTACCTTACGACTTCTTTAAGCCGTTTGGTTGTATTTTCCCATTCAAATGGTTCTCGGTTCCCATTCACAGACATTGTCTAAGTACATTTCCCATCTGTAAGTCTCTTAACCGACATGTCTTAAAAGTCTTTAGCTAATGACTTGTAAGTCGCAGGTTGTAATTTTCTTTCTCATTCAAATGGTGCTCAGTCACCATCCACAGCCTTTGTTTAAGGGCATTTTCCATTCATAAGTCATATTAACCGACATGTCTTAAAATTCTTTGTCTTTGTAAGCTGTGGGTAGAGAGTAGGGAATCTATTTTCGAATTTGTAGTCTTTTGTCTTAAGATTTTGGTCATTATACTCCATC
Organism: Brassica incana; assembly: GCA_945779075.1. NCBI lineage: Eukaryota > Viridiplantae > Streptophyta > Magnoliopsida > Brassicales > Brassicaceae > Brassica > Brassica incana. Next base: position 4,282,422 of record CALZFW010000023.1, on the reverse strand, counting down.
CATCTTTATAATCGAAAAACATATTATAGAAAGCTGTAGGTAGTAAGTCAGTGTGTTAAGATCATATATGCTAGCTTTGTTATGTTTCCAGTTGGAAGCTTAGGATTTGAGATCTAGTGCTTGTGAAAAATAAAATTGTGTGCGCGCAAATTGTACTTCATTCCGCTTTCAACTATCTATATTTTTCATATTTGATATAACAACCTAAAATGACTATAATTATAAAAAAGATATCAATATTAATTTGTTTCATCATCTGATCGAACAACATAAATTTGAATTTTCATCAACTATCCATCAAGCTTTAGAGTTATTATAAGTTTGGTTTTTTTATTTATTATTAATTTATTAAACCTACTTAAAGAACCAGCCTGCAAATGAGCTACGTCCTACCACGAGAGATGTTGGATACTTCAACTTTTGGGTTGTCCATGTTGTTACTCAAATAGTTGCCATCCGGCTTGTTGACCGTTTCCTCTTGGCTGATTAAACGCGACTAAGCTCAACTATTGTATTTTAGTGTGATTAAACACGACTAAGCTCAAAAATTTGGAAACTTAGTTGTTTTCACCGATTAATAGATTTACTTATAATTTAAACATTTATGTATCTACTAAAGTTTGACTTTATTAATGATCTCTTAGTTTTTTTATTTATTAAGACACTCGAAAAATTAATTTTGGAGAAATACATATATACAAAAGAAAAAAAATCTTTTTTTTTGTGCACAAATCTTCCATTAATTTAAAGCTTGATACCAGAAAGGTAGAGTTCAATAATACAAGCAAAGTTAAACATTAAAAAGCTTGAAACAAGATAGGAGTTTGGATAAGACAACTGCGAATCCGGCAAATCTAAGAAGAAATCTATATTGTATATCTTAAACGGGAAAATCGCATTTTAAACACCGAGAGTGTCATTTTCTAGCACTTTAAACACTGAAGTTTTTTTACTAGCACTTTAAACCTTCAAAGTGACATTTTTATCATAATAAACTTCCAACGACGTTTTCCAGTTCATAGACGACCGGTACTGCTCATTTTACAGGTTAAAATAATGATGTGTCGGTTTCTTTTTTTTCTTAAAAATAAAAAATAAAATAAAAATACGTAAAAATACAGAAAATTCGAATGAAATTGGAAAAAAATTATTAAAAACTATAAAAAATTCAAAAAAAAATTAAAAAAAAATTAAAAATTCAAAAAAATAAATATTAAAATTTCAAACTTAAAAATAAAATAAAATATTAAAAATTCTAAAAATAAGATCTAAAATTAAAATGTCAAATTTAAAAACGAAAATAAAATTTTAAAAATTCTAAAATAAGATCTAAAATATTAAAAAAATAATAATTTGAAATTTTCTTTATTTATTTGTATTTGTATATTTAGAGCATAAGAGTCTTTTGCATCTTTAATGAAACATTTTTGGTCATTTTCTTTCTTATAAAATCTTTTTGGGACAAAAGTCAAGATAATCTATTTGAGAGAATTATTAGCCCTGCGTGTGGTCACCATCAATTAACATGAGGTGAAATTGGCGGCCCCCGAGATGCTTTCTGCGAAGTGTACTTAGGCGCTAGTCGGGCTATGTAAGGTGTATAAGTATTTGGATTATCAAAAAAAAAGTTTTTGATGGTAGCAAGTTTTGATATATTGTTTTTGATGGAGACAAGTTTTGATATCATCATATGTGACGGTCACTTTAATTGGATGAAATTTTAAAATAAATATATTTTTTTGGTTAAATATTTACAATTTTTTTTACAATTTTAATTTTTAAGTTTGAAGTTTTAATTTTAGATAATTTTTAAAAATATTCTTTTTTAAATTTGACATTTTAATTTTAGATTTTATTTTTGAATTTTTAGAATTTTAATATTTTTATTTTATTTTTAAGTTTGAAATTTTAAGTTTAATTTTTATGTTTTTTGAATTTTTAGATTTTTTTTAATTTTGTTTTGAATTTTTTACATTTTCTTCCAATTTCATTCGATTTTTTCTGTATTTTTTTTTTTTTTAAAAAAAAGAAACCGACACGTCTTTATTTTGACCTGTAAAATGAACAGTACCAGTCGTCAATGAACAGGAAAACGTCTTTGAAGGTTTATTATGATAAAAATGTCACTTTGAAGGTTTAAAGTGCTAGTAAAAAAACTTCAGTGTTCAAAGTGCTATAAAGTGACACTTTCAGTGTTTAAATGCGATTTTCCCTATCTTAAGCTAATGTGAAGTATTATTGAGTAGAAAATTGGTATGTTTGTAATTATATTACTGTGCATATAATTTTCTTTTTACTTTAATCATGATATATAGTTATTCCATATTTCAAATACGTTAATTTACATAAATAAAATTGTTCATGTTATTTTAGATATTATTTTATATTTTTAGCATCAGTTTGTGAAAATGAAAATGCTAATGATATATACAAATTTTAAAAATTACTTTCCAAACAATATTTCTGAAGGATGTTGTAAAGGACATACTAGTTATAATGTTTTATTAAATCCGTGAGCGAATTCTTCATTTCCTATTGGTTTTGTTTGGTTGAGTTAATAAATCAAAATAAATATGATGAAAACGGAAGAGGAGGAAAGAAAAGAGTATATCAAATTTGATACCAAGCTAAATATGAGTCTTTAACATACCCCCATTGTATTAACAATTTCTAATTATAGAGTAAAAATAGAGGATTATTATTTTTTCTTCTATTTATAAAAATAAATAACAATATCTATTTTAGAGAAATAAATAGAGTTGGGTTGAAATAGATTTATCTCTAAATGCTATTATAAATGCAAATATCAGGATAGGTTTGAGATGGTCTAACTGTTATAATTTTGTAATCAAACCGGTCCTGCGTTATTCTCACAAAACCACCTAAGCCGAGCCGGTTCTTTTTCCATGATGTCTAGATAATATAAGTCGTTGTTTTGTAATTTGGCAATTTCCATTTTTTATTGGTAAAAACACACAGCAAAGATGTCTAAATAACTTACTCGGTTACTCTACTTATCTACATTCCGATTTCCGAATATTAAGTTCTTGTGTTAGACTGACCAGGGCATGATCATTGCAATTAGCGTAGATGGCTTGTAGTGGATTGTAACTTTGTTGACAGCTCAGCAATGACGGGTTATTTATTGAGTTAACAGGTTAAAAGAACGTTGTGGCAATTGAGTGGAGGGTTGAGAGATCCTCTCTCGTTAGTCAAGTCGGTCTATGATGTGTAGTTCTTTGGTGAACTGAATAAAGAGGTTTATCAGTTTGGATAATATCACTGAACAACTTAATGTCGTTCAGGTTCTTGAGGTCCTGTGTGTAATCTTGTCTTGGAGAGACTCATGAAGAAAATGTAAGAAGTCTTTATTTAATACTAGTGGTTTTCCCGGGCTACGGCCCGAGTTTCTTATATAAATTTTAGTTTAATTTAATCTATTAAATTACTATTTGAATATATATAATGCATATCTATCAATTTTCACAAAATATAAATTATAAAATGAATTTAAAATTATTAGAGTGCAAACACTAATAATATTGAAAATAAATATTAAATGACTTAATAACTATATGTTGTTGATTTACTTTTCTAATAAGTTTTATTAATGCTTTAGACGTACTTTTCAATTAATTTTATTTTCCCTATTGCGATACTTTTTATTATTTAGAACTACTTGTTTCAATAAAATTAAATATTTTTATTGATTCGAGAAAGTAAAATTTGGGCTTTGTTAATTTACGGCATTTTCTTTTTGACGGCATTCTTCTGTAGGAATACAGACCTCTCACCCAGATGAAATACGATGTAAATATATAGATTGTATTTTTACTTGTCGTCATTATTTTGTTTTGAAGAGAAAACAGTAATTTAATAGATACTAAAACCAAATGCTTGAAATTAATGTATGATGTTTCAGTTTTAAATTTTCAGTAAAATAATAACTATTTATTTGAAAATATATGTATATATGTTTAAAAAGTGTATTTCAAAATCTAATCTTTCAATTATATATAATTTATAATTATATTCTCACTATTTCATAGAAAAATCGTATTCATGAAACAACTGAAGGTGATGATTTGGTTAAAAAGTTTGAGAAGTTGGTAGAAAGTGAAACAAAATTAATTATTTTTTAGGGTTTAATATTTAAGGGATGAAGCTGAGTTTATAAAATTTTATTAATGTTGTATAAATTATATTTAGATATTTATAAATGATTTAAGAGTCTTAACTAAGCTTTTTTAATCACAAACTTAATATGTAAATTGTTATCTTTTAAGAATAAATTTGAAAGTGGTATCAAATTCGTGGTAAATTTGAAATTCCCCTATTTTATAAAATACTATGGCCAAGTTGAAAATATTGGAAGGGAAACTAAATAACTCAAATAAAACTAAAACGAAAACTAACAAAATACTACCCAAAACTCTTATATTTTATTTTCTTAAAAAATATTCATGCCTAGTAACTTTTTATTTGTGGTGAACATAAACTCTGCTAGCATGTTTATTTAATATGGTAATAGATAAAAATGATTGACCATGTGTGTATCAAATGAAATAGAAGAACTTAATATTTGTTAGTATAGAATTGATGTTCGTTTTGGACATTTACTCCGTATCTGTAAGTTGCAGTTGTGTTCTTTTTTAACATTGTGTCAAGAATGTTAGTCTATGTACTTTTTGATGTCATTTACGGGGTTTCACATATTTTTCCATCGTCTAAAGATACATAACTTTTTTTGGGTTTGTTTTGGTTGAATCTGGTTGCCTAATTGTTAAACTATAGAAGTTGGATTTGTTTTATTTAATATGGTAATAGATATGGTGGACAAATATTCGTCAAATGATGAAATAATTTTGGTAGCTTGTAATAGTAATATGTGCCGGACCGGCCAACTATATTGTAGCGGTGACATGTAATAGTTGCTCTTATACCTCTGTAATTTATCAAGTCATATTCAAGTCTAGTGACTTTTATCTAATATTAGAAACAGGTTTATTACTTGTAGAACTCAGCAATGACTTTAGCTGCGGAGGAGTTGATCAAGTGAGATAAACCAAACATTTATCTATCGAAACCGTTAAAGTTTAAGCTGGAAAAAGATAAACACCAGAACAAAATAATCAACTGAAGATGTAGACGTAATATTACATGTGTGTAATATGTATATTGTAGTTGTTGCAGAAGTTAAGCTCAGTTTTTAATTGGCATTTGGTTGTCTTTAGATAAGATACAAAAGAAAAAAATCCTTAGTTAAATCAACATAAGTTGTTATTTCATCAAATACTGAACCTTTCCAAGAAATAGGCACGAGAAGCCAAAATGAAAGAATAAATAGCCCTACAGTCATTGCATGAGTTGCAGGTGACGATGAAAAACCACGCTGAAGCTTCCTAGAATATTTGGAGCAGGAAATGTAGCACCACCCATTGGTTGTTTCAATGGCCTCTACTTTGCTGGTGAAGAGAAACTCAGTAGTCTGTAGTTCATTGAGGCTACAAACGTTAATAATATAATACTTGTGATAACATTTAGCAGAATGGACCAGGAACGGAATGCACATGCGGGGAACAATGGAGCACATAAGCGTTTAGCTCAGAGACCGTCATAGTTTAAATTTTCTGAACACCCCCATACTTTGTCGAACTTGTGGAGCAGTTCATGTCAGGGTCACCCAAACTGCTGTGTGAATATACCTTTAGTTGCAAGTTTAAAGACATCTAACCTCGGGACATCACATTTGAGCAACTTACCAATCTAACCTGAGCTTAAACATAATGAGCTTCTAAGTTCCCGGCTGATTAACATTTTATCATGAGAAAATTTCTTTAGCTAGATCAGCACACAGACGTGCTGCTATTCTAGCAGCAGGTGCTGAATACTTATTAGTATGTGTCGGCAGTAAAGTAGCTGGCAAACAATAGGAAAATTATGAGCAGTGAAAGACAAAATAACACAAACAAATCATGTTTTGCATGCTGAACCCTGAAACATTACAGGTAAATTCAAACCTATAGAGAAGCTGGCTTGTGATATTAACATGCTATGAAGTTTAGACCTTAAAATTGAAAAAAAAAAAATCAGTTAATGACTTGTTTGTAAAAGTAAGGAAATAAACAAACTACTCGCAGTTAGATATGTCTCTAAGACAATTAAGTAGCAGCTCACCATCTAGGAGCTCTTGCGAAATAATTGCACGAAGAAAAGCATTGGAGATAAATAAATTGTATTGACGTCAACAGATATCTCACGAAACTATAACAGTAACAAAATCATACTTCTGAGTGCAACAACATTATCTCCTCGAAACCAACAGCTGTCGAGCTAGTTGCAGATTAATTTCCTAAGATCAAGATAAAAGAGACGTGAGCACGCTTAGTGTTACTTGAAGTTAGGTAATGTGGAACCGAAATAGCAATATATCTTAACGACATGTTCGAAAAGAAGCAAAATCTTACCTCCGCATTTCTCTTCGACTTCGGTGAGAGACCAGTGTCTTTTAAATAACAGAGATGCAATATATCCATGCCTCAGACAAATAATTGCAGACACTGGTAATGATAAGATCAGAAACAAAAGTATTCAAACATGAAAAAGTAAGCAAAATATACATAACAATGAACCATATCACCAGGATTCGCCATAGTGCAACTGAAGCAACACCATTTCACAAACTCAACTGGCATCTTCTGCTGCACAGGTTCCCAATCACAACTATAGATGTCCTCATCTTCTTCATTCAGCAATGCCTCTGCACCGTAAATATCTTGAAACGTCAACTCTCCTCTTGAAACCATAGCTGTTTTCTGCATAAGATATTAACAGATCCATGAATCAAAAATATTCATGGCAGAAATAGTTAAACGTACAGAGGAAAATCAATGGTTTAAAGTTACGGATGATGATACCCCATGTCTCCATTGCTAAGCTCATCGAGATGTGTTTCACCACCATTGCCATGTTTTCTTTTTGAACCCACAAAAGAACTCTCGAGAGTTTCTACACCATTGTTACCTCACCAGTGACCAGAACTACTAACCAGTAATCTTCTCTGGGACAAAGTAGAAAAAGGGTAGCTTTCAAAAAGTAATGTGGAGAGAAAAATCAAAACCGAAACTTGTTTTATTAACATGCATTGCCTCCAATTGTTTTAAATGTCGTCGCAGTGGTGGCTCTATATTTCTCCTGTAACCATGGATTTTCCTCCAAACTTTTTCGAAAAGCATAAGATTGTTAAGCCATATATATGATAGAAAAAAAAATCAAAGAGAAGCTAGCCGGTTCTCTGAGTCAGACATCAGTTTCAGTTTCACTTTCACGCTTCACACCTTGCGAGCTTCCCGCCTCACACCAAGTATGAGTTTGCAGAGTTAATGCAGCCTACAAAAGAGAAATCTAAAAGATAGAGATTGCCACCAGAAGATGCGTATTAATCACGTGCTTTACTGTCCGTGTAGGCAAGGCATATAAACAGCACGAAACATTACTAAATCAATGCACTTTCACAATTTCTCCCATAACTGGAGTTGTTTATAATTACAATCACTAAACTCAAAATTATAGGAATTGCGTCCAAGAAATGAATCTCGTCAAGCTCAAGATGTAACCTAGGTTTTAACGCCGTCGCCGGAAAGAGTAGTGCTCGTTCAGAGGGGTTGCAGAGATAAGACCAATTGTGATTTTCTTCCCCGTAATCTTGGAATGTCGACGGCACTGCACACCCAGTGAATGTTGATTTTAAATGGTACATACTCTTGCGAAAATATTAAAGTAATTAAAAGAAAGATTTTCAAGATTCGCTACCTTCTCATTGAGGAACATGAAATCCATACTCATAAGCTCCCCATATTTCTTAACGTTCCTAGCCTCTCAAAAACGAAGGAGACTTGTGACAACTCTATCCTCGAGACGACCAGCTTTCAAATCAAGTGGAGCTGAGTATCACCATTCTAAGAACTTCTACTTGTAGGGTTGTCGCAAGAATATGATTCGTAAGACGTTTGAGATTCCTCCTGAGACCCTAGAGACTATATATATGTATCCAATTCGATTGATGGGAGGAGAAAAACCTGTATTGATGAGGAGAAAGTGGGTGAATTAATTGAATGCCATCAACACTGATTCATTCCGTCGAAGGAACTGATAGAAGGACAATATGACGGGAGTTACAGCTTGCGACGTCAACGAAGAAACCCAACAAAAAAATAAATGTTGATTTTAAATTCAATAAGCACATTTTCAAGCCCAAGACGGAAGAAAGAGACAATGCAAGATGAAAGCGCTGACGTGTCTCAAAACCCCCCTATGTGAATGATGACGTGGATGTCTGAGAGGGCAAATAAGCCAACTTAATTATTATAGATAGATAGACACTCTATCGTTCCATTGAACATACTAAGATTACAGTTGCTTAATAGCTCTTTTTTTTATCAAATGTTATAGTTTATATCATTCAGAAGCTGAGTGATCCAGCAAGAGCTCACCGGCTGAAGCTTGAAGTAATTTGCCAAAACACTTAAATGGCTAGAAATAGACATGGATCTCGACGAGGTTTCTCTTATGTTTCCATCCCATTCGTCGCAGTAGATTACTGGAATGAATTCTTTAAACTCATAACTCTGATAAAAATAAATTGCAGGTGGAATGTGTAATGACGATCTTGATATACAAAAACCTTGTGAAAGGTTATTTGGCACACAAAAGCAAAGTGGTAGTTCTAGGCTAAACAATATCCTTTCCCTAAACTAAACGGCAAGCCTGTTGGCTCATAGATGAAATCATACTTTGACATTTTGTAGTTGTAAAAATAAATCGACCAATGATGAACGCTTGAAAGTTGTGAAATAATAATAACACACTCATAGTGAAGAGAATGCTTTTAAAAACATACTTTGACATTTTGTCACAAAATGAAACCAACCGACGGTCATGAAACATCAAGTTATGAAAGAGTATAGTTCTTGAAAACGGGAGGACAATAAGAAACTCTCAAGAGACTACAAAAGTTTTTCAGGAAAAAAGACGAGCTTTTCAGGCAGCGAGATCAGGAAGTGTGTTCTGAATGTTGTACGGCATCAAGATGTTGAACCCATCTTCAGCAGTTGAGATGATCATCCCTGGAATCTGGTTGTGCCAGTGGAGTTCCTTCAAGTCCTTTTGTCCCTGGTTTTCCACAAGAACCAAAAACAGATTTTCAGATAAACAAACATCCATCAAATATAACCAAAGCTAAATAGGTCAGTGTAAGGATGTTACCTGGTGAACGAAAAGAAGCTGAGGAGGCAAATCTTGAGGTGTGTTAACATATTCCTTGGTCTGTGCTTTGAACTCTGCTTCCTCTTCTTCATCCTTCTCTAAGGATAAATCCCATATCCTGCAGATACAACAGATAGCCAAAAACCATCAGACAGTTTCTCTATGATTTTAGCGGACTATCTATGTGTTTCTGTATAAACTTTGTGGCTTACGTGAGCTGGTTATCGCCGGAAGAGACTGCAAGTGTTGAGGATTCATGAGCGCTCCACTCAATCGACGTGATAGGATGCTTATGATACTCAAAATGTGCTACCTTAGCATCTCCCTCCTAGTTCAAGTTTTTAAAGGCTTATCGCATCAGAATCTATTAAGATATTGATATGGAATTTATAAAACCTACCTTGATTACTCTAAGATCATGGATAGAGAATGCTCCATCGTCACTTCCTGAGGCCAACATGCAACTAGCCAGCCTTCATGAAAGAGGAAAAACAACCAATGAGCCAATGAGAAAAAAAGTTTAAGTTTCATATCAAAGTGGCAAAGAGAACCTGTTCCATGAGATGACATTCACATCTGCGTTATGTGCTTTGAAAGATAATGCAGGTGTCTTCCCAACTCGGACATCCCATAGTGCAATAGTCCCATCCACAGAACACGACGCAAACACGTTGGCTTCAGCTGGACTCCACTGGCAACAGAGGGAAACAATTTTAAGCCCAAAAGGAGACAGTAACAGTTAACACACACAATTTAGCTGCAGCAAAGAGCAACAGTCCTACTTGTAAATCTTCAACACTTGCGGTGTGTCCTGTTAACGGAATAGGATCAACAGTCCATGAACCAGAAGCTGGTTCCCACAGATGAATCATACTCATGCAGTCCCCTAACCGGTGTAGAAAAATAAATAAATACACTGACTATGTTGAAAAGCATGTAACTGTCTGAGTATTGCTGACAAATTTTACCGGAAAGAAGTCTTCCAGCTGTTGCAGGACTCCAATCTATAGCATAGCCTTCATCTTTGTGGCCAGAAAAGTTAACCAAGGGTGCCTGGTTTAGAGCCGGTGAAGTTCCATCTTTACCTTCTGTTTCTGACTCTGCTAAAGCATTAAGATGAGAGCTCATGTCCCACACCTGCCCTCAAGTACAAAAACACAAACCAGTTTCAAAGAGACACATATAAACATATCTTCATGGCTTATCTAAGATCTTACCTGTACATGACCCGAATCTGCCCAAGAGACACAGATATGAGGATTCTGTGGCATTGCACGAATGCGGTTAACACATCCATGGTGAGCAACTCTGCGGACCTGTTTATCAAAAACATTCGAGATAAAAGTATTAACCATGATGATGATGACTCTCTCGAATTGAGAGACGAATAAGTGAATAACATAATAGCTAGACAGAACCAAAAAATACCTGAATAATCGGAGTAGTGGAAGCTCCATCTTCGCTTTCCTCATCGCTATCACTGTCCTCATCTTCATCATCCTCATCCTCCATAGCATCATCACCATTCACTACCGTCTTGGGCACTACATCGCGTCTCTTGCCAGATACGTTGCTGATCTTAAATAATCCAATGGAGTTCAAAGGTGCTTTCTCGGCCTAAAAGGGAGAGAAGAGTTAACTATATTCACAACTGACCATGAGAATCAAGAAGCAAAAACACGTTCAAAGACTCACCTGAGTCCCAGCCACCATATACAATGTGTGAGGAAACTCAGTTCGGTTCAAACCCAACTTATCACCTAAAATGTCAAAACTGGAAAAGAAAAAAAAGGAATAGAAACAATCAAAGTCACTAAACCATTCAAAAGTCTTTAACTTTATGCAAAAACATGTGCATACACAATCGCTTTACTGAACCCTAAAGAATCAAGCTACCATCGTCGTCTAAGATTACCTCAAACAGGGCCAACCAACATGGAAGCCATGAAGGGAATTATAAGCAGAAGGGTCGCACTGAAGCTCTTCTCCTTCTTCGAGCTTATCCACACCTGGCTGCCAAACCCTTGTTGGCATCGATGGTACCGAGGCGGAAGAAGACGCTTCTCCCTTCTTCTATCAAAATTTCAACATTCAAATTCACGCTATTTAGGTTACTGATTTGATTTGAGAGACAAAATCAGACTGAAGTTTGGGGTATCGAAGATTCAAACCTTGTTCTTCCTCTTTGCCTTCTTAGGGTTTATGCTGCGAACCATCTTCGCCTTCGCTTGTGATTCTTCTTCTTCTCTACTTTTGTGAATAAGTTGTTGAGGTTTGAGTTCAGCAGCTAAAAGGCTCGTCATTTTCTTTTAGGGTTTAAGCAAATACTTTACGTCTTTTGCATATATACCCTTTATTGTTTTTTAAATAGTCTCAAATTCCTACACCTCTTACAATTTTCAAATATCACCCAAAAGTTCGTTAAGAGATAGACAGATAGTCAACGAAATCAAATATGAGGTAAGCGTTTGTCTCTGGGGTTTAAGCAATTTACACCTCTCTTGCATAGATACCCCCTCTGTTTATTGAAAACTAATCTAAATTCCTAAATCTTTTCAAAACTATTATGTTACCCAAAAGTTTGATAAGAGTTTTTCTTCAACTGTTTGTTGATTGGAGTCAACAGAATCGATGTAGTAAAAAGGCAATTAGGGTCTTGTGACCGGCTTTAGTTTGAGATGGATTTTAATTTCGTTCAGGCATATGTTCACTGCAAACTCAAACCAACACAGCTGTTTTTCCATTCGGTTAAGATCTAAGTTGAGCAAAATAGCACTTTCAAGAGTCTTTGACGAAATCGGATCAAGAACAAAGATTTGGAAAGGTCCTAAAAACTACTAATATCTCAAAAGACAACCCAGCGTTTTGATTAACAAAAAAAAAAGATTATTCGCTAAACCGACAACTAAACCGCATTAGTTTGACCATGTATAGGCGATAGACAATGGTCTTTTTATTTCTTTGCACACACTCAAGGCTTGGAGGCACATGTCATGACATGCGACTTGAACTTCTCCAGTTCCGTCAGAACTTCCTCTTCCGGTCTGTAAATCAAGTCACTCATCCGCCATATCTGCCAATGAAGAAGATAAGTATAAGCACCACACATTTCAGTTTTATCTGACAAAAATGCTAATCAAAGTACCAAGAAAGTGTTTAATGGTTTACCTGCAATGTTCCACCTCCACCAGTAGTTTCACAGTCATCAGAAACACTGACGATAGTCCACGGGTCCGCCGCATTCCAGTGGAAATCAACAACTTTGTCCCTGAGAAAGTATAATAAATAAATAAAAACTTAATTAGTGACAAGTAAGATGAGAAAGCAATCAAGCGAATTAGGATCAAGTCCTTTTACGAACCTGTGACCAGCATGCTGGAAGAAGAGCCCCGCAGGGTTTTTAGCTGCACGATCAGACTTCTTACTGACCTGATGGAACCAAACATGAGTAAGATGAATAGCTTTCAGTGATGATAGCAAACACACGATTAATTTCAGACATATCTGAGTGAATTAAGTACACACCCTGTCATAATCCCAGATGTTCAAGAGACCATCTTCTGCGGAACTCCCAAAAACAGATGCTTTATCAGGAGACCACTGTATTGGTTGATTAAGAAGATGGTTATCAGTAAGTTTTATTAGGTACAAGTAATATGATTAAAAAAAAAACATAAGAGGTGTTGTTGAAACCTGAACGCAAAGAACAGCAGCTTTGTGGCCCTCAAATTTGTAAATAGGTGTACCAACTCCATTTGAGGTAAGGCTCCTACGATCATACAACCGGACAGTGTTGTCTGCAGACCTGAAACATTCAAACTATATCTAATGAAGTACATGTATGCATATACTAAAAGTTTTATTAATTAGATGCTAAGTGTGCCTTAATCATCTATTTCCCCATACCCTGTCAAGATCAGGTTGTCGTCATGAGGATTCCAATCGACACAATGAAGATCAGCATCATGCGCCTTTTCAACCTGGTAAACAAAAAAAAACAAGATAAAAGATAAAAGAAGGTGAAAACTTCAAATTTTGGTTAGGAACAAGAAGACACAGTACCTTCGTGACAGGGCTAGTACCAGTTCTTGCATCCCACAGTATAAGGCAAGAGTCGTCACCCACACTGCAGAATTCTTGTGCACTAGTTCACGACATAAAAATTTTATCAGAGACAGCATGAAAAAAAAATCTGCATTTGCATTAAATACGCGAGATCAAAAGGAGGAGACTATACTAAGAAGTTACCTAGTCGGGCTGAATGCGACATCTTCAACCGTATCGTCATGGCCTTGATATACACCTCTCGGGCCAACAGAAGGACTCTCTGTCTTATCGCCACCTTCACCAGTCTGTTTGATGATTGATCCAGATGATTTGGAATCAGTACCAACCGTTGTGATGTGGTCCTGGATACTCCACAAAACAACCATCTTGTCCTTGCCTTAAGAGAATATAACCTTTGTATGAGAAACTGGTAAAACCACATGATCAGACATTAAAAAAAATGACAGAAACACAGACCTCCAGAGAGGACAAAGGGTTCGGTTGGGCACATTGCAAGAGCAAATTCAGCATTGTCTTGGTGTCCAGTTAGTATCTGCGAGAAGAAAAGGTTCATATGATGCAAACAAGTATCACTTCTAATGATGAAATTAAGACAAACAAGAATAAAGCAGAAGCAATGATTTGCTCAGAAGTGGACATACCAAATCAGGACGGGAACTTGCAGCACCAAGCACAGCATGACGGTTTGGTTGGGTATCAACATCCCAAATGAGAACCTGGAATCAACATATAGAGTATTCAGATAACTGAAACAAGAAGTTAGTCCAAAACAAAGGAAGCTCTTTGCTTGCCAAATAGAGAGGTATGCAAACGACACATATCAAGTTTCTATGACCACAACAAAAGAGAAGAAGCAGCACTTACATCAGGACTGTCGGTGTGGGTAGCAACAATCTTACTGTTTTGCGGGAGTTCCCTGATTCTGTTAACCTGCAAATGCGAATTAGTCATGAATACACATCAAAACTGCAAAACAAGCAAATTTATGCACCGGCTTTTAAACAGCAGCGAGACAACAATATTGATACAAGAGTTCAAACCTCTCCAGGGTGAATGATGGTCTTGTACTTCTTCACAAATGGAGAACGTGCTTCTTCATTGAACTGAACACACACATTTGTAACGAGGATCATGATAATAAAAAGCCACACGACAAGGTTAAAAGCAAAAACACTAGCTACCTGAGAAATGTGCTCAGCCGCAGCAACCCGTGGCTTAACAACTTCGCAATTCGCTATGACTAGAGTGTTGGGTACACTGCCATCAGTCTAGTGACACAACCAAGCAAAAAAATGATGAGACATATATACAAATATTCTGAGATCTTGAGACACAAATGTCTGAAATGCTATATCGAGAGTAATATTCAGTAGAAGGTAAAAAAGCCTACTTGTTCAGAGAGGTAAAGACGCTGGCGGTTCTTGTAGGTAGCTTGGTCGAGTTGTGGACCCCATCTGTGAAAACCCAAACAACAAATTCAACCTCAGACAAAACAACTATGTGTGTGCATTGTTGCGGTTTAAACCGGAATCAACATCAGAACGTTCAACACGAGATCTAACCGAGGACAACATTAACTGAAACCCTAGGCGTAGGGAGAAAAGAAGCGACCTGCAGGAGAGGGAAGGCCAGACGAGGTTGTGGTTGGCGAGCCAGTCGTAGAGAATGGGGACGAGACCTTTCCACTGAGAGTACTTCTCGTCCACACTCTGCTCCTCCTGCTTCGTCTTCTTCCCGCTCTCCTTCATCTTCCCACCGCTTATCTGCTCCTGAGATTCGTCTTTGTTCTTAGGTTTCCGGCCTCTCTTCTTCGGCGCCGGTGTTACGGTTCCTCCGCTCGCTTGAGGAGACGCTGCTGCTGCTGCTGCTTCGTCGCTCTCCATTTTCCTCTCTCTCTTCCTTTATTTGTCGTTTTATTCGATTCGGTGAGAGACAAGACCGTATCCGTATCTCTCCTCTCTACACTGCTTTACTAACAAACCGCCACCGTTTTGTCGTTTTTTTCTTCCGTAAATTAATTATTTATTAAATATTGGATGGAAACTAATATTATAAATTAACCGAAGTGAACCGAACGGACCGAACCGTTATTCTCTGTTTTCGGTTTAAGAAATGATGTACTTACGAACCAACCGGCAAGATTGGAAAATTCAATCGATTCAGCATATACGAACCGATCGGTTTAACCTTAACTGAGAATTAACAATAGCTCATATGTACTCTCCGTTCCTAAAAGATACATGTTTTAGAATTTTCGCACTTTTAATAAAACATACTCTTAAACCAATAAAATTTTAAAAAAATTTAGCTATAAATGCATAGTTTTTTTGTAATTTTGTATTTCCTATATTTTTAAACCAATAAAATTAAAAAAAAAAACAATTAATGTTCTTGAACTTTACAATTTCTTATTATTAATTGACAAAAATTACATTGGAAATATAAATATAAAATATATATTTTTTAAAACAAAAGTTTTATCTATAATATATTGATCTTTTAGGAACGGATTGAGTAATTAACCAATTATAACCAAGTGATTCTGGTTCAGAGATAACCAACTTAACTGAAAAAACCGAGTCTTATGAAGTTAACCAAATTATATGCTATACTTTTTAGATAAGATAATATCAACAATATTTTTTTTCTTCTTTGCGTCTTGTACGATGATTAACCCAAAGCTCATTCTATAACTCAATTCGACAAATAATTTAAACTGAATAAAAGAACATGTAAATATTTTGAAAATCTAAAAAATGATGGTTACTCTTCCAATAAAAAAAAATCCAACATTTATTACATGGACGATAAAAGGAAATATATAAAATCAATAAGGACCTCATACAATCTAAACCTCAAAACATCAAGACAAACAAAACTCCAGCGACCAACCAGACCAAAGAACAAGACACATAAGAAGAGGAAGAAGCAACAATCTGAACAGGAAAATCACATTGGCCCTGAGATATATTCTGCGTAGTAACGGTAGCCAAACCTTGGAAGATACAAGCCTCCTCATCTTGGTTCTTCACTTGAAAATACATGTTAAACGCATACGAAGCGTTCCCGTTCGCGTCAAGACCATTGCAAGAAGACCCGTAGCCAAGCGCCGTGCAATCCGAGAAAGTGCAGGCGAAGTCTATGTTCTGAGCCAGCTTCGTCAAGTCCTTGGCATTTGGATTAAACATACACCACTTGTTTGGTAGATACGTCACGTTCCGCGCGCCAATCAGCAACTTGTTCTGTCCTTGTCCCGAGAGGTCTAGAGGAAACTTTGGCTGCCCGTCAAATCTGAATAGTCCCCAGTGGCGCTCAAACGCTCCTGGTGCTATACTTTTAGCGTCTTCATCTAGTAATCCGAACAAGTATACCTCAATGTAGGTTGGTCTCAATGGAGTTCCTTTGTTTGTTCCAAGCCTCGGTAATAGCCCGTTGTAGAACCTATAAGCTTCGCCTGCAAATAAAACCATTCTTCAAAACCAAACATTGCATCTAAACCAAACATTGCGTGGCTGTAGACGATTTAGTAAAAAAAATTTAATATTTTTTCTTTTTTTTTTAATAAATTTAGGGATTTATAACTATTTAACTTTCTTCAAAAACATTCGGGAGCAGGAATGTTTCATTTGGCTCTGTTTCATTTGGCTTTGCCTAGGACCGACACTGTAAAGCACTAAGAGATATATGTTACCGTTGTTTGCGTGTTTGTCGCCCTCTGTTGGCCAGCCGACTTCTCCCACGATGATCGGCATATCTCCATGACCAACAGCTTTCAAAGAAGATACCAAAGTGTCGAAGTTGGCGTCGAAAACGTTTGTGTAACTAACACCGTGGTCATCTATTGGTTGAGCACCGTCGAAGAAGGCGTAGTTGATTGGGAAGTCATCGTTCCCGTAGAGACTCAAGAAAGGGTAGATGTTGATTGTGATTGGTGCGTTGTTCTTGCCGAGAAAGTCAACGATCTGAGTCATCTGACCGAGGATATCAGGACGGAACCTCCCAGCAGATGGGACGGGGTCGCTGGCTGGTGAGTCGTAGACATCCGCGTTTAGAGGGACCGTCGCTTTGACGGAGTTTCCTAGTCCAGCTTCGTTTAAAGCGTTTTGGATGTTTTGAAGTGCAGGGAACGTGAGGTTTATGAATGTTCCGTTGTATGATTTGAGGAACGGCTCGTTCCCAACTGCTACAAACCTGAAACACATCATCAAGAGGTTAGCTAAGAAACAATGTGTAACAATCAAACTAAGGAAGAAGAGAGGTGAGGAGGAAACTCACGTGATATTGACACCACCACTGAAGTTATAACGAGTGACGTTCTTGTGGACCCAATCCTTGGCTCGGTCATAGCTTCCCATGACCTTAAGCTGATCATTGGGGATAGCAACCATCACTTCCAGACCAGAGCCGGCGAGCGCACCCATGGTGGTCTCGTCAGCGTCGAAAAGCTTAACCTTGTTGATGTTATTGTCCTTGAGCATCTGAACCACCGTCTTTGGTGGGAGCTTGTGTGTGGCCATTGTCCCCCAGTTAACTCCCAGCCCATCCACCATTATACTCAGAGGATCTAAAAGGATTGTCAATCCGACGAGAAGAGCCAACGGATTCACCATCCTGAGAAAGGAGAGGGCTTGAGATATTTCCAAAAAAAAAAAAAAAAACAGCCAAATATGGAGAAATGAAACCAATGCATTCGAGGCTGTAATGATCATAACAATAATAGAAACAGTAACACGCTTACATCAGGACTGTATATGTATGTGTCTTCGTATTTTCTGGGAGTGTCCTGACTTTGTTAACTTGCTGCAACTGTAAATTGTTAATCAGTACACATCCAAAAACAGCGTTTTGCTATCATCAAAAAGTAAATTCATGAAATGAGATATGTGCATACACATACCTGAGTGAGATATGTGCTCTGTCCCAGAGACCCCTTGGCTTTAACGACTTCACAAATAGCTATGATTCGAGTATAGAGCACGCTGACATCAATCTGGTGACACACAACCAATAAAAATATAAAATGTGATATGTTATACTCACGAAATTTAGAGAACATGAGACAACTTTCTAAAACAAAACATAAATACATACTAAAGCTGTGGATCCTTATCTATTAAACCCAAAACCAACATTCAATAATTGGTAACTCTTAGCATAAGAACTAATGACATTATCAAATAAGAATCCAGATAAGCATCTGTAAAAAAATCATTTGAAACCAACAAAGTAACAGAATGAAACACTAAAGCGGTTATCAAACCGCTCTGTGTTGATCAAAGGCTTAACAATGATAAATATCTATAAACCCCAAAACTTTAGAGACATAAACACAACAACAAGGCTTGAAGACACCGAACCCTAACTTCAAACCCACAAATCGAAAAATGGAAATGCAAATTAAATCAAAACATCAAAATAAAAAAGTTGAAAGCTTTTCAAACGGAAATCGACTTTGGTAAACCTGATAAAGAGATGGAGAGAGATAGTGATGGGCAGAAGCAGAGAATGGAGAGGAGGAGGAGGAGGAGGCTCTCTTCTTTTCAAAATCGAAGAGACTTTTGTCGCTGAGCGGTGAAATAGACCTAAAAGTGACGCCGCGTTTTTGAACAGAGTGTGAAACTGATATTTTATTACAATTGAATAAAAAATTAAAACGTTCAAAACATAACGGATGATTGGAAGCAATAAATGACTCAGTCATGGGGTCTACCAGAACACCGTTAGTAATGGAATTTGTTTTGAAGAAAAAAAACAAATTCAGATTTTTATTGACAAATATCTAAGAGTGATTTACCTATCTAACTACTGGTCTTTTTCCATGGATCAAATCTAACTACTACTCTTTTTCCATGGATCAAATCTAACTACTAGTCTAAAAATGTGCAATTAATGCTTTTCCTCTAATTGCATAGTATACATATATATGTATAATTAGTGTATGTCCAAGCTACGCAGGTTGTTTAGTTTCTGTGTTATTTAGATATGAATTTTTTTTGGTATTGTTGTTTAATTTGATATTCAAGTGATGTAGCAATTTGTGTGGATACTACTATTTTTAAAAAGTGAAATGGTATTGTCTTATGAAAAATATAGAAACTTTTCATGTTGGACAGAGTTTTTTTCATGTTGGACAGAGTTTTTAGTTCACCTTTAGTGTGTTTAAATAATGTAGAGTGTTAATGTGCATCTTACGAAACTATTTGTTTGCGAAAGTGGACAAATACAAATAGTCATGGTCTTCTAAAAGTAAACAAATATGTAAATTATTTTCTCCCTAGACAGATGCTGGGTTTTTAGATTTTTATCCGCGATTTCAAAGCGTGAATTTATTTTCGGAACAAACCAAATATACTTGATATAAATTAGCATTTTTATTGTACATTTACGAGCGGACTTTGTGGTCTAGTGGTAGTGGACAAACTTTGTATTCAAACACATTTTGGGTTCGATCCTTCTACTGCGGAAACTAAGTCGCATTGTTCTACTCACCACGGCTGCTGCTGCGGATACGTCCGTATGAATATCCGGGAGACGACCTGTTGTGGACTGCACCTCCAACCCGGGGTTATGTATGTGTCTTTAATAAACCTGGGTTAAACTCTTTTTTCTGCAAAAAGTATATTTACATTTAAATGTATTTAAATGTTACAAATGAATCATTATCTTTGTGCAAATTTCTGTACCAGATAATTGGTGTGACGTGAATATTACGAATTATTTGCTTGATAAAATGGACAAATATCGACCAAGCATACTAACTGAATTTGTATGTAATTGGCCACCAAGCATACAAATTAAATTGTCTTCCTAAAATATAATCCATGTAGATATATAAGCTAAATGGATATATAAACTTTAAATCCATGCACGAAACAAATAATAGCTTACATGCATACACCAAATATACAAAAGCAAGATAAAACTCAGCTAACAGAACAAAATGGAACGTCATTATCTTTTCAACACCGTTGCTTCTCCATTGGAGGAGCCAACGTCGCCATGTCATCGTGACGGCTTAATCCATGCCTAACGATACTGAATTACTGACAACTTCTTAAATTGTCAAAACGTCCCAAATCTCGTCGGATCCCATCATCAGAAACTTTTCTTCCTCTGTTAAACGTATCTCTTTGATCTACTAGCTCTGCTATGAGTGGAGATCGTGACCCTTGTGGTAGTTTCATGTCCCAATCGCAAAGTCACTTAAGTAACTGTCATCGACGAAGCCGCCGCCTTCCTCCACTTTCTTCTTTCCGGTAAGTAGATTGGTTTGTGGTCTTGAGACATGTCTTCACCATTCCTAAATATAACGGCTCTGCCATCCCCTGCATTTTGCTACCATTAAGTGTCTGCAGAAACAGAACAACAATCATGAAAAAATAAACCTACGCTTAAAATAGAATCTTAGTGATTCTGAAGATGGGTTTGGTCAAAGCGAGTACACATAACTTACAAAAATAAGGGTAGAAAGAGCCGTGTTACCGGAAGAAGAGCCGATGCTACCTGATAGGCCCCAGTAACAGGATCACCAAATAAATGTTGATCCAGAAACATGTGTTTTAATACCAATTAAGATCCCTCTTCAAAGCTAAGAGAATTTTCTCAAGAACAAACTAAGAACACACTATTTTCTTGGGTAGTTAAGGCTACCTCTTTTTATT
Source organism: Brassica incana (assembly GCA_945779075.1). Classification (NCBI taxonomy): domain Eukaryota; kingdom Viridiplantae; phylum Streptophyta; class Magnoliopsida; order Brassicales; family Brassicaceae; genus Brassica; species Brassica incana. Next base: position 4,261,429 of record CALZFW010000023.1, on the reverse strand, counting down.
GTTTTCATTGATTTAAATAGATAAAAGTTACATGGAACAATTGTGGGATCATGATCCCTTACAAAGAGGAAATGGAAAAAGTGGGACGATTAAGTCCCAATACATTAGGAAGAATCAGTCTCCAGTATTAACAACTAACTCAATCAAAACAATAATTAAAAGAATAATGAGATGCTGCAAACCAGGTCCGGTTCGTTGGCCTAACGCTAACCTGATTACTATCTTATCACTACCGTCCTCTACTATAGCAAGATCAGCCTGAAGAAATGCATTGCTCTTAGAACTCTTGACTTATTCGACATATATATTGTTCACTTCCGATGTTTGTGGAAACTTATCGTCTTAGAAGAATATCCTTATGGCGTTTTTTTCTTAGACAAGGTGTTGCTTCCTGTTTTTTACAAAGATATCCTCTTTGATGAATCTAAGAACTTCAAATTCCATTCCTCGTCACAGGGCAAACCCATAAAACCCAACTAAGGAAAAACATTAACTTTTATAGGAGATATGATGTGTCGAGTTTTAACCCGATTATCTAACTGCAAGTGCACAGTAAAGTACGCAGTAGTAATGCGGGATCGAATCCACAGGGACCGATGATCACACGCAGAGTTGCAGACAAGTTAATAGCTACAGCGAACGAAGATATATTTTTGATGTTTTTTTTTTTTATTTAATTTTCTTTAGTGTCACAAAACATAAACAAGCTGTAAAAAGATGATTTAAACGATTTGAAAACTATTTTAAAACAAACGTTGGGCATTGGGAATTCTCAGGGATTTCTTTTTAATCAAGATACAATTAATGGCAGACACAGTGATATATTAAGAACCGTCTAGAACTCAAACACGATATTAGAATTAACCTACTTCCGTAGCGCTAATTCTCTATGTTATAGAAATCTCCACACTAACTTCCGCTGAGTTTCAATTTCTAAACAAGCATTAAGAACAGATTCAATATGTTCACAAAGCGCAATAACATCAACTTCCGAGGGTTAAGGACACTTTGCTCATCTAAAGTATTTTCGGAAGTTCAAACAATCACTTTCGGTGCATCAAACAATCTGCTATCATGAACTAAGTGATCAATTCAGTTCAAGCAGTAAGAAATCCATTAGATGAAGAACCAAAACGTAATCCCTTAGTCTACACACGTTTTATGAATCAAAACATCAAGAAATCCCCTATGAGAACCCCTAAACCCAACTAGATGACTACTCACACATAACTAAGCAAGAACAACACGATTTTGATGAAGAAAACATGATAAGATTGTATTAAAACAGAGTAAAGGTTCAGAAGATCTTCTCCAAATGGTTTTGAGATGAACTCCTTTACAAATCTTCACAAATCACACAAAACAAGTTACAAAACTCTCAAATCTCTCTCAAGAACTTGTAAATCTTCTTCTTGGTCGTCTCTGGTCTTTTCTGAGTCCCAAAAGTCGAGAGTTCTCGTCCATTATTGAGGGGAGTGGGTAAAAAGGAGTGAAAAGCTCGTTGGTGCGTGTGGAGCCCGTAGAGCGTGGGATCGGTCGATCCACATGGACCGGATCGGTCGATCTAGTGCATGTCGCTACAATTCACGGCTTTTCTTCTTAGCTCTGGATCGGTCGATCCACAGACAATGGATCGGTCGATCTATGTCCTGTGCGATCAATACTTCTCATTCGGTCCATTGTTCGGTCCATCTTGCTTCTGAATAAATCCCGAATGCGTTCTTTTCTTGCAAGCTATCTAGTAACCTGCATATTACACTTAAGAACACCAAAACGCATCAAATAGACCAAAACATTAATTAAAACCGACCATTTAATTGCTCCAAAACGAGTTTAAAACCGTTAAAAACACGGAATATCAACTCCCCCAGACTTGAATCTTTGCTTGTCCTCAAGTAAAGAGGATTAAAATTTGGGAGCTCACTAACCCTCAGTAGACCTTACCTTGTGATTTCGCTAACCACTTAAATCAGAGACTGTCAAGGCATTCATTCTAAATCCCCACCAAGACCGCGCAAACCTTTCCATATTTCAGACCTGCAAGTCTCAGTTTCAAGTAATCAACTCTTTACATTCATTAAAAAGGGCGTGACCTTTCCACCAAAGATATCTCCATCAGGTATAACGGGCTCGGTGTTTGGGAGGCTGTTTTAGTGTTTAATTAGGTGAGGCTCAAGTGTTTGTGGGTATCAGCGATAACAAAAAATGCAAAACATTATGCAAAATCGCTGGAGAAACCGAGTATATTGATAACCACGTTTTCGAACTGCTCAAGTCTCAAATGATCAAAACCCAACAAATCTCAAACTCTAACCCCAAATTTAAACAACGCATCATCTCTGGTACACAAAATAAAAATAAAATGTCTAAATCAAATCTACTGAATGAGATATAAACATGAACTCTTTTTTTTTTTTTTTTTTCTTTTTTTTTTAGAATCGACCGATTACTTGCAAATGTTTTGTGGTAATCAATCGATTCATATCTGGATTTTTTTTTTTTTTTTTTTTTTATATTTCAGAGCGAAAACTTATACAAACCGAAATCGAATATATACACTGCGATGCAATCACACACTTACAACACCCAATTTTTCTATTTACACCTCTAGACACACAGGTCCGTGTCTAACCACCTAAATGTTCCTGATCCTACCTAAGCAGTCGGATGAACCATGTCTACCCTAATCTCTCCATTGTTTTTGCACATGTATGCACATATGATCAGTGTGTAAGAATGCATGGAGATGAAATAAAATGGTAAGGTGTAGGTGTGGTACCAAACTATTGATGAGTCTGGCCATTCAGGATTATTAAAGAGTGGCAAAATGTGGTAAAGAAAATCCTGAATGTGTATATGGTGTACCGTTTCCTGATGTTGATTCCTGGTCAAAAGAAATTAAATTCATTAATGGTCAAAAATAGTTGAGTCGATTACAATTCACCGAGACTTGATAAAAGATTTAAGGAGAGGTTGTTTGGTCAAGTGGTTCTTCGGTTTGTCTGCGCTAACAGTCCTGAAAAATGGCCAATATGAAATGTAATGCACAACACACAAGGAAATAGTCTAATAATCATCACATGGTCTGATAAAAATACGTAGAGATTTTTAAAACATAAGCAAATCCGATAAACTAAGAAAATAAAAGAAATAATAGCAATATGGTACATAAGTAGCATCCTCCCCCAGACTTACTTCACACCGTCTCGGTGTGAAAATAATTCCAAGAGAGATTACCGATCAGGCGTTGCGGTCAGTGCGCCTCTTCGAGCGCCTCTCCAATGCTCCATCATCATCAGAGTCCTCCGCTGCCTCAGGTCCAGCAGCGGTGTCGTGAGCGCCTGAATCGTCATCGCTATCTCCAGAAACAGCTGGCTGTGATGCGCATCCCTTCTTAATGTTGCAGATTCCCTTCCACATCTTCAGCAGTATGGAGTTGTTGGTTTGATGGCTCTTGATGGACCAAGCGTTGATCTCAGCAGCGGATGCAGTAGCGGGAGGTGCTGGTGGCAGCATATACGGAGTGAAATCCGTGGGGAAAAGACTTTCCTCATCTTCAGGCTCCTCCTCTATATCATCATGTGGTGCCTGCTGGTGTGTCGATGATGATGCGACTCCTTTCTTCTTCAGTGTCGTGGGTCTGGCGCAGAGAAATGCAGGCGGTGGTAGAAATATGAGAGCACCTGGATCAGTCAGCTCGGTGATGGCGGTATAGGGTAGTTTGACAAATTGCTCTCTCCCTTGTGGGTCATGGAACTGGTAGATATGAGGGGCTGACTTGTCGATGCTACCTCGCCAAGGGCCGGTGAGGTAGTGGCTGCTAATGAGTGCTCTCATGTCGAAAAAGTTCTGATGCATCCCCTTCTTATCCACCACTCTGTCCAAAGGTGGAAGAAACACTCCACATTGCCTTAAGATCCGTGTGATAACTGCTCCAAACCCACATCTCTTCGTGTCTGAAACTTTGAAGTACACAAGCTTCTCCGCGATCACAGCTCCTATGTTTATGTCCTTCCCGCTAACATAGGTAATGTCTGCGCCCTGAGGCCATAGGTGTCCAGCCCCGATGAACAGAAGAGCTAGCTCATCTTTTGTCACTGCAGCGGGTTCTGTCTTTCCATAGATAACACTGCTGATCACTCTCACTGCATATCGCAGAACAGGGCTACGAATTCTAGCTTGCTTGGCCTCTCGAGAGATGAAGTTTCCTGAAGCGATGAATTTCCAGAAATCATTGTGTTCCGGGAAGTCAGGAACACAAGATTGACGTCCTTTCTCGAACCCAAAGACGTCGCACAGTTGAAAGATGGTCATGGAGTGGAACTGCCTGTTCACAATGAAGGAGAACATTGCCTTATCAGCTACCGGGTTGTCCTCGTCAGGATGGTAGAGGCGGGCTGATGCGAGGAACTGCCTGGTCAAATCAGCATAGCAATCACAGTGAAGATCGAAGATGTTCCCCAGGCCAATCTTCTCGAACAAGGATTCAATATCCTCGGTTATCCCCAATGCATCTGTAGTGTCTCTGTGAGCGAAGCGCGACGGACATATTTCCACTCCCCTCATCTGCTCGTAGAAATCATCATCATGTATATCCCACTGCTTGGTTATCTCTCGATTCGCAGGATGAGACCTATCCGTCTTTCGGAAATTGCCCCTTGTGCTGAGCCTAGCAGTCTGTACCGAGGAACTCCCACGCTCACCCTTCTTCTGTCTCTTAGGCATTATCTGCAAAATTTATTCATCAAAACCCGAGTAAGAGACAAATAGAAAAACACTCTTATAAAATCAATTCTGATCAATCCCCTAAACATGTAAAAATTTAGCACACATCTCTTCTCTAACCTCAAGATAACACATCACACTCCATTCCAATTTTCGTTTTTCAATTAAGCTCCAAAATTAAAATTTTTATTTTTCAGTTCCAAATTCATAATTGCTTAAAGAAATCATGCTGCAAAGTGTTAATCATCATGAATATTCAAGCATTTCATTCAAACAATTAGAATTTCAGTTTTAATTTGAACTTTTATCAACATTATGACCATTGGAAATTATTTCTCTAAAATCTCAATTCAACCCACGAAATTGGCAATCAAGGTAACCCATGAGTATAATCATCACAAATAAACCATCCTAGATGCCATTCCATTTAGAATTCGGAGATTCCCCAACATCAAACCCTAGGGCGATTTTAGATTCCAAAATTAGAGAGTCATACCTGTGTCTTGATGAAAACTGATGGTAGAAACGGATAGAGCTTGAAAAACTAATGAGTTTAGCACCAAGAATTACAAAAATCGGATGAGAGATGATGGGAATCGAATTTGGTGTTCTTGAGAGGTTTGAGAGAGTTTGAGAGGAGAGGAAGATGAAATGATATGTGTTTTGATTGATATTTTCGTGAGTTGGGTGTTTTGTGGGTGTTTTCCGGTTTAAATTAAGTGAAATCAAACCGGGCAATACTTACCTTAGATCGACCGATCCTACGCGTATGGATCGACCGATCTTATCCTGAGATCGACCGCTCTACCTCACCCGGATCGACCGATCTCTTCCATGGATCGCCCGTTCTGTTTCTTTAAGATCGATCGATCTATGCCTGATCGTGATACATGCCCTGAAAATCATCTAAAAACACAACCAAAAATCAATTCACACAAGAAGACATAATCACAAAAGAGAAAGAAAATCAAACCATGTGGGTTGCCTCCCACTCAGCGCTTGTTTAAAGTCGCGAGCCTGACTATTTTGTTGTCCTTAGGCGAGATCAGGTTCCGATAAAGGAATGTTGATTCCTTCTTCGGGTTTTGCATCTGTGAAGTAAGGTTTTAGCCTCTGCCCATTGACTGTGAACTTCCTCCCATTCTCTTCCAAGACAACAGCTCCATAAGGTCTAACCTCTGTGGTGGTGAAAGGTCCGGACCAACGAGACTTAAGCTTTCCAGGAAATAGCTTGAGTCTAGAGTTGAACAGAAGGACTTTGTCTCCAGCAGCGAAATCTCTCGGGATTATCTTTCTGTCATGCCACGCCTTAGTTCTTTCCTTGTAGATTTTGGTGTTCTCATAGGCGTTCAACTGAATCTCGTCCAGCTCGTTCAACTGAACCATCCTCCTTTCCGCAGCGGTTTTAATGTCGAAGTTCATCAACTTCGTTGCCCAAAAACCACTGTACTCCAATACCACAGGTAGGTGACAAGACTTTCCATAGACCAGATTAAAAGGAGTGGTGCCCAAAGGAGTCTTGTAGGCGGTTCTATACGCCCATAAGGCGTCATCAAGCTTCACAGCCCAGTCTTTCCTTGTTTTGCCTACAGCCTTCTCCAAAATCCCCTTGATTTCTCGGTTCGATATTTCTACCTGCCCACTTGTTTGAGGATGATAAGGTGTAGCTACCTTATGCTTTACTCCATGTTTCTTCAGCAGTTTATCGAACGTCTTGTTGATGAAGTGAGAGCCTCCATCACTAATAACCACTCTCGGGATCCCGAATCTTGGAAAAATGACTGTCTTGAACATTTTCTTGACAACACTAGAGTCATTTGTCTTGCTGGCTACTGCTTCCACCCACTTGGAGACATAATCAACCGCAACCAGGATGTACTCATTTCCATAAGAAGATGGGAAAAGGCCCATAAAATCAATTCCCCATACATCAAAAACTTCAACTTCAAGGATGAAATTTTGGGGCATCTCATTTCTCTTACTGATGTTGCCCTTCCGCTGACATGCATCACACTTTGAGACAAACTCATGGGCGTCTCTGAAAAGTGTAGGCCACCAGTAACTAGCCTGCAGGACCTTAGAAACCGTCTTGAATGTTGCAAAATGGCCTGCGTATTCTGAACTGTGGCAGTGGAAAAGAATCCCTTGCATCTCATTCTCCAGAACACATCTCCTGAATAAACCATCTGAGCATCTCTTGTAGAGGAAGGGATCATCCCAGTAGTAGTGGTTCACATCTCTCATGAACTTCTTCCTCTCATACCCCTTCAGGTTCGGTGGTTCAATTCCAGCACATAGGTAGTTTGCAAAGTCTGCAAACCATGGGAGATCATCCTGAATTTGTCTCATGACACAGCAATCAGCCTGATCCAAATACTCATCCTCCAGCAAGGTGATCACATAGACATTCTCCTCGGGTAATGTATCATCCAGTGGTGTTTCAGCTTCCACTCTCATTCGGGAAAGATGATCTGCCACTCCATTTTCTGCTCCTCTCTTGTCTCTGATCTCAATATCAAACTCCTGTAGCAGTAAGATCCACCTTAAGAGTCTCGGTTTAGCATCTTTTTTCGTCATCAGGTACTTCAAGGCTGTATGATCTGTGTGCACAATTACTTTCGAGCCCACCAAATAGGACCTGAACTTCTCGAAAGCATTAACTACTGCCAGCAACTCCTTCTCAGTGGTAGCATACTTGATTTGAGCATCATCAAGCGTTCGGCTGGCATAATAGATCACATGGAGTTTCTTGTCTTTTCTCTGCCCCAAAACAGCTCCAATCGCGTAATCACTTGCGTCACACATTATTTCAAATGGCAAGTCCCAATCTGGTGGCTGCACAATGGGAGCACTGAACTAGAGACTTCTTGAGAATCTGAAACGCAGCGAGGCAGTCAGCATCAAAAACAAACTTCGCTTCTTTGCACAGCAGACGGGTGAGTGGCCTCGCTATCATAGAGAAGTCTTTGATAAACCTCCTGTAGAAACCGACATGTCCCAGAAAACTCCGAATATCCCTCACTGTCCTAGGATGCTGTAGGCTGGTCATAACTTCAATCTTTGCTTTGTCAACCTCGATACCCTGCTCTGATATCCTGTGACCCAAAACAATGCCAGTCTTTCACCATGAAATGACACTTCTCCCAATTTAGCACCAAGTTCTTCTCCTCACATCTTTCCAGCACCTTGCACAGATTAGCAAGGCAGTCGGTAAATGAAGAACCGTAGACTGAGAAATCGTCCATAAAAACCTCCATAATGTCCTCAATAAGATCAGTAAAGATCGACATCATGCATCTCTGGAAAGTGGCATGAGCATTGCACAATCCGAAGGACATTCTCCTGTAGGCAAAAGTACCGTATGGACAGGTGAATGTTGTCTTCTCTTGGTCCTCTGGATGAATGGGTATCTGAAAGAACCCGGAGTAGCCATCGAGAAAACAGTAGTAGGGGTGGTTGGCTAGTCTTTCCAGCATCTGGTCAATGAAAGGAAGTGGGAAGTGGTCCTTCCTTGTGGCTGAGTTTAGCTTCCTGTAGTCAATGCACATCCTATGCCCTGTGACTGTTCTGGTAGGAATCAGCTCAGCCTTCTCATTTGTGATGACAGTGATGCCACCCTTCTTAGGAACCACATGAACCGGGCTCACCCAAGTGCTGTCTGAAATTGGGTAGATTACCCCTGCACTCAACAGCTTTAGAATCTCCTTTTTCACAACTTCCATCAGTTTGGGGTTCAGTCTTCGCTGGTGCTCTATGGACGTCTTTGACTCATCCTCCAAGTGAATCTTGTGCATGCAAAGATCTGGAGAAATACCTGTAATATCATCCAAAGAGTACCCCAATGCTTTTCTATACTTTCGCAATTTTGAAAGAAGCAAAGCGGTCTCCACATTATTCAGGTTAGCACAAATAATAACAGGATATGTGGAATTCGGTCCCAAGAATGCATACCTCAGCCCAGCTGGGAGGGCTTTAAGTTCCACCTTTGGAGCATTCTCCTCACTCCAATCTGGTTGGGAGGATGACGGTTTGACGGTTTTATCGGTGCCTGAGTCTTCAAGGCTGACATAGGCGACATGCTTCTCAATCGGTGAGGCTGAATCCAAAATCTCAGAAAATCCAACCACTTCTTGGTTTATGAACCCGAACTCACTCTCCCTTTGGGTCAATGCGACTTGTAGAGGATCATCAGTGTGCAACTCTTCATCCATTTCCTCCACCAGTTCAGTCAATGTATCAACCCAGAAAGTCTGTCCATCAATAGTCGGATTTTTCAGCACCTTCTCCACATTGTATCTCATCGCCATGTCTCCTAGACGTAAGTCTATATGCCCATTCTGTACATCAATCATGGCTCCAGCAGTAGCTAAAAACGGTCTGCCCAAAATGAGAGGATCTTTAGGTTCCTCTTCCAGCTCCAGAACTACAAAATCGGTAAGCACATATCCCTTTCCAACACCAACAGGGATGTTTTCTAGTACACCGACTGGTCTTCGCACTGATCGGTCAGCAAGGACCAAGGAGACCCTTGTAGGTTTGTAGTTCGTCATGCCTAGCCTCTCAGAGACAGAGAAAGGCATTACGCTCACTCCTGAACCCAGATCGCAGAGACTCCTCTCAAAGGTAAGTGATCCAATGCGGCATGGTAGAACAAATGCTCCGGGATCTTCACGCTTTTTAGGCATGACATTTTGTAGAACTGCGCTACATTCCTCATTGAGCATCAACACACCACGCTCTAGGCTCATCTTATCGGTAAGAATCTCCTTCATGTACCTTTTAAGAGAAGGTACCATCTTCACCGCTTCAACGAATGGCAATCTCACATGTAACTCCCCAACAAGGTTCTTTAGCTTCTCGTACTCACGTTCTTTGATCTTCTGCCTTGGTCTGGATGGGTATGGAGCCTTAGGAACATAAGCAGGAGGCGCCACATACACCTCTTCAGGTTCAGAGGAATTTGGCTTCGTTGACACGGGATCGGTCGATCCACATGGACCGGATCGGTCGATCTCCGTCCCCTTAGATCGGTCGATCTGTTCCTGAGATCGGTCGATCTTTTTCTTATTCGATCCCTCAATCGTTTTTCCACTCCTAAGTGTTATAGCATTCACAAACTCCTTGGGATTCGTCTCTGACTTCCCTGGTAGAAATCCAGGTGCTGTTCTGCTGCTGGAGGCGGTTTGAGCAACTTGCTTTTCCAAAACTTTCAAATGGGTGTTCAAAGCTTCAAACTTCCCATTAAGCTCTCCATACATGTTATCCACCTTGGTGTTTATCTCTGCAGTGCTATTCTTCTGACCTTCTAGCACCATTTGCAGCATCTTCTTAATTTCGTTATCCTGAGAAGACTGTGACGAAGAGGCATTCCCTTGATTCTGGTAGTTGTTGTACTGCTGCCTTTGCTGAAATCCTGAGTTGCCCGAGTTGTTCCCCTGATATTGATTTCTGTTCTGATATCCTTGGTTGAACACACTCTGGTTCTGATTCTGGTTCTGCCTGTTTCCTGCCTGAGGGTAGGACTGATGTTGTGGATTCTCCACATTGTTGCTCCGGTAAGACAGATTATTTTGCTGATTTTGACTCCATCCAAGGTTCTGATTGTAGCCTCTGTTGTAGTTTCCTTGACCACCAATGTAGTTCACATTAGCTTGCATATCATCTGAATCATCACCAACAGTTTCTTGTGAGGAACGATAGCCTTGCTCCTCCACAAATTTCACAGATTTCTGATCTCTCTTGAGAAGCATCTCAATCTTGGCATTCAGCTCATCTATCTTCTTGGATTCATAACCAACACCCTTCTGGCTGGTGTCAAACCTTGACTTGCGGTTTGCTTTGCTGGATGACAGGTTGTTCAGCAAGGTGTAAGCTTCTTCAACAGTCTTGGTCATGAAATCACCATTACTTGCTGTGTCCATGGCATCTTGACTCTCTTCATGAACTCCATTATAGAAAATGTTCAGCAAGCTCACATCAGTGTAACCATGGTGAGGGCAGTCCTGTGTGTACTCCTTGAAACGCTCCCAAGCCTCATGAAAGCTTTCTGAATCAAGCTGCTGAAAGCTTCCAATTCTGCTTCTCAGATATGTGGACCTTGACTTGGTGAAGAAATGCTGTAGAAAAGCAGCTCTTGTCTCTTCCCATGTAGTAAGAGATCCTGGAGGGATGGACTTTAACCATCTGATAGCTTTATCAGCTAAGGAAAACGGGAACAACCTGCATTTCAAAGCGCCTTGAGGAACTCCATTATGTCTGCTGGTGTCACAGACTCGCTCAAAATGCTCCAAGTGATACATCGGGTCCTCAGACGGGTTTCCATGAAACGGATTTTTCTCCACCAAATTAATGAGACCAGTCTTGATCTCAAAGTCTCTTCTCTCAATGGGAGGTGGGCGAATCCCAGAACGATCGGCATAGAATGCATCTGGTGTATCATAATGTGCAAGCGTCATCCTAGGCATGCCATAGTCTCCAGCCTGTTGTCTTGCAGCTACACCAGCCTGCTGATTATCACCAGCATTGTTGCCTTCTCGTTCATCTACAGGAATTGGATTCTGCGGGTTGTCCTGAAACTGGTCTTCTTGGTGTTCAGCCATTTCAACCTCTTCAGCGGACTCAAGTCTTTTCTTTTTCACTTCTCTCTCTAGGCGGCCGAGCTCTAACTCCAAAGGTATTAAATTCGATGATCCTTTGCTTCTAGTATGAAATCCGCTCATTCACCTGAAAACACAAACAGAAAGAGAAAGACAGAAACATTAGACAAAATAAAAATGCTATAGTCTTAAACTGATCATTAACTCTAGGGTGACCAAATGGTCCCCGGCAACGGCGCCAAAAACTTGATGTGTCGAGTTTTAACCTGATTATCTAACTGCAAGTGCATAGTAAAGTACGCAGTAGTAATGCGGGATCGAATCCACAGGGACCGATGATCACACACAGAGTTGCAGACAAGTTAATAGCTACAGCGAACGAAGATATATTTTTGATGTTTTTTTTTTATTTAATTTTCTTTAGTGTCACAAAACATAAACAAGCTGTAAAAAGATGATTTAAACGATTTGAAAACTATTTTAAAACAAACGTTGGGCATTGGAAATTCTCAGGGATTTCTTTTTAATCAAGATACAATTAATGGCAGACACAGGGATATATTAAGAACCGTCTAGAACTCAAACACGATATTAGAATTAACCTACTTCCGTAGCGCTAATTCTCTATGTTATAGAAATCTCCACACTAACTTCCGCTGAGTTTCAATTTCTAAACAAGCATTAAGAACAGGTTTCAATATGTTCACAAAGCGCAATAACATCAACTTCTGAGGGTTAAGGACACTTTGCTCATCTAAAGTATTTTCGGAAGTTCAAACAATCACTTTCGGTGCATCAAACAATCTGATATCATGAACTAAGTGATCAATTCAGTTCAAGCAGTAAGAAATCCATTAGATGAAGAACCAAAACGTAATCCCTTAGTCTACACACGTTTTATGAATCAAAACATCAAGAAATCCCCTATGAGAACCCCTAAACCCAACTAGATGACTACTCACACATAACTAAGCAAGAACAACACGATTTTGATGAAGAAAACATGATAAGATTGTATTAAAACAGAGTAAAGGTTCAGAAGATCTTCTCCAAATGGTTTTGAGATGAACTCCTTTACAAATCTTCACAAATCACACAAAACATGTTACAAAACTCTCAAATCTCTCTCAAGAACTTGTAAATCTCCTTCTTGGTCGTCTCTGGTCTTTTCTGAGTCCCAAAAGTCGAGAGTTCTCGTCCATTATTGAGGGGAGTGGGTAAAAAGGAGTGAAAAGCTCGTTGGTGCGTGTGGAGCCCGTAGAGCGTGGGATCGGTCGATCCACATGGACCGGATCGGTCGATCTAGTGCATGTCGCTACAATTCACGGCTTTTCTTCTTAGCTCTGGATCGGTCGATCCACAGACAATGGATCGGTCGATCTATGTCATGTGCGATCAATACTTCTCATTCGGTCCATTGTTCGGTCCATCTTGCTTCTGAATAAATCCCGAATGCGTTCTTTTCTTGCAAGCTATCTAGTAACCTGCATATTACACTTAAGAACACCAAAACGCATCAAATAGACCAAAACATTAATTAAAACCGACCATTTAATTGCTCCAAAACGAGTTTAAAACCGTTAAAAACACGGAATATCAAGATACTTACCGAAGGAGAAGTGGTGTTAGCATTGGGGGCTTTTGTCTTGGAGGGCTCATTCTCGTTTTTAGCATCAACTGAAAACCATAGATCATATCATAAGATCGATGAAGTTAAGCACAACAAAGACCAACATGTACAAAAGTACTATAATTCATAAATCTGTTCAGCATTGACTATGAGCTTCCTAAGTTAACTGAAAAGTATTATTACATTTGCATCTACAAGCAGTTCATACAAGAGAACGTATACTTCTCAGTCATGTCTAATGGACACAGCTAGTCGAGCTCGCAGCAAACTTTGAAACTAACTCCTAGTAGCAGAAAAGATTTACAACACATGGAATTGAGACAAGAACCAACTTACTGAAGAAAACAAAACCTTACCCTGCCTAATGGTCTCCAACTTTGATGCATCAGCAGAGAAAGCCATCAAAATATTATGAATATCACGACCCTAAAGGAGAAAGAGCAGAATACAAAAGCACTTTAGCAACAACTAAAAAGCAGTCAACTTTCACTTAGTCTTTGCCCTCTAAGAAACACAAGAACCTAAATAGAAAGGGTGAAGAAACATACAAACAACTCGAGCAGCAAATTAAGACACTGCAACGATATGGAGCTTGGAATATAGTACTGTCCAAGATATAATACTCTAGCTTCGGTGTAACCTTCTCAGGACAATCTTTCTTTTGCTTGGGAAAGACAAACAGGTTTGGCTCAGTAGCATCACTGATCACATACTCTAAGCCTGTCATCTTCCTGTACAGAAAATTATAATCAAAATGTGTTAAAAGCAAAGATCAATCCTTTGATCTTCCAACACTATCCAAGAAACAAACAGAGCAACGGTCAAGAGGGTAAGAGCTGATCCAGACACTTAATGTAGTTAATGCGGCGGCAGAGTCCGAATTCTTCTTTCTCTTCTTGACGGCGGAGCTATGTCACAAACTGCTTGGGATGACGAAGAAGAAGAGATTTCTTGCTAAACAAAGAAAGGAAATAACAAATCTTGAATAATAAGAGAAAACAAAATAAAAAGAAAAGATATGAAGAAAATTATGTAGATAATAGGAGAGAAGGAAGAAGTCCGACTTAATACGACATAACAATGATGATTGTAGCAGTTACACAAGCGTGGCCGGAAGCGATGTGATCCCAAAAGGCACGACGGTTCTGCAACGAAACTACATCAACATGAACGATAGAAATCCTAAAGACTGGAGTTTTAAAAAAAAAATCCTAAAGACTAATGGGTTTGTCTACATAATTGGTAAGGCCTTGTGAATTAATCAGTACTCTAAAATTGGTCTGGTAAATACAACACAATGAGTAAATCAACGTTGGGATGACTTATTTTGAATAAGATACGTGTCATTATAAGAGACAGGCAATGCTGAGTTGAGTCTTTGAGAAGAGACCAAACTCTACTTTAGTATTACAAACTATGGGTTAACCGGCGTTAAGTGCGGGCTATTTTGATTCTCAAATGTTAACTATGTAACTATTCTATTGGACGTTGTTTCCTGAATTGCATGTTTGTGTGAATACATGAGTGCTTTGTATTTATAGTTTGCGTAATAGATTTTTTTCATATTTGTAGGTTAAAATTATTGTATTGTAATTTTGATGTGAGCATTTTTTGCTATGTTTGAATTTTATTGCGATGTTTGCGTGCTTAACCTAAGTGGTATTTGGTGCTTAACCATTTATTTTTTCTGGAAATAGAAATAATGATACAAGGAGTAACATATATCAAAACGTATCTAATTTAGTTTTCTAAGTGGTATTGGTGCTTAACCATTTATTGTATTGTTGCTTTTCTATTTTTTATATTGTATATATACTTGTTATTTATTTTTCTTATATTATATATTTACTTATCTAATATTACGATAAATGTTTAATATAATATTTCTATTTCTTATATTGTATATTTACTTGTTATTTATTTTATTATACATTTTTCAGATAAATGTTTAGTTTAGTTTTTTCCATTTTTACACTGTATATTTACTTATTTTTATTTTTTCTTATATATCTAATTTTTTTCTTTTATATCAAATGATAATACTACGATATATGTTTAATGTAATATTTTATATTTCTTATATAGTATATTTACTTATAATTTATTTGTTCTTATATTGTATATTTACTTATTCAAATATTATGATAGATGTTTAATTTAATATTTCTATTTCTATTTCTTATATTGTATATTTACTTATTATTTAGTTTTTCCTATATTTTATATTTACTTATAAAAATATTTGGAAATAATAAAAATGTAAAACTATACATTTTTCAGATAGATGTTTAATGTATTTTTCCACTTCTTATATTTTATGTTTACTTATTATTTATTTTACTACACATTTTTCAAATAGATGTTTAATGTGGTTTTTCTATTTCTAATATTGTATATTTACTTATTATATATTTTTTCTTTTAATATTATGATAGATGTTTAATGTAATATTTTAATTTTCAATATTCTATATTTACTTATTATTTATTTTATTATACATTTTTCAGATAGATGTTTAATTTAGTTTTTTCATTTTGATATTGTATATTTACTTATTGTTTATTTTAATATTGTATATTTAATTATTCCAATTTTTTTTGCTTTTATATAAAATGATTACATTATGTTAGATGTTTAATGTTATATTTATATTTATTATATTATATATTTACTTATTGTTTAGTTTTTTCTTGTATAGTATATTTATTTATTCTAATTTTATGATATATGTTTAATATAATATTTTTATTTATTATATTATATATTTACTTATTATTTATTCTACTATAGATTTTTTAGAGAGATGGTTAATTTATTTACTTTCATTTCTTAATTGTATATTTACTTATTGTTTATTTTTTATATTAAATATTTAACTATTATAATATTGTATATTTACTTATTATATATTTTTTCTTATATTGTATATTTACTCATTCTAATTGTTCTGTCTTTATATCAAATTCTAATATTACGATAGATGTTTAATATAATATTTCTCTTTCTTATTCAATATATTTACTTATTCTAATTGTTTTGTTTTATCTTTCATGATGTATATTTACTTATTATTTATTTTACTATAAATTTTCAGATAGATATTTAATTTAGTTTTTCTATTCCTTATATTGTATACTTACTTATTTTGTCTTGTATGTATATTTACTTATTACTTATTTTTTCTTATATTTTATATTTACTTATTCTAATATTACAATAAATGTTTAATATAATATTTCTAATTTGTATATTGTATATATTCTTATTTTTTATTTTAATATACATTTTTAAGATAGATGTATAATTTAGATTTTTCATTTCTTAATTTTATATTTATTTTTTGTTTATTTTTTCTTATATTATATATTTACTTATTCTAATTTTATTTTATTTATATCAAATGATAATATTATGATAGATGTTTAATATAATATTTTTATTTTTATATTATATATATTACTTATTATTTGTTCTTTTATATTTTATATTTACTTATTATTTATTATTTATTTTTTTAGTAATAATGTCACGTGGCATTTTTCGGGAGAATTGTTTTGCTTATCTAGACATCCTGTGGAGCCTCAAATGTCTCTTTTATTAGTATAAATTTTTATTTCTCAATTTTGTATATATACATGTATTTGCAACTCACATTACTGTATTATCATGACAAAATGTGTAATAGAAGAAATTATTAACTACCGAATTGGTTGTTCATTGGAAAAAAAGTTTTAAATTTTCAATACACAAATGAGAAAATTGCTTTAATTACAATTTGAAAGTGCCATTATAAATTTCTTTATGACATTTGATATCATTTTTAGGTTTCAAAGTGTCTCTTCTTTTATGATCACTATAACACATGCACAATTAAGTGATTAACTCGCAACAATTACATTGTGCTCATGGTATGTTTTAAATTTCAACATTTGATATGATTAACCATTGAGTAATTATTATTGGATAAATGAAGATAGATAAATTTCATTATATATACTGATTTAAAAGTAGAACTAATTGTTTTTTTTTTCTTTTGAAATCTTCTTCTTATCTCAGAGAGGTATGCTTCATGTAATTTGATTTTCCACATCAGCTTTTGTATCACTCCATATCCACCTTTGATATTATCATCGGTCCATGCAGCACATTCTTTGAGTATCGATGATGCTAACAAATGTTTTTGTTCATGAGGAGCAAGTTTCATCGTTCTTAAATATTTGGTGCACCAAACAATTTAGTAGCAGCTTCATAATCGGCTTGCCTATAAAAGATTGATTTAACAATACATCAACATTAAATTCTAGTTAAAAAATCATGTCTAACATGTTAATAGAAAAGACAAAATATAAAGTATAAGAAAATATATACCCTTCATTTGGAAAATATGCAGCAAATTCACATTTTCTGGTACATATTTTGTTTTTTCTCGATGCAAACGCAACAACGACCATGTTTAGTATCGGTTCCTAGAGCTTCCATCACAATATTTTTTTTGTTCTTTAGAAAAAATATGCAGATTATTAAGTAAGATGCATAAATATTTTTTTATCAAAGAAGTTTTATATTTGAAATTGTGGAAATACAGTCAATAAAAAATTAATTATATATATCCAAATATGAGGATATGCTTACAAACTTCACGATTTTGTGTAATTAATAACTCAAAAGTCATCAGATCCAAGTTTAAAATTATATGGATAATTATATTTATAATATAATTAAAACCTAATTTTTATAGTCTGATAAAAATTATCAGATTCCTTATATATCAAATAGTTGACAAGATTTTCTTGCCAAAGTAATTGACAAGTTTTGAAATTCATAGAACCTTTTTTTTACTATATTTTGCATCTAAAGTATTGACTATAGTCAAATTAAAGTGTTCTTAATTTATAATATTGTATATTTACTTATTATTTATTTTTATTATATTTTATATTTACATATTATAATTGTTTTGCTTTTATATCAAATTCTAATATTACGATAGATGTTTAATGTAATATTTCTATTTCTTACACAATATATTTACATATTATTTATTTTATTATACATTTTTCAGATAGATGTTTAATGTAGTTTTCAATTTGTTATATTATATATTTACTTATTATTTTTTTTCTTATATTTATATTACTTATTCTAATATTATAATAGATGTTTAATGTGATATTTTTTACTTTTTATGTTGTATATTTACTATACATTTTCACGTAGATGTTTTATTTAGTTTTTCTATTTCTTATATTGTAGATTTACTTATTTTTCTTTTATGTATATTTACTTATTATTTATTCTTTCTTATATTTTATATTTTATATTTATTTATTATTTATTATTTATTTTTTAGTAATAATGCCGTCTGGCATTTTTTGGGAGAAATTTTTGTCGCTTATGTGGACATCCATGGAGTCTCAAAAGGTCTATTTTATTAATATAGATTTTTATTTGTCAATCTTGTATACATAAATGTATTTGCAACTCACATAACTGTATTATCATTACAAAATGTATAATAGAAGAAATTATTAACTATTGAATTGGTTGTTCAATGAAAAAAAGTTTAAAATTTTCAATACACAAATGAGAAAATTGCTTTAATTACAATTTGAAAGTGCAATTATAAATTGCTTTATGAAATTTGATATCATTTTTAGGTTTCAAAGTGTCTCTTCTTTTATGATCATTATAACGCATGCACAATTAAGTGATTAACTCGCAACAATTACACTGTGCTCATGGTATGTTTTAAATTTCAACATTTGATATGATCAACCATTGAGTAATTATTATTGGATAAATGAAGATAGATTAATTTCATTATATATACTGATTTAAAAGTAGAACTAATAGTTTTTTTTTCTTCTTAAATCTTCTTCCTTATCTCAGAGAGGTAGGTTTCATGTAATTTGATTTCCCAAATCAGCTTTTCTGTCACTCCATTTCCACCTCTGATATTATCATATGCATCACCTTCTTTGAGTATCGATGATGCTAACAAATGTTTTTGTCCATGAGGAGCAAGATTCATCATTCTTATAATATTTGGTATACCAAACAATTTAATAGCAACTTCATTATCGCCTTGCCTATAATAGATTGATTTAACAATACATCAACATTAAATTCTAGTTCCACAATCATGCCTAACACAATAAGAGAAAAAAACATATTATAAAGTGTAAGAAAATATATACACTTCATTTGGAAAATATGCAGCAAATTCACATTTTCTGGTACATATTTTGTTTTTCTCGATGCAAACGCAGCAACGACCATGTTTAGTATCGGTTCCTAGAGCTTCCATCACAATGTTTTTTTTCTTTGGAAGAAATATGTAGATTATTAAGTAATATGCATCAAAAAAAATTTATCAAAGAAGTATTTATATGTGAAATTGTGTAAAAACAATCAACAAAAAATTAATTATATATATCCAAATATGAGGATATGCTTAAAAACTTCATGATTTTGTGTAATTAATAACTCAAAAGTCATCAGATCCAAGTTTAAAATTATATGGATAATTATAGTTATAATATAATTAAAAAGAAATTATGATAGTCTGATACAACTTATCAAATCCCTTATATATCAAATAATTGACAAGATTTTCTTGCTTACAATAATTTGCATCTAAAGTATGACTATAGTCAAATTAAAGTGTTCTTAATTTCAAAACTTGTCAAAGAATTAAATATAAATTATTTTTAGATTATGTATCTGAATATTTACCTATTCTAATATTGTATATTTACTTATTATTTATTTTTTCTTATATTGTATATTTACTTATTCTAATTGTTTTGCTTTTATATAAAATTCTAATATTACGATAGATGTTTAATGTAATATTTATATTTCTTATACAATATATTTACTTATTATTTATCTTATTATACATTTTTCAGATAGATGTTTAATGTAGTTTTCAATTTCTTATATTATATATTTACTTATTTTTTTCTTGTATGTATATTCACTTATTATTTATTTTTTCTTATATTTTATATTTACCTATTTTTTATTTTTTATTTTTAGTAATTATGCCACATGACAGTTTTCGGGAGAATTTGTTTTGCTTATGTGGACATCCCGTGGATCCTCAAAAAGTCTCTTTTATTAGTATATATTTTTATTTTTCAATCTTGTATACTTAAACTAGATATGGACTCGTGCTTTGCACGAGTTTTATTTGATGTTTTAATTTTACGAAACACATAAAAAGAATGAAAATATTTTTCACATTAGTTCTTGAAATTTTCAGTATATATTTGTGTAAGACTTATTTTAGTATAATAATTAATTTTCCTACATAAACTTTGATTAGTATTTCTACTTCAATAATCATGGTGTTTTAAAATAGTATATAATTTTTTTTCCTATAAATAATTCACTTTAAATTATTTTTAATATTTCTGTTAATTGAAAAATATAGAATTGTTGTAAACCATCTATATTATTTATATTGTGCCAGAAAATTCAAAAAAAAAAATCAAAATTGATGTCAGACGAAACCAATCAATATGTATGATTGATATTCAGCTAAATATCAAATATATTGCTTGATAAACATCAATTTTGTTTTCTTCTGCCCTACCTTAGCATCAATAGTGTGACTATAACCTTTATATATATATATCATATATTATTGAAAATGTCTTGATATACAATATTTTGTAGAACACTATTGTCGATATGTTTTGTGTCTACTTTACGAATTCTAAAGTCATGCAGCTGTAGTGACTCTTTGATAGTGAAGCGTACAATTGTCCATGAGAGACTATCTTGCATCTGTTGGTTGGTGTGAGACT
Organism: Brassica incana; assembly: GCA_945779075.1. Lineage (NCBI taxonomy): Eukaryota > Viridiplantae > Streptophyta > Magnoliopsida > Brassicales > Brassicaceae > Brassica > Brassica incana. Next base: position 4,240,664 of record CALZFW010000023.1, on the reverse strand, counting down.
TATTTTACGAATAAGAATCTGTTGATTATTAATCTCGGTTAGGATTTCTGCTTTAGTAATCATGTTGTCTAGGCTTGTTATTAGTAAAATTGTTCCATTGCAAATTTCTTTCATTGATTTAAATTCCTTAATAACATGGCTGGAACATCTATTTTGAGATCAAGTTTGTGATTTGGAATCCCTGAAAATTTTAACGTATTTAAAAATCTGTGGAATATAGAATATACTAATTTGTAATTTCTTCTTTGTCGTTACCAATACTATCAGAACTAAAATATTTCTTTTGCTCACCGTCTAAGCAAATTAACATATAGTTATTCACTTCACCAACTGTTTCATTCCTTATTCTTTGGAGTAAACATTTCTTTTTCGATGAGATAATTCTTGTCTTTAAAAGTGAATTTGGAAATCTTGATATATAGATGTTGTAATGCATTCAGAAGGAGCTGCATTGTTTTTCAAGAGCAATTTGTTGTCTTATCTCGGAAGGTAAATTATGTGAACATCAGTTTAGATGTGAAAGGACATGCAGAAAAATTTACCTAGATAGAAAAGTCGATTATTCATAAATAAATTGACATTTGACATTAACTTAACTACAACAGTAAAACCAATTTATATTGTCGATAAGAACAAACACATATAAGCATAATAGTTACATTAACTTTTGTACAACAACATAACTGCATAAATCTATTATATGTACAAACGCCAAAGTATAATTGTGGCAATAACTAATGTACAGCAGCATGACAATTATGACAAAAAAAAAATCAACATCAGTTTAAGAAGAAAAAAACATGTGAAAATTGGGAAACCTAGTAGTTATTGTGTAAACATGTGACAAAAAAAAAAAAGAACACACAAAGATATGAAAGAACATGCAAAAAAACTCCCCTACTATTTTTCTTCTACTCTTATTATGTTTAGTGACAAAATATGAGAGAGCTTAATCCGAAATATAGATGTGAATAATTGTAGTTCCTTTTGGTTTATGATTTTTAAACAGAAAATTAAATATTTAATTAGGAAAGTTGATTATTCATAAAAATACTGAAATAGTTATTCTACTAATTTGTTTGGTAAGGATTTGAAGAAAGGAAAATTACTATTAAACACTCTTTTACAATATTCCTATGTTTACAATTTTAGAAAAGGACAATTACTATCAAATATTTTTATAGTGATCATTTCTTTAGGATTTAGAAAAGGAAAATTAGTATTAAATAAATTATTTTACAAATACTTTTTGTTTAGAATTTTTAAAATGAAAAAAAAATTAGTAAAAAATACTATCAAAATTTTATAGAAACAGCTACTATTAAATAACTTTTGAAATTAATTCTTGCTATTAAAATTTTTTAAAATTTCGTTTTTATTATCTTTTATATATATTTAATCATGAGAGATTTTAACACATGCCGATATATTAAAAGGAAAATCACTCTCATTTAATTATTTACTTAATATTTTTAAAAAAGGAAAATTATTTTAAATAATATTTATAGTTATTTTTTATAAATCGTTTATTTTATTACTATTTATTTATATATATTTTTAATTAAAAGATAGTTTAACACATGTCATAATCTTAAATATATAATTGCCACGTGACTTGCCAAGTGTCACAATCGCGTTAATTAGAAACTTTGAAAAACCAAGCTTTATATAATAAGATGTATTTGCAACTCACATAACTGTATTATCATTACAAAATGTATAATAGAAGAAATTATTAACTACTGAATTGGTTGTTCATTGAAAAAAAAGTTAAAAATTTCCAATACACAAATGACAAAATTTCTTTAATTACAATTTGAAAGTGCCATTATAAATTGCTTTATGACATTTGATATCATTTTTAGGTTTCAAAGTGTCTCTTCTTTTATGATCACTACAATGTATGCACAATTAAGTGATTAACTCGCAACAATTACATTGTGCTCATGTATGTTTTAAATTTCAACCTTTGATATGATTAACCATCGAGTAATTATTATTGGATAAATGAAGATAGATTAATTTCATTATATATACTTATTTAAAAGTAGAACTAATTGTTTTTTCTTCTCCTGAAATCTTCTTCCTTATCTCAGAGAGGTAGGCTTCATGTAATTTGATTTCACGCATCGGCTTTTGTATCACTCCATATACACCTCTGATATTATCATCAGTCCATGCAGCACCTTCTTTGAGTATCGATGATGCTAACAAATGTTTTTGTTCACGAGGAGAGCAAGTTTCATCATTCATATAATATTTGGTGTACCAAACAATTTAGTAGCAACTTCATAATCGCCTTGCCTATAAAAGATTGATTTAACACGTTAAGAGAAAAGACAGATTATAAAGTATAAGAAAATATATACACTTCATTTGGAAAATATGCAGCAAATTCACATTTTCTGGTACGTATTTTGTTTTCCTCGATGCAAACGCAACAACAACCATGTTTAGTATCGGTTCTCAGAGCTTCCATCACAATGTTTTTTTTTCTTTGGAAGAAATATGTAGATTATTAAGTAAGATGCATAAAAAAGTTTTTTCAAAGAGGTATTTATATGTGAAATTGTGGAAATACAGTCAACAAAAAATTCATTATATATTAATAAATCCAAATATGAGGATATGCTTAAAAACTTCACGATTTTGTGTAATTAATAACTCAAAATTCATCAGATCCAAGATTTAAATTTTGTGGATAATAATATTTATAATATAATTAAAAAAAATATTATTGTCTGATAAAATTATCAAATCCCTTATATATCAAATGATTGACAAGATTTTCTTGCCAAAGTAATTGACAAGTTTTGAAATTCATAGAACTTTTTTTTTCTATATTTTGCATCTAAAGTATAACTATAGCAAATTAAAGTGTTCTTAATTTCAAAACTTTTTAAAGAATTAAATATAAATTATTTTTAGATTATGTATCTGAATATTTACATATTCTAATATTGTATAGGGCAAATCTCCAAAATAGCATATTTCTAAGTTTATGTCACAAAAATAGCACTAAAAAACTAAAATGACCAAAATAGCATTTTATCTTTTGAAAATTTTAATTTTTTTTATTTTTCAAAATTTGAAATCTTATCCCAAAACCCCACTCCCCAACTCTAAACCCTAAACCCTACACTCTAAACCCTAAACCCTAAATCCTAAACCCTAAACCCTAAATCCTAAACCCCACCCCTTAACTTTAAACCTTAAACCCCTCCCCTAAACTCTAAACCCTAAACCCTAAACTCTAAACCCTAAACCCTAAATCCTAAACCCTAAATCTTAAATCCTAAACCCCACCCCTTAACTCTAAACCCTAATGTCTAAATTAATTTACCATTGGGATATAAGTGTATATTTATCTCTTTTGATAAAACATTAAGTGTTATTTTGGTCATTTTTATTCTTAGAGGCTATATTTGTGACAAAAATTTTTTAGTGCTATCCTAGTTATTTTCTCTATTGTATATTTACTTATTATTTATTTTTTCTTATATTGTATGTTTACTTATTCTAATTTTTTTTGCTTTTATAACAAATTCTAATATTAGGATAGATGTTTAATGTAATATTTCTATCTCTTATACAATATATTTACTTATTACTTATTTTGTTATACATTTTTTCAAATAGATGTTTAATGTAGTTTTCTATTTCTTATATTATATATTACTTATAATCTATTTTTCTTATATTTTATATTTACTTATTCTAATATTATAATAGATGTTTAATGTGATGCTTTATTTTTTATATTTTATATTTACTTATTATTTATTTTATTATACATTTTTCAGATAGATGTTTAATTTAATTTTTCTATTTCTTATATTGTATATTTACTTATTTTTTCTTGTATGTATATTTACTTATTATTATTTTTCATATTTTTTATATTTACTTATTCTAATATTAAAATAAATGTTTAATATAATATTTCTACTTTGTATATTGTATATTTTCTTATTTTTTATTTTACCATACATTTTTAAGATAAATTTATAATTTAGTTTTTTCATTTCTTAATTTTATATTTATTTTTTGTTTAGTTTTTCTTATATTATATATTTACTTATTCTAATTTTTTTATATCAAATGATAATATTATGATAGATGTTTAATGTAATATTTTATTTTTATATTATATATTTACTTATTATTTTTTCTTTATATTGTATATTTACTTATTATTTTTTCTTTATATTGTATATTTACTTATTATTTATTTTTTTAGTAATAATGCTACGTGTCATTTTTTGGAGATATTTTTTGGCTTATGTGGACATTCCATAGAGCCTTAAAAGGTCTCTTTTATTAGTATAGATTTTTATTTGTCAATCTTGTATACATAAATGTGTTTGCAACTCACATAACTGTACTATTGATTGACCATAGATTTTACCCACTTTTAGTCATAGTTTATAAGTGTTTTAATATATATTTACTACAATATAAAGTATATTTAGAGTGTTTACAGGTTCATGGACGATTTGGAGAAAAGTGTTGATTTTGGTGTTTTTTGGAGCCTTTTGTGTGCAGAGCTGCGGACGCGTCAGATGTTTATCTATGGATGGATACTTTCACACCGTTACATTGAGCCGATATTTTAGTACAAGATAGATCTTTGAGTTATCTTTCCAATGCCGCCAGTTTGAGGTCAATCAGCATCCTGTAGCAGAAGTTATGCATGTTTTACTGAAGAGTGGCCAGTCTGTCTCGAGAGAGGAAGCTGTCGAGGAGATGAAGGACTGTCGATCGACGGTGATTCCAGAAAATGGGCTGAGCATATTTCATGACCGACTGAAGCCCAGAAGCAACCACAAATTACCAGAACACCCTTGGACGACCTAAAACCCTATTTATGTGTTTTCTAAGTCATTGTTGACGGCTAAACTTTATTTTATTCATAGTTCTAGGTTAGGATAGAAGGGAGGAACTCCTAGAGAGTCCTCTTGGAACTTCATTTGTTTTGGTTTTATATCTATTGCAATTTCATCTATTCATCTATGATTTTTGTGACAAACATCATGCATGAGTAGATCCACCTGCTAGGTTTAGGAATTTCTAGGGCTTTGAATGAACTTCTAAATTTTATGATTGTAAGGATATCTATAGATCTCTACACCAGGATAGCTAGTTATACTAGGATCTAGAGTAGTTGGAAAACCACGAGAGACTAATTGCTTGAACCTAGAATCATAGGAAAATTGAGAGGCACGAGAGTGCAATCAATTAACAGAGCCCGAATCCTGCTGGATTAGATACCTAGGCGCATACTAGCGTTGGCCTAGGAATCTAATTGAACACAATCGATCAGATCGATAACGCTTACCTAAGGCAGCGTCGATCGACGCTCATACCGTAGCATCGATCGACGCTTATATCATAGCATCGATCGACGCTCGATCCGTGTTGACATGCGAGTGTTGAAACACTGAATTTAGTCAATAGATTAGACTCACAGTGAGAGCTGGTTGTCTTTTGCATTAGATATCGAGTTCTAGAATCAATCCTTAACATCTATAGATTAGAATTCTAATAACCTGAATGAAACCCTAAGTCTAGTAACCATCCTTCCATCAAACAACTCTCAGTCCCATAAGAACAACTACCTTGTTCGCCTCTGCAAATTTAATATATTTACTGCTTTAATAAACTATTAGCCTAGCTTTATCATATAACTATTAGATCTTTTGTGTGCCCTAGCTCCCTGTGAAGTCGATCTCTAAGTGATACAACTCGACCTCTTATTTGACAGAATATAAATCACTTCTTAGGGTAATTTAAGTGATATCAATTATCATTACAACATGTATAATAGAAGAAATTATTAACTACTGAATTGGTTGTTCAATGAAAAAAGTTTAAAATTTTCAATACACAATTGAGAAAATTGCTATAATTACAATTTGAAAGTGCCATTATAAATTGCTTTACGACATTTGATATCATTTTTAGGTTTCAAAGTGTCTCTTCTTTTATGATCACTTTAACGCAAGCACAATTAAGTGATTAACTCGCAACAATTACATTGTGCTTATGGTGTGTTTTAAATTTCAACATTTTATATGATTAACCATTGCGTAATTATTATTGGATAAATGAAGATAGATAAATTTCATTATATGTACTGATTCAAAAGTAGAACTAATTGTTTCTTTTCTTCTGAAATCTTCTTCCTTATCTTAGAGAGATAGGCTTCATGTAATTTGATTTTCCACATCAGCTTTTGGATAACTCCATATCCACCTCTGATATTATCATCGGTCCATGCAGTACCTTCTTTGAGTATCGATGATGCTAACAAATGTTTTTGCTCATGAGGAGCAAGTTTCATCATGCTAATAATATTTAGTGTACCAAACAATTTAGTAGCAGCTTCATAATCGCATTGCCTATAAAAGAAAGATTTAACAATACATCAACATTAAATTCTAGTTCGAAAATCATGCCTAACACAATAAGAGAAAAGACAGATTATAAAGTATAAGAAAATATATACACTTCATTTGGAAAATATGCAGCAAATTCACATTTTCGGGTACATATTTTGTTTTTCTCGATGCAAACGCAACAACGACCATGTTTAGTATCGGTTCCTAGAGCTTCCATCACAATGTTTTTTTTCTTCGGAAGAAATATGTAGATTAAAAAAAGTTTTATCAAACAGGTATTTATATGTAAAATTGTGGAAATACAGTCAACAAAAAATTAATTTTATATATCCTAATATGAGGATATGCTTAAAAACTTCATGATTTTGTGTAATTAATAACTCAAAATTCATCAGATCCAAGTTTAAAATTATATGGATAATTATATTTATAATATAATTAAAACCAAATTATTATAGTCTGACAAAAATTATCAAATCCTTTATATATCAATTAATTGACAAGATTTTCTTGCCAAAGTAATTGACAAGTTTTGAAATTCATAGAACTTTTTTTACTATATTTTGCATCTAAAGTATGACTATAGTCAAATTAAAGTGTTCTTTGTCAAAGAATTAAATATAAATTATTTTTAGATTATGTATATGAGTATTTACATATTCTAATATTGTATATTTACTTATTATTTATTTTTTCTTATATTTTATATTTTATATTTAATTATTCTAATTGTTTTGCTTTTATAACAAATTCTAATATTAGGATAGATGTTTAATGTAATATTTCTATTTCTTATACAATAAATTTACTTATTATTTATTTTAATACATTTTTCAGATGGATGTTTAATATAGTTTTCTATTTCTTCTATTATAAATTACTTTTTATCTATTTTTCTTATATTTTATATTTACTTATTCTAATATTTTAATGGATGTTTAATGTAATATTTTTTATTTTCTATGTTGTATATTTACTTATTATTTATTTTACTATACATTATTCAGATAGATGTTTAATTTAATTTTTCTATTTCTTATATTGTATATTTACTTATTCTTTTTGTGTGTGTATATTTACTTATTATTTAGTTTAGTTATATTTTATATTTACTAATTCTAATATTACAATATATGTTTAATATAATATTTCTACTTTGTATATTGTATATTTTATTATTTTTTATTTTACTATATATTTTTAAGATAAATGTATAATTTACCTTTTTCATTTCTTAATTTTATATATTTTTTTTTCTTATATTATACATTTACTTATTCTAATTTTTTTATATCAAATGATAATGTTATGATAGATGTTTAATGTAATATTTTTATTTTTATATTATATTTACTTATTATATTTTCCTTATATTATATATATACTTTTTATTTTATTTTTTAGTAATAATGCCACGTGGCATTTTTGGACGAAATTTTTTCGCTTATGTGGACATTCCATGGAACCTCAAAATGTCATTTTTATTAGTATATATATTTTTACTTGTCAATCTTGTATACATAAATGTATTTGCAACTTACATAACTGTATTATCATTACAACATGTATAGAAGAAGAAATTATTAACTACTGAATTGGTTGTTCAATGAAAAAAAGTTTAAAATTTTCAATACACAATTGAGAAAATTGCTATAATTACAATCTGAAAGTGCCGTTATAAATTGCTTTACAACATTTGATATCATTTTTAGATTTTAAAGTGTCTCTTCTTTTATGATCACTATAACGCATGCACAATTAAGTGATTAACTCGTAACAATTACATTGTGCTCATGGTGTGTTTAAATTTCAACATTTTATATGATTAACCATTGCGTAATTATTATTGGATAAATGAAGATAGATAAATTTCATTATATATACTGATTCAAAAGTAGAACTATTTGTTTCTTTTCTTCTGAAATCTTCTTCTTTATCTCAGAGAGGTAGGATTCATGTAATTTGATTTCCCACATCAGCTTTTGGATAACTCCATATCCACCTCTGATATTATCATCGGTCCATGCAGCACCTTCTTTGAGTATCGATGATGCTAACAAATGTTTTTGCTCATGAGGAGCAAGTTTCATCATGCTTATAATATTTGTTGTACCAAACAATTTAGTAGCAGCTTCATAATAGCTTTGCCTATAAAAGATTGATTTAACAATACATCAACATTAAATTCTAGTTCAAAAATCATGTCTAACACAATAAGAGAAAAGACAGATTATAAAGTATAAGAAAATATATACACTTCATTTGGAAAATATGCAGCAAATTCACATTTTCTAGTACATATTTTGTTTTTCTCGATGCAAACGCAACAACGACCATGTTTAGTATCGGTTCCTAGAGCTTCCATCACAATGCTTTTTTCTTTGGAAGAAATATATAGATTATTAAGTAAGATGCATAAAAAAAAATTGATCAAAGTAGTATTTATATGTGAAATTGTGGGAAAACAGTCCACAAAAAATTAATTATATATATATATATATATATATATATATATCCAAATATGAGGATATGCTTAAATAGTTAATGATTTGTGTAATTAATAACTCAAAAGTCATCAGATCCTAGTTTAAAATTATATGGATAATTATGGTGATAATATAATTAAAACTAAATTATTATAGTCAGATAAAAATTATCAAATCCCTTATATATCAAATAATTGACATGATTTTCTTGCTAAAGTAATTGACAAGTTTTGAAATTGGTATAACTTTTTTTACTATATTTTGCATCTAAAGTTTGACTATATATAGTCAAATTAAAGTGTTCTTAATTTCAAAACTTGTCAAAGAATTAAATATAAATTATTTTTAGATTATGTATCTGACTAAAATACTTCTGCTTTAATTATATTATAAATATGGAAATATCCATATCTCTAAATTTGGAAGTAAAATTATTTTTGTGTTATTAATTACACAAAGATCAAAAATCATGAAGTTTTCAAGCATATCCTCATATTTTGGTACATAATTAGAATGTATTTTCTAGTGCTAGGCAAAAAAATGTGAATCTAAAGAACCGAATCGAATCGAATATGATCCGAAAAGTAGTACCAAATTCAAAACGAAATTGGTTAAATATCTGTAGGAGTTCAAAATTTTGGTATTTAGAGAACTGGAACCGAATCCGAACCGTACTGTAGTATTTCGTGGTACCTGAATGTGTCCAAAATAGAGTTGTACTAGTATTACCTCATGTGCTTCGCACATGTCAATCATTTTTACTATTCCAAATTTTTTGATCACAAAACTATAATGATTATCAACATATAAAAATAAATTACTATTTTAATCCCATATTTATTTTCCAAATCAAAGTCACCTAAACTTGCACATTGTATAAAGAAATAGATTTCACATCGGCACATAAACTTAGCACAATTTATAAAAGTACAGATTTCATAGAACATGTTTAATATCAAATGTATGTTAACTGTGATTAAAATCTCTTAAATGAATATACCTGCACACACGTTTTCATATCCAAATTATATATCTGCAAAAATTTAATAGGTAGATTAGTAGAGTTAACAAACTTTAAAATAGTATATACATAAATACTTAGTATTTAAAGTCACCTAAATGAATAAGAAATTTTATTTTGTAGTTATATAAAACTAAACGAACGTGAGACACTTTTGATATTTGTTTTTGTAATATGTTAAATTTTAACTTTTTGAAAACAGTTTACTTTTTTTTTTATTTTTAAGGCTTTGTAAAGAAATTACACATGTCAAATTTTGATTGGTCAAGTAACTTGTGCTTTAGTATATAACAGAAATAAATAAGAACAAAAATAATTAAGATTTACCCTATGAAATAAAATATATTTTGGTTGTTAGAAAACTGTTACAACTTTATAAGATTTACCCTTTATACATGAAAACAAAAATAATTTATTAAGATTTACCATATGAAATAAAATACAACTTAATATTTTAGAAATTTATTTTTGCTTACTGGAGACTAGTATAAGAAATAAAAACTGATTCAAGAACACCATATGAGGGATCAGAGAAAATTTGGACAGATCTGCTCTACAGTAAACTTTGAGAAAGTTGTATATTTACTTATTATTTATTTGTTATTATATTGTATATTTACTTATTCTAATATTACAATAAATATTTAATTTAATATTTATGTTTCTTATATTGAATATTTACTTATTATTAATTTTTCCTATATTGTATATTTATTTATTAAAATATTTGAAAATAATAAAAATGTAATACTATACATTTTTCAGATAGATGTTTAATGTATTTTTCCATTTATATTTTATCTTTACTTTTTTGTCATTTTTTTGTCATCATATTTTATATTTACTTATTATTTATTTTACTACATATTTTTCATATAAATGTTTAATGTAGATTTTTTATTTCTTGTATCGTATATTTACTTATTATTATTATTATTATTATTTTGTAATCTACTTTTACAGACCCATACTGACTCTGTAAACCTAACTGGTAACTCTAAATCCATGTGAACGATGAAAGACGAATATTTTCTGACACTGCGTGCTAGACTCTCCGCTCTTAAATTCCCTGTCCAAGGTACATGAATTATCTCTGCGTTGAGGAAACTTTCTTTCAAAATCTTGATGTCTTCTAGATAACTTTCAAATGCTGGCCATTTTTCTGGTTCCAAAACCATTTTCAGTGATTGAGAACAATCTGTTGCAAACGTGACCTGAAACTGACGCAAATTCCTCATACACTCCATTGCCCATATTAACGCCTCCACCTCCATTTTTATTTTAATATTACGATAGATATTTAGTGTAATACTTTTATTTCTCATATTCTATATTTACTTATTATACATTTTCAGATAGATGTTTAATTTAGTTTTTTTCATTTTTGATATTGTATATTTACTTATTGTTTATTTTTTTATTGTATATTTAATTATTCCATTTTTTTTTGCTTTTATATCAAATGATAATATTATGTTAGATGTTTAATGTAATATTTATATTTCTTTTATTGTATATATTTACTTATTGTTTAGTTTTTCTTGTATCATATATTTACTTATTCTAATATTACGATAGATGTTTAATATAATATTTTTATTTCTTATATTTTATATTTACTTATTATTTATTCTACTATAGATTTTTTAGAGATATGCTTAATGTAATATTTATATTTTTTATATTATATATTTACTTATTATTTATTTTTCCTTATATTGTATATTTACTTATTTTTTATTTTTTAGTAATAATGTCACATGTTATTTTTCGGAATAAGTTTTTTTCGCTTATGTGGACATCCCATGGAGCCTCAAAAAGTCTATTTTATTAGTATAGATTTTTATTTGTCAATCTTGTATACATAAATGTATTTGCAACTCACATAATTGTATTATCATTACAAAATGTATAATAGAAGAAATTATTAACTATTGTATTGGTTGTTCAATGAAAAAAAAGTTTAAAATTACCAATGCACAAATGAGAAAATTGCTATAATTACAATTTGAAAATGCCATTATAAACTGTTTTATGACATTTGATTTTGCAGTTACATAAAACTAAACGAATGTGAGACAATTTTGAATTTTTTTTGTAATATGTTAAATTTTAACTTTTTGAAAACAGTTTACTTTTTTTTATGGCTTTGTAAAGAAATTACAAAGTCAAATTTTGTTGATCAAGTGACTTGTGCTTTAGTATATAAGGGATATATACTTAAATATATTAATTATTTTTAAATTTAATATATAAACAAATCTCAAAAATGTATAAGATATTTTAAAGTTTTCCACAATACTTAAAATTAAAAAATAATCGTATGTAAATTTCTAAAATAACTAAACAATACTTACAACACCAAAAATACTTAAAATATCTATTGATTATTTATCCAAATATTCAATCCAAACCAATTTATATGTTAAGTTTAGGTATTTTGACATACACTATTCAAATTTATATGTAATACATTATTTTATTTTTAAATTTATAGAAATTTAAACTATATATAATTAAAAAAAAATATTTAAACCAGACCTGTAAAGATCCAAACCAAGCCAAAATTTATAAATATTCGAAATGTACAGAAATCTTTAACTCCAAAAACCTGAAACCTGAATAAACTCGAATTGAACCCGAATGCCCACCCTTAGTATTTTCCAGAACTTTTCCTATAAATACTTCTTGAATAAATTATTTTTATTCATATTTCAACTACTAATTTAAAGATTTTTGTTCCCAGTAAAATATTTTTAAAAAAACATTGAGAGGGAACCTTTTTTTATCAGCAAATGCATTCATAGATTAAAAGGTTTACAAGATGTCAGAAGAGTTATTCAGTGCCTCCTTGGCTAAACAGTCTGCAGTGATATTGTCTTTTCGAGGGATAACGTAGAAAAAAACTGAGGAAAAGGAACAATTAAGCTCATCGATATCATGAAGAATTCCAAAAAGCTCCTTGATAGCTCTGATGAGATTTTGATCGTCTGACTTCAAAGAGAGTTTTGACATGCTGAGTTCTGAAGCTTGCAAGAGAGCTGTTCTTAACGCCAAGCCCTCCGCTATAAAATCTTCCTTTGCGCTGATTTTGTGTAAAGTCCTTCCTGGCCAGGCCTGCACTGTTGGTCGCTTCACTCCATGCCGCATTCGTGTAAACTGAAATGTGGTCGAGATGGATTGGTCCTTACATGCTCTATCGGCTTGTGGTTGATCTGTTGAAACTCTTCGGTTTGAACTTCCTGCCATTCTCTGGCATCATGGAGGGCTTCAGTGATTGTCTCAGTTGGTGAATACTACCTGCATTAATTTTCTTTTTAATTTCTTGCCATCCAAATCGTCCAACAAACCCAAGGGAAGATAGATCCCATTTGATACCCGGTTGGATGTAGGCAATAGATGTTGGAACTCGTTTTTGACAAAGTGGTGCGGATCATTTGTCAATGGGTTTTTCGACGGAGGCGTCTGTCGAAAAGACCGAAATTTGGACACGATGTAATCGTCACCATGAACACTATGAGTTAGTGTATTTGTTGGTCAAAATCGGAGTTGTTTTGAATGAGAAATATAGGTCTAAAGTGAATGACATGAAAAGCTTATAAAGCTATTATATGGTTAAATATAAAATTTAACAAATGTTTCACTTTAGATATTTTGAGTTTGAATTTAGATTTAATAAGTTGATTAGACTTAAATGTCAATAAAATTGTTTTAAATCTTATTCATAAAATATTTTGGTATTTGGTTAAATATAAAATATAAACTCAATTAAAGTATATTGTTGGCTTTTGACGTGGTCAATGCAACTTTATGACTTGATATACTAACGTTTCTGAATCGTAGTCATGGGAATCAATTTCCTTTATTGCTATTAATGACTATGTACGTTAGTACTCCATAAGGATCGAAGTGTTTCGTTTGTCTTATAAATAGAAAAGAAACATTGCAGTATTCTTAATTCTTTGGACTAAGCAAAAGCTTACAATCCTTCATATTTCTTTTTCTTAGATTTTTTCTTTTGAGTCTGAGATTACACACAAAACTAGTTTCGTCAGGCTTCTGATAGAGTAACGCAAATCAGAAGATTTTTTGCAGTTGTATCTTGGAACTCATTATCAAACCGTCGCACTATGGGACGTATTTTGAATTAAGGAAAGAGATAATATCTCGTCTCTGCAGTTGTATCATCATTTACTTAATCTTTGGTATAATTTTATCAATCTTATTTTTACAATATTCAGTTCTCCGTAGATTATATAATACTGTTCTATCAAGAGATGGATTTATCGCCTGAAATCCCGACACAAAGTCTGAAGACTGTGTGATTAAGCACAGATTAGTCAGAGGCACGTACCAAATTCCAGACCTCCTCCGCAAACTTGCATTTCTTTTAAACCACAATGAAACACAGTGAGAGGTTCTAAGGCATCATTTCTCCAATTTTTCACCCAAGGTAAAGCCCCTTGAATGACTTTCCAAAGTAGTAGCCTCCATCTTCACTTCCACTAGATGTTGATGTTAGTAAAGAACATGGCTCTGAAACAACTTGTTGGAAAAAATCCCTAATAATATTTCTTCGCATGGTTAAGATGGGAATTATACAACTAATGTTTAAGATATCCTTTGTATTTTAGAAAAGAGATTTTCTACAACAGCTTTGTATTTGGAGACTCTCTTAGAATTCTTGTAGAACTCTTTCTAAATGTATTTCTCCTTCTTTGTTTTTGTTTTTGTTTTTGTTTGATGATTACAAGTGATACACGCACCCCTATTTATACTAGTAAAGAGTGAGTACTACCTAATTATAGAATACTCTCTAATCCTTATCGGTATTTCTTTATCTTTATCCACTTCTAGATATTTGTTCTTTCTTGTGCTTCTTGGGTTAAGGCTTTATTATGCATTGTTTAATCTTGGTTAATGAGAGATTGTCAAACACTAAGACGAAAAAAATTATAAAAGATGTAAGCATTGTGGAGGTTAAGTGTAAAATGGTGTTCCAAATCAAACATGCAGAAAGAGAGATCCGAAGTGGTATGCCTTATATATGGGAACCTTCCCATTTTGTCGACAGAGTGAGTTTTTGTTGTTGGCTGCCTTGTATATGGGAACCTTTTCTCTTTTTGAGGTAGAATGGTTTCTCGGATGCATCCGTCAATCTGGCTAAAGACAACAGTCCGTGGAGAAGTTGTGTTGTTTTTTAGTTTGTTGTTGGGGTCCTCCAAAAGAATGTAGATTGCTGTATTATAGACTACATGTTTGAGACTCAAGGAAACGTTTGCCAAGTTGAGGCGAGCCATGCAATAAGAGCATACTAGTTGTGAAACATGTCATCAATTGCATCGGTCATTTTGACCAATGGTCAAACTAGAAACTCGTTCACATTCCGTGCATAATGAAACTTCTGAAATCGTTATTCAAGCAAGTGGACGAATTGAGTCATCTCGCAATTTCTGATGAATTTGTTTTTAAGTGTGCAAACTATTCAAAGGACCGCGTTCCGCATGAGGATGTGCAAACTATTCAAAAACTCGTTTATTTTTAAATAAAATTGAAAATTGATTTAAAACGTCGTATATCAGTAGTATTTATGGAAGATAGATCCAAGAAATGCAGTCAAAAATAGTTATTACATATTCAAATACATGAAGATATGCCTAATATTGTCCTTAAGGTAACTAATTCAAGATGTTGAATAACTTCAAAGATTGCATCTTATTTTTGGCAAAAAAAATCAAGATTTCATTTGACTTCGAAATTATATCATATATTGCCTTAATTACAAATATAGCTAATCTTTCACGTTTAAATTAAGCTATATCTATTACTGCATGAGTAACTAACAAATTAATATTATACTATATAATAGTGATAATCAATCCATTCCTTACAAATTCTCTTCTTCATCTTCCATTACGAGAGAGTAAAAGAAGAAGAAAAATGGCTGATCTTCCTCTAATGATAACTCTAATGACGGTTCTGATTTATTTACTTCCAAGCTGTATCAAATCGTCAGAGATTATTCTACCCAAATCGTTAAACCTCACCCTCCTAACCGATCCTTCCGCCATCTCCGCCGCCTCTCACGATTTTGGAAACATCACTACCGTGATACCCGGTGGCGTGATCTGCCCTTCCTCTCCCGCTGAGATATCCCGTCTCCTCAGCTACGCCTCTAACGGAGAAAGAAAGTTCCAAGTGGCAGCTCGCGGCCAAGGCCACTCCTTGAAGGGTCAAGCAGCAGTCCTCAACGGAGTAATCGTCAACATGACGTGTCTCGCTGGCGTAGTGATTTCAGATGACATGAAGTATGCTGACGTGGCCGGTGGGACGTTATGGGTTGATGTGCTGAAAAAGACGGCGGAGAAAGGCGTTTCGCCGGTTTCTTGGACGGATTATTTGCATGTTAGCGTCGGAGGAACACTATCAAATGCTGGAATCGGCGGTGAAGTGTTTAGAAACGGTCCTCAGATTAGTAACGTGCTTGAGTTGGACGTTATAACTGGTACGTAAACGCTAAAAATCTATTATATTAGATAGTTATTATAAGTTTTTTGGTGTGCATCTTTCATATTTTATAGTCATTATGTACTTTTTGCACCACACGCAATGAAATCTTCGAAACATAAAATTCGTAACGCATCTAATTAAGATACGTCTTTAATGATTAGTTTTGTCATCACAGATTCCCAACTGTTCGTAGAGGCGTGTGTGTGATTTTTTCTGATGCTCATGCATGACACATGCAAATGGAACGTTTTGATATTTTTGTTGGCTTTCAGTTTTCTTTTCTCCAACTATGAATGCTGTTTTTCTTTTGTCTATTTACCAGTTATTCAAACATCATCATTATTACGTCAGATTGAAATGAAAATTGAGAAAATTGAAGCGTTGGCTTAACCATATAATTTTAAATATTAGTATTTAGGTAGGTAAGATATATTTGTAGGTGTAAATTTTGTACCCTTCTTTGTCAAAAAAAAATTGTACTATGTTTTGATCTGTGACCGTTTTAACTATTAATATTGTTGGAAAAAAAACATATTTTAGTAAGTTTTATTTCCAAGTAAACAGTAAGGATTTTTATATATATTTATATATTTCAGGGAAAGGCGAAATGTTAGCATGCTCGCCACAGTTAAACTCAGAGTTGTTCTATGGAGTTTTAGGAGGTTTGGGACAATTTGGAATAATCACGAGAGCCAGAATTGTTTTGAACCATGCACCTAAAAGGGTACGTAACATCAATTTTAACCTTTATATTTCTATCTATTAAGATCTTCGAATTTATTCAGCATTTACGAAATCTTTCTTGGCCAGTTCTTAAATTAGGAATTTCCTTTCATTTTCCTCTATATAGAAAATGAAATTTTATTTTTTTGTACTTTAGCACCCCCAAATAAGTCAAAATTTGAATTTCTATGAAATATTGTTAGCCTAGAACAATACATTCACATGGTTTTAATCGTGATAGAAAATATCAGTTATCAAAGGAAAAAATGAAATCTTTTGTAATCTTTTGTATGAACATGTACAAATGCTAGTTTTAATCACTACTTTATATTGTCGTAACAAAATCACTAAGAATAGATAATTTTTTCACAGTTAGATGTTTTTTTCTGTCTAGCCTACTTTAGTGTAATTAAGGTAGTGATATTTTGGATATTACACTACATAATTGTTTTTTTTTTCTTTGAGAAAGAGACACACTACATAATTGGTTACACATTAATTAGATAACATTTCATAAAAGAAAGTATTTCGTGTTTTAGCAAAAAAGAAAAGAAAGTATTTCGTGGTTTTACACAAAGAGAGTTAGAGACGTATGGATCATAACTCATGTAGCATACAATAGGTTTGGTACGAATTTAGAATCTAGTCAAAGGCTTGTTTTGGATTCATTTGAACAAAATCTATACATTGACTGAAAAAAGATATGGCCTATTGTTTATTGTAGTTTATAATCCTAGGACTTTTTATAGTCCAATCATGTTGTATGCCTTTGCAAATCTAACTGATCTGTCAATATATAGATTTTTCATACAGTCAAGCTTAATAGTTTTGACAATTCACTTAAATTTGGGAATCTAACCTATAAAATTTTGTTGGTAAGTTTGTTGACTAATTGAATTCTTACAACAGACGGTAAACTCAATATCTAGTTATTAATTTTACAAAGATCATTATTATTTGACGATCATAAGCTAATAGCCAATGTTTATAATTGTAAATGTGTAAATGACATCGTTATATATTTGTGAGTGCTAATTAAAGGGAATTTCTATGTAGGCGAAATGGTTTCGAATGCTGTACAGTGACTTCACAGCTTTAACAAAGGACCAAGAACGTTTGATATCAATGGCCGATGATACTGGAGTTGACTATTTAGAAGGTCAACTATTCATGTCAAACGGCGTCGTAGACACCTCTTTTTTTCCACAGTCTGATCAATCTAAAATCGCTGATTTAGTGAAGAGCCACGGTATCATATATGTTCTTGAAGTAGCCAAGTTTTATGATGATCCTACACTTCCCATCATTGGCCAGGTACTACTACATTTATAAATTTTCATTCTATACACATACTTTTTTTTTTTTGGTTGAAATTCTATACACATAGTTACACAACACACTATGGTCGTTTCTTCCATGTATCATCATTAACACCACATCAAAACATTCATCATCATTGCACCACATGCACATACACATAATCAAATATAGTTTATTTTTGTAGGTGGTTGACATGTTAACTAAAACCCTAAGTTACCTGCCCGGGTTCATATCCATGCACGACGTGGCCTACTTCGATTTCTTGAACCGTGTAAAAGCCGAAGAAGATAAACTCAGATCTTTGGGTCTATGGGAAGTTCCTCATCCATGGCTTAACCTCTACGTCCCTAAGTCTCAGATACTCGATTTCCATAACGGTGTTGTCAAAGACATTCTTCTCAAGCAGAACTCGACCTCTGGCCTGACTCTCCTGTATCCCTCAAACCGAAACAAGTAAGCTTTCTAATCATAGTTTTCTTCAAGCACAACAAGTGTTGATATAATGATTTTTATTGTTATTATATAGATGGGACAATCGTATGTCGGCGATGGTAACAGATGAAGAAGATGTAGTCTATATAATCGGAATACTACAATCAGCTACCCCACAGAATGTGCCAGAAGTGGAAAGCTTAAACGACAGTATAATTAGGGTTTGCAAGGACTCTGGCATTAAGATTAAGCAGTACCTGATGCATTACACCAGAAAAGAAGATTGGGTTGAGCATTTTGGAACAAAGTGGAGTGATTTTTCCAAGAGGAAAGATCTGTTTGATCCCAAGAAACTTCTATCTCCAGGACAAGATATCTTTTGATTGAATATGTAACCGGATATCATAATAATAGAATTAAAATTAAAACTAGTGAAGAATTGCACCTTTCAAATCTTAAATCAAGAGCATGCTCAAAATCAACAACTAAAGACAAACAGTTCACGTACGCAGAGAACATTCTTTACAAAACTCGCACCTTTCAAATTCAAAACGAAATTGGTTAACGCAGTTTCTAATTTACACATCAATTGATTTAACCGGTTATTTCCCATACCAACACAAAGCATTTTATGATTATGGGAATAAATTGAGTAAAAATTTGACCAAATCGACAATAATTCAGACCAGTTCATTGAGACTACACATTACAAAATAAAAAATAAGACACAAACCAAACCAAAGAACAATTTTGTTTAAAAAAAAAAACAAACGACCACCCAAAACTTGATACTTAAATCATATAAACTAGACCATGACTCTCCATATTAAGAAACACGACCTCGTCTCACAAAGACCAGACTCTTTTCTTTCTTCTCTTCTTCATAAATAAGCGCAACTCCTCACTGCTGCTTACACTCGGGTGGTCTCTCACCTTGTTGACCTTCCGCAAGCTGACTTCTTCCAGACTTCTGCTCACAGAAAAATAAATAAAGCTCAGGTTAGCAACATCACTTACATATTCAACATCAAAGAGATCAATATGGTCTTGACTTAGAGTGATTATCAAACCTTGTGCCCAGCTGATGACTGCAACAAAACAAACAGAAACCAACCCAAAAATAAGGCTTCAGAGGTTTAAATTATATAATATAAACAGAACGTAAAAACCATTTAACCTCTCATATTATTACCTTCTTTCTGCTTTTCTTTCCTTGTTCTTCTTCCTCGTCCTCATCATCATCATCTTCGTCCTCCTCATCATCATCTTCCTCGTCCTCCTCATCATCCATCTCAAGGTCATCTGGGTCAACAGCTTCCCCAGTGAACCATGACACCGCATGCGAGATGATTTTCTCTTTAATGGTTGATCTACATGATAAGCAGCAGACAGATTCAGATCATGGAACTAAATTAAACAACGAAGAGAACCGAAAATGAAACAAAAAAGGTGCAGACCCTATATCATAGTCGTGCTCCATTTGGGCTTGGAGTTCTTCAGCCTGTGCAATAATAAATTATCATGGTCAACATATAACGCATTATGAAGTGCTAAATCAAAAACTTAAGCTGATCTTGGGGATGGCCATACCATGTCATCATCAAGATCCTCCTCGTCATCAGGAACTTGAGGGGGACTGAAAAAGTTGAAGAAACTCTCACACTCCTCAGTCTTAGTGATCGGCTTTGTGTTTTTGGATCCCTTCTTTGGCTTCTTTTTAAGGATCTTCTGGGTCAAACATTTTCCAGGATACCACTCAATCTCCGTCCTGAATAACAGTTAATAAAGGATCAATAAGACTCCCTTGTTTTAAGAAATAAAAATAGCAAATGCATGATAAGAGCAAAAGATCATACCCAATGGCCTTCTCAAGGATAGGCTCATCTTCATCAATCATGTGATACGTCTTGATCAAGACAGTGTTCTTGAAGTAAGGGTTCTCATCAAAGAAAAACTCGAGCTTGAACCCTTTTGGCTCTTCAACCCTGTTCCACTTGATGTCTTTGAGATACTTGAGAGCACCTTCATCTCGCTCAGTTATCTAGAATCATGAGGAACAAAAACATCAATACTAAGAGCATCGTCTTATCATTTAAAAACAAAAAGGAAGAGTATCCTAATAACGAACCTCCTCAGCTGTAATTTCATTGTTCTTTAATGCAATAAGCCAGAAATCAGGCACTCCTTTCTCTGTAGAGAAAAAGAAATCAGATGTTTGTAATCAATTAAAACATGATTTCACCATCACTGGAAACCAAAAACATAATCAGGTTTTAGTGTAAGTAGTTGATAATACACACCTTCAGCAGCTTTGTCTTCTCCTTGTTCAGTTTTTGCTTCTTCTGGTGCACCTTCAACTTCAACCACACCGGTGACAATCTCAAATCGCTGTTTTACGTGATCAATGCGATAGGAAAGCAGAAAAACACATTAACTTCAGTTATAATCATACGACAGAGAGAAGTCTTGCTAAACTTGTATCTATCTGTCTTCTTCTGATAATAGGTTTGGAACGCAGAAAAGCATCAATATCAGTTATAGTCAAGTAGGGATACAAAAAGACGGAAAGAACACACAACAATATCAATATATATAAGTAAATAGCAAAAGAGAAAAGTGTTATTAATAAAACGTTTATGAGCACAGAATCGAAAAGATCATTTTGCATTACCTTGGTATAGAAAGGCTGATACAGTTTCTGATATTTAGCTTCTAGAGCTGCCCTCTCCTCGAAAAACTTTGCTTCGATTTCATCATGTTGGTTCTGCAGTGCAAAATGAAAAAAAGGAATCAGACTCCACCAAAATGTAACCAGAGCAAACGATTTCAAACCAAAAAGAGAAAAGACCATAATCAACCTGAATGTCTCTAAGAACCTCAACACGCTTCTTGACAGCAGGACTCAAGTTCTCAAGGACATCTGAGTGTTGTCCAGCCAAATTCTGCAACTTGTTCTGTGCAAAACGAAACAAAAAAAAAAAATCAGAGACAGAACAACAACAACCAAATCAATAATATGCAGAAACAAAAGCATCAAAGCAAAGTCCGTGCCAAAGCAAAAAAACGCTACTGAAAGTAACAAACTTTGAAAAGGATAATAGATGCAGAGACAGTTCTTAAAACTTAAAAGTCCATTGCTTTAAATCATCTCAGTCAAATCAGTTCTCCAGGAAAAAAAAAACTCAGACCCAGAAACAGAAACAATCACCTTAAGAGCGTTGACAAGGCCCGCTCGGTCCTCCTCGTTAAGAGCTACAAAGCAAACAAGAATAAGAAATAAGCAATTTTCAATAAATCTAAAATAGAAAACAAAAGAATCAGGCGACGTTCTAGGGATGTGAATATTACCGGCAGTGAGATCAGACATGTTCAAGTTGTTGTCCTTGTCGCTGCTCATCTTCGCAAGCAAGAGAGAATAGAGAGACTGGCGAAGGAAGAGAGGAAGATAAAAAAGAAACCTTTTAAAACCCTAGTTTTTTGGGGTTTGACAGCCCAGCGACCCCAAAATTATTGAAAAAAAATGAGCAGACCGAAATAATTGGGCACACTTTCGTCAAAAAAATATGTACTTGATTTAAATGAAAAGGGTGAAATGGTAAATCGAATCGAACCATATACAAATTAATCTCAAATAACCGAACTAAACCGAACCGAACCGACTCGAGCATGCTGAGAAGTATAGTGGGGAGAGAAGTGACAAACCACAGGAAAAGCCACACGCAAAGGTTTTCTTCTTCTTCTCCGTTGCTTGCTTAACCAAAAGGTATAACGGTAACTGAACCGAACCGAACCGATATACAAATTAATTTTAAATAGAATCTCAAATAACCAAACTGAATCGAACCGAACCGGCTCGAGGAGAGAAGAGGGGAAAAAGTGGGACAAAAGACCACAGGCAAAGCGACACGACACGCAAAGGTTTTTCTTCTTCCTCCTTAACTCCGTTGCTTGCTTAACCAAAACACCCCCATTCGAATCTCTCTCTCTCTCTCACCAACTCTCTCACTTCCAATTAGTACATCAACTACTCGATTCGCCTCTCCGTACGTGAGAACCCTAGTTGCTCTCTCGGAACATAACATTAGGATAGGGTTTTTCCACAGTTGATTTTTGACCATGGAGCCTCGTTTTGGGAACAAGTTCCGACTTGGCCGCAAAATCGGTAGCGGCTCCTTCGGAGAGATTTACCTCGGTTCGTCGCTTCTCTCCACTCTTCTATCCACTTTCAGTTTTTTGATGACTTCTTATTGTGATTGCAGGAACTGATGTTCAGACCAACGAAGAGGTCGCCATTAAGCTCGTGAGTGTTTTCATACTCTTGTCCAAGTTCAAGGATTCCAACTTTACTTTTTGTTCAAAGTTGATTATTTTTAATTGTTGCAGGAAAGTGTGAAGACTGCGCATCCGCAACTGTCATATGAGTCGAGGATATATAGGGTTGTTCAGGGTGGAAGTATGTAATCCCCTTTTCTCTCTTTTCCCATTCCTTATAGAGTTTTTGTTCATTTCTTTTAATGAAATCATGAATAATGCATCAGCTGGGATTCCAAACATTAAGTGGTTTGGTGCTGAGGGTGACTACAATGTCTTAGTCATGGATTTGCTTGGTCCTAGCCTCGAGGATCTCTTTGGCTATTGCAACCGCAAGTTCACTTTGAAGACTGTTCTCATGCTCGCTGATCAAATGGTATGTACTAATGCATTTGTTAACGCAACTACTACTGCTGAGTTTTACTGACTTGTTTGCTTCTCGTGCCAGATAAACCGTCTCGAGTTCATCCATTCTAAATCCTATCTTCACCGTGATATAAAGCCTGATAATTTTCTCATGGGTTTAGGAAGGCGCTCAAATCAGGTTCTCTTTCTTCTTCATTTACTCTTTGGTGAAACTTTGATTTTTGGAATGTCACATTTGTTGTTCTCTTTCTCTTTCTATTATAGGTCTACATCATAGACTTTGGCTTGGCTAAGAAATTTAGAGACAGCTCTACTCATCGTCATATCCCTTACAGGTAAAAAGATTTTCATTATCAGAGAGATGCAGCAAATTGGATATTAAGAGTTTCAGTATTTTCCTGAGACTTGAGTTTGTAATTATTATTCAGGGAGAATAAAAGTCTAATTGGGACTCCGAGATATGCCAGCTTGAACACTCACCTAGGGATCGGTATACTTCATCTATGAACCTTCCTGATTATCGCAAATCTTGTTCTCCCTTTCACGGGATAATTTGTCTTAATCCTAATCTTATGTCCATCTATACTTGGTAGAGCAAAGTCGGAGGGATGATGTAGAATCACTTGGTTATATTCTCATGTACTTCCTCATGGGAAGGTGAGAGAGTCGCTGCGTATTATACTATAGTCTTTGTTTTTTATATCTTGTTTCTTGTCCATCTCTTATCCTATTTTTCTTGTAGTCTCCCATGGCAGGGACTGAAAGCTGGGAACAAGAAACAGAAATACGACAAGATTAGTGAAAAGAAGGTTTCTACTTCCATCGAAGTAAGTTCTTCACTCAGAAAGTTATATGTGTCCATATACCAAGGAATAATGATGAGTCAGAGAAGATTGGTTATAGATAGAAATGTAACTTTGCGTCTATGTATTTCAGACGCTATGCAGAGGTCATCCAACAGAGTTCGCATCCTACTTTCATTACTGCCGCTCACTTAGGTTTGATGATAAGCCTGACTATGCTTATCTGAAGAGACTCTTCCGCAACCTTTTCATCCGTGAAGGTCATTCATTTCCTTTCAGGCTATTAAACTCATGAATAATCTTCTGCTGACACCAACTATTTTGGGTTTCTTTCTTGTTCGTCCCCAGGTTTCCAGTTTGATTTTGTGTTTGACTGGACGGTTCTCAAGTATCAACAATCACAACAACCTGGAAACCCTTCACCTCGTGCCAATGTACAGTTTTGTTGGTCTTGATGTTTGATCCCATTCATGATACGCAGATTATTTGATGCTTCTTTTGTCAGGATGGTGGTGTTGGGACTAGCTCTGGATTAAACCCTGCAGTCAGCAACGCTGAGAAACGTCCAGGTATGTATCCTTCTCGTAAACAAATGCAGGCACATAGTAATGTATATTGACTCAAGGCGTGTTTGTATTCCGTAGAGTTCCTAAATCAGAGAACGAATCTGGATTTTGCCCTGAAGCAGAAGACCAAGAACGTAAACGAATCTGCAACTGCAAAGGATAAGCTGGTAAGTTTTGCTATGCTTACTTTTTCTTCTCTGGTACATTTTTTCGAATCAGGATGATTTAATCTTGTGATCCAAATGGTTTTATCAGGTACCTGGATCGTTCTTAGGTCGATCAGAGGGATCATCATCAAGAAGAGTTGTGGACTCAAGTAGTCGTGAACCGTTCAGTGGCGGGAGTGACAATGCAAACTATGAATCCGCACTCAAAGGCATTGATGGCTTGCGGATAAATAGCAAGGCAGGAGATGAGACTGCAGCGTTGCCACAATCAAATGGAGACGATACTACTCCTCGTGTAGAACCCAAAGCAAAGCTATCAGCCTGATTCGTAGATGAAAGCTTTAGAACATAACCGGTATTCACTTTTGTTGATTGCTTCACCCTTCTTGAAGGAGTTTGAAGGTTGTCTATGATTCTTCTGAAGAAGGGCTTTAAAGTTAGAGATTTGATATAAGGGAGGGATAAAAAATATTTGTTATACCACAGTGCTTAAATATATGATTCATTTGTCTTCATTGTATAGAGAAAAACCTTCGTATTTTAAGTTCCTTCTGTCTGATAATTATTTCAAAAGTTAAAACCCATTATTTTGGAAAGTGTTTTTGCTAAAAACCTTTAACGTCAGTTTATAATTAAAATGATTTATTAGTTTATTATATTTCTTTATCCTGCATTTGAAAATTATTATTTTTTATTTTTCTCGGTATTTTGGTAACCGTCAGAGATTATTACAAACATATACGAATGAAATTTTCTTTACAGCATAACAGAATCCAATTATCTCAGTCTACTTTTCTTTATGGGCTTGTTAAAAGACGAGAAATAGATGATCCAATGAGTGAAAGAGACAAAGAGACAAGAACTCAAAAGGATTCGTCTCTCTAAAGCCTTTATAACGCTACCAAAAGGATACAAAAACTCCCATCTTTCCAATTGACCAATATTTTTTTCTGTGGCGTAAAAAGTCCTTCTCAGGACATGGATCCTTTGCGGTTCATCAGGTCATGGTAATAAAGAAGCACACACATGGGTTGTCCGAAAATGCAGAAGCTGAACCAGAAGATCATGTTTCCCACCTAATCATCCCATTCCAAAACAGAGTAAATTTTTAAAAGTATCAACAACACATTAAACATGTAAGTGGATCAGAAGAAAGAGTTTTAGCTTTCGGGTTTAGAGAGCATACCATGGAGCCAAACCTTTCTTGTAAAAAGTTTGTGATAAAGACCAAAGGGACCTACGCAAAACACACTGAGTGGTCAGAAAATGAACGAGTAAAAGAAACTTCCAGATTGTTTGTGAAGCTTGTCGGCAGAGGTTTTGTCAACTTATTTTTTTACCTGAAACATAATTCCCATGAAAGCCCATAGATTGAAGAGACGGCAAGGAACTGCGATGCATAACTGCCAGGAAATTTGTAAACAAGAGATTGTAAGTAAGAACAATGGTTTGAATTTCAGTGTCTCTTTCGCAAGCGTGTTCTGTGTCTAGGCCCAGGGTGATGAAGAAGGTATATTTACCTCATGAAAGACTGCAGAGACTAAGAAAGCAATGATAATGGCGGGTACCTGGAACCAAAAAGAGTGGAGGGTCAAAGCTAAATTTCAATCATCGCAAATCACTTGTATAATATATGCACACTCACTTTTGGTATCTTGATGCGCAGGCACGGAAAGTATACATGTCGAACCATCCATTTATGAACAGGCTGTTAAAACAAAAACAAAAAGCTCTTCATCAGCTTTCTGCTTCTGCTTCTGCTTCGTATAGAAAAGAAGGCAATGTTTTAGGAAGAGAACCATACCATATTCCACATTCTCCAATACTGACAAAGGAACAATACATGGAAATTTGGTTAGTCATGTGACATACATCACGTCTTTTTAGTAAGAAAAGGTTAAAGATAACTCACATCTCCAACGCTTTTTGCATTCCACCAATCTTTGTAGAATTCACGGTCCCCGAAGCAGAGCAGCTCTGCCAATATGTTTAACCTGCGGACAAGAACAATGCAAAGAGATTTGTGATCAGAAAAACCTACACTTATTAATTTCTTCATGAGATATATATCCTTTTTCTGTTGTTCATCTTTGGAAATTATGTTGAGAGACAAGGGATCACGGCATACATACCAAAGGTGGAAGAAGCAGTAGAACATGCAGAGCCACACATATAGATTTGGAACTGAAAGCTTCAACACTCTTTCAATAGCGTATAGAAGATCCCCTTTCAACGGATGCTTTGAGTTCCTTACAATAGGATTTATATACTGCCAAACAAGTAACAAAAGAAGATGAAGCCAAGCGGTCGAATGTGCAGAAATGGTGACTTTCACAAGGATTTATAATAAAAAGAAAGATGTTGAAAACGCACCTGCTCTATTATAAATCCCATGAGTCCAGTGAATATGACCAGTTTCGCAAATTGACGAGCCACCCAACCCTTCCGTATACATGGGGAACGTGGATAGCTTGGCTGGGAAAAGCATAGATGCGAGGTTTAAACAAAAACCTTTCACAAGTATAAGAATGTTTGATACGCTATTAGCTGAAGACGTATCTCATTACCTGATAACACAGTGTAGGAGCAACCATGAAATACGCCAAGCTCTTCAAGCTAACATAGTAGGAGATTTCAGGATCGACCTAAAGTTTATAAACAGTATCTAGTCAAACTAGTAGCACAATGCAAGTGACTAATATAAATTACTTCTTTTACCTTATCAGCTGAATTAGCTAGGGTTCTTATGTCGTAGCTAGTATGAGCGTAAGAAACCAACTTCAGCCACACAATGCAAGTGAGCAGCATCAACGTGACACCTGACAAGAAGGCAGAATCACACCTGTCCGTTTCCAAGATCATCAAATTAGCCAACTAAACTTTAAAAAAAAAAAGAGCATCACACCAGAAACACCACCGTAGCTTAATCCTCACCTCAGTGTGACGTAGACTGGATACAAGACCTCGGTCAAGGTTATAATAACATGAAGAATGATGGCAACCTTCAGTATTTTATCAGTAAGAAACTTATAAGTTCTTCAGGATACAAATTTGTCCTCAATAAAGGGGAAGACAGTAGTTTACTCACAGGCTCAGATATGAATTTCTGAAGAACCATTTTCTCGACCGTGAAGGCAGCCAAAGGAAAGATCGAAAGTGAAAGACTGCCACATAAAAAATTCAAACTTTATAAGAATCCGAATCGCAAAAATTCATCATTATATGTAATAAAAGAATGTTTACCAACACATGAAAAGCGGCCAGTCTCGTAAGGATGTAGAACTAAACCAAAAATCAGTTCTGATCAACCAACCGTACTACAGGAACGATAGCAAACAGTAAGTTCTCAGCTCTATACAAAACCTGAAGCAAAAGGAGAGAGAAGGAAGGAAGTAACCTTCATGAGGTTTTCGATGATGAGTCTACTGTTAACGGCAACAAGAACAACTACACAGAGGTTGAACAACCCTGCATGGCTCTGCCGTCACATGAAAAAATCAATCTTTTTTTTTAGATGCAAGAGCAAGTCAAGAAGAGATATCACCAAATAGAATCTGAGATGATTACTTGTTTGAAGATAGCGTCAGAGCTGAGAGGACTCTCCCTCGTCCTCCGATGAGCTGGAACCGACGGACGATACGTAAACCTTACATCGCCGTTTCCTCCTCTTCCGCCGGATTCCCTAGTTTCGGTATCTCCGCCAGCTAAATTCGCTGTTCCCTGAGCCTCCTCCTCAACAGCGGAATCAACCCGATCCCTCGCGTCTTCGGCCGCCGCAGCTCCAACATCGTCTGACGGGGAAGTATCGGAGATAAGTCCGTTGGAAGAATCCGATCTCGATTTACGACGATGAAGCCTATCGAGATCCGCAACGCCGTTCTCCGTCGGCACAGCGACGCCTCCAGAATCCAAAACCGCCATTTTTTTATATCAAAGGGCGTTTTTAGGTTGTAGAAACGAACAGAGGCACAGAGAGAGCGAAAAGCATGCAGAGGAAAACGGTAAAAAATGATTACAGTGGAGAGAATCAGAATCTAATGGATAGGAAACAAAAGGTGGATTTTTGAAAAGATTGTTGAAAAATAGAAAATTGCTTATAAATCGGTTTATCGTGTCTCTTTCCTGCAAAGGGAATCAAACTTTTTTTTTTTAGAAGTGGAGAAAAAAAGATTCACGAGAGAGAAGAAGAGAGGGAAGAAGATGACAACAACACTTATGGTGCCAGAAAATAGCGGTGGGAGATATTTCTCTTATTTATAGGATTTTTCCCTTGCTTAACCCTCTCGTCGGAAGAGAATATATTCATCCATTGCCACGAAATTGCCCAAAGTTTAATATACCACAATTTGCTAATGTAGATATTATTCAATGGGCAAATCTTCAAAATAGCACATTTCTAAGTTTATATCACAAAAATAGCACTCCAAAACTAAAATGATCAAAATAGCACATTTCTAAGTTTATCCTTTGAAAATTTCAATTTTTTATTTTCAAAATTTGAAATCTTATCACCAAAACCTCATTTCTCAACTCTAAACCCTAAACCCTAAACCCTAAACCATAAACTCTAAACCCTAAACTCTAAACCCTAAACCCTAAACCTTAAATCCTAAACCTCACCCTTTAACTATAAACCCTAAGTTTGTGACTTTTGATAAAACATTAAATACTATTTTTGTGACTTTTGACCTTGAAGTGCTAGTTTGGGAACAAAAACTTGATTTAGTGTTATTTTTGTCTTTTTCTCTTATTCAATTATTTATTCTAAATAAGCTTAATAAAAGTACTGTGTTATTTAGGTTCGATGATTATATATTAGGTTTGATGCTATATTCCAAAATTTAATTTTTACTGGACAACAGTTTTTTTTTAAATATAAGTATATATTAATAACATAATATCATAATTGTTGCAATTTATTACCGGTTTAAGAAGATTAAAGTATTAATTGACAAAGCATTAGCATAAACATTATGCTTTTTATTATCTAATCAATAATTTTTTTAAAATATTTAGAAAAGGATTTACGATAAGGTAATGCTCTCCAAATTTTATTCACTCAATACTCCCATACGAAGATTTTGATAGAATATTTGCATATAACAATAAAATATAAATATAATTAATATATTTTATTTAATAGTATCAAAAAAGTTATGTTTATATCCAAAAACAAAATTTCTATTTTTAAAAATAAAATTTGCAATAAAATTTTCAACTTTTTAAAAAGAATAATATTTCATATTTAAAATATAATTTAATTTATATAATTAAATATGATCATTATTTTTAATAACAAAAACATAAACTAATATATATTAATACATTATAAATATTGTTTAAAAATAAATAAATTACATATCGTATATTATTTTTACGATAATTTTTGTATGAATCATTTACTATTTTACCAATCACATCAATGAATACATAAACGAGAGTATGTAGCTTTTACAACATACTGCTGCTACTTTATCACCAGCTATACCGATCTTTGTTTTAGAAAATATAATTTTGGCATTAGCGACCGCGTTGAATATTTTCACCGGTTTTATTAAAATATATAGTGTGTATAACTAAAAGATTCAACATATCTAATAAATATTTTTACACCTAAGAGCAGCATCAACGCAGGTCTTTAATTGCGTTTCTTAAGTTAATTGGATTTTAAAAAAATGAAAAATAAATGTAAACCGAAGACACGGCTCTTAAACAAGAGAAGGAGGAAACGTCTCTTGAGACAGGTGTCAAAAAAATAGGTGGATAGAGGAGAGGTTTCGTTTCAGTTCTTTGGCTTCTCTCTCTCTCGATTCCTCTCCTCGACGAAGGCGATTTCTCTCCTTCTAGGTGGCTCTGCTGCGATGTCTCCCTTGGTGGCTCTCGACCTCTCTCTCGGTGGCTAACTGGTAAGGCGATTCAAAGCTCTGTTCTGTTTCCCCTGTTTTTCGATCTTAGGTAAAGTTTAAACCTTTTTCGCATGAGGATTGAAAAAACATGTCGGTGGAGAGATCTTTCGAAGCGTGGGCCAAACCTTCGATGTCGAGTCCCCGTTTCAACATTTCGACGATTTTAGAGATTATAGTTTCGGTATTATCAACCAACCCATCAACGGTGTTGCAGCGGTTCTCGATGTTGGGAATAAGATTGGTCAAGCTGGTGTTGATTTCGGTTCTGGTTTGAACGTCATGGTCCAACAGTTCTTTAGGAGGTTGCCTATACCGTTCCTGAACGATGATATCAAGCTTATTGGTAAGAGTTTAAGGAGCCATAGGGCTTATGTGGACACAAAAGACGATTTGGGATTAGCTGCAGAACGGTTGATAGACTCAGGCTTTCCTAAGACAGATGATTCTGTTACTTTGTCTGAGGGAAGTTACAGATTCTTATTTAAGAACGGGTGGTTTTCTTGGAAGATCAAAGGTACTTTAGCAATGTTCTGTATTGTTCCTGCAAGAGTTAAAGTTGTTTTCTTTAAAAAGTTTGTTCTCTGTTTCTGCTTCTTGATCTAGTAACTGTAGATTTCTTTTGGTGAATGCAGGGAAAGATTGATATATCATCAAGTTAGGATAGTAGAATAAACGGTTTGTTAAAAAGGTTTGTTCTCTGTTTCTGCTTCTTTTTGCTGTGTTTTGAAGGTCTAGGTGGTTTGGGATTCCGTTGAATGAAGGCCTAGGTGGTTTAGGATTCGTTTAGGTGGTTTGGGATTCGTTATAGGATCACTTCTTATGTTTGTTTTGCGAGTTTTTGTGTTGGTACGTACATATAGAAGTATCATATCATATATATCTCTCTGCTTATTTCATATCTCAATCTGTCTTCTTAAATAGAAGTATCATATATATACAATTTTTACAGAATATCTGATCCTCCAAATTTCATGTATACAACAAAAAAACAACATTTTTTTAAGAACCCTAAATAAGAAACTACCATTGGAGGGTATGAATCAAGGTGTTTCTTAAACAAAGTTTTTAACTACTTTTAATTAGTAAAAATATTCATTAAGAGACCCAATAGAGTTTGTGGGTTAATCATGCTCTTAAGCAATCTCTCCCCTTTTTACCTAGTCTGGCTTTTGTAATCATGTGAAAGTTTACTGTCACGCAGAAGTAATATTAAAATCTCTCTCTTATTAAACAATACTACATCTCAATGGAACAGAGAATACTGTTACTGTCAGTGAAAACAATGACATGCATTGGTGGTGTGTTCAAATCTGTACCTTTGACCCCCACTTTGCCTTTTACATCTCTTTACGCATAAACTTGTAAAAGCATTATTATTGACTTATTCTTCATAATACTAAATTACTAATGTAATGCAGCTGATGATATAGACAAATCTCAATCCCTTATTAACAAAGTTATTTTGGAGAAGATAAGATTAGTTATTAATTTATTTAGATGCTGATGTGTTCTTCTATTTTTAAAAGAACAGTATCCACAGAAAAAGTCATGTAGTCATCTAAATAATACAATGTAAACGATTGCTATTTAGCATTCATAGTTTAATAATGGTCAACTGTCTTTTTGTAATAAACAAATTATTAATGGTTAATAAAGTATTTGATATATTTTTCGTGACAGTTATATAAGAAAACTAGATGATAACTCCCTCCTCAGTAACAGAAAATCAAAAGGAGATGAATGCGACCGTGAAGTTCCCCTCGAGTTTCTCTCTCTAAACCTTATCTTCTCCCTTCTCTCATCCCTAGGGTTTTCTCCACCGCAAGTTCCTCCGCTCCGGCGCCGCCGCGTCCTTTTTGGTGGTTGCCGGAGCCCCTTTCGTGTGTTTTCTCTTTTCTTTTCTGTTCCTCTGTCTATCTCTGTGGTCTTCTTCTACCTGTCTGCGGCGAAGGGTTGAGCACAGCCGAGATCTCCTCCGTTAAGATCCGGCGGTTCCTGTTGCAGATCCGGCGCGTGTATGGTGGTTCAGGTGAGGCTTGAGGACGGTCTCTGCCTCCGCCGTGTCTCTGCTCCGACTCTGTTGAGGGATCTCTGACCGAGGGGTTTTCTCTGTCTCTCGCGTGTCTCTTCGAGTTTTGGTGGCGAGTGAGTCGTTGGACAAACCCTCTTAGTTCATCTCCGGTGTGGTGTGGCGTGAGGCTACACGGTGTTGCTTCTAGGTGTGGGTTTGGAGCTTGTGGGTCTGCGGATCTCTTGCTTCTCTGCTCCTCTTCGGTCTTCCGGTGGTCTCTGGAAGTAGTGCGTGTGAGTGGTCCTCTAGGTTGGTCGTCGTCTCGCTTATGGGTTTCCCTCCAGTGGCAGCGTGCGGTGGTGTTGGCTCCTCCGAGTGCGTCGATCTTGGTTAGCGTGTGGAGTGTTTGCCTTATCCTCGAAGGTGGGGTGGGTTTGACGGAGTGGCGCTTCTCGCCGCCGTTTCTTTCTCCTTCTATCATCTTTCAACGGTTTAGCTGCTGTGATGGTGGTTTGGGTCCGCCGTTTGCGGACTGGCGTCAGTAGAGTTTTCGGTCTCCTTGTTAGTTCAATGGTCCTCTCTCCGGAGGTGGATGTGCCCGATCAGTCCCTTTACGCTATAAGTGTCTCGGGTTAAAAGAATGTATACGGTCTCGAGTTGGTGTGCTGGAGGCAGCAATCTCTGGTCCTCCTCCTCGAACGACGGCATTGCTGGTTGTGGACTCTGCCTCGTGCTGCCGGTGAGAAGATATTGGATGAGCTCGTGAGATTCGAGCTGTGTTTCTTTGCACAGGTATTGTGGTGTGGGTCGCTAAGAAGCTGTAGGAGCCGTTGTTTCATGGTTTGAGGGCGCCTTTCTCTCCGGTAGCTCGCGGCAACTTATCTACTTTTTGCTCATGCCTCGTCTAAGGACCTTCACTTCTCTGTTGGCTTCCGGTTCACTTTCAGGATCTCTTCTACTCTCATTTCAGTTTCTCTGTTGTTTAGGTGTTGTGTTTAGATTTAAATTTCTGCATTCTTATTCTTGTTTCTAGGTTGTTCTGTAAAAAATCTGAAAATCTTGGTATAATAATTTAACATTTTACCACAAAAAAAAAAAAAAAAAAAAAAAAAAGAAAATCAAAAGGAAGTTCATTAAGCTTCTCTCATTATCATAAACCATGTACGAGATCAGACTTAACCGGCCCAATGGCCTTGAAGAACAATTCATATTCAAAACAACTACTGAAGTAACTGAACCACCAACCGGTTCAAATAATTTGCTATAGACATATTAAACCGAATCGGACCAAAAATACTACTGTTCCCTTAACCATCTCAGAACATTTGTGAAACCGGAATCTTGAACTCTTTTTCAGGTTCAAGAACTTAAGAAAAACAAAAGAAAGTTTGATTCTAACTTCTGACAATAATCTGGCTGAAATATAAAGCTTTAGCATCCCTATTATAGTTACCTCTTTAGGGTTATTGGGCCATACCGAGAAACTGTAAAGAGATTTACAAATGAGCTGCTATGAAACGTGCATAGGGATGGCTTACAAACTGAGAGACATCAACAAGACCTTCATAACCTCCCACAGCAACTACCTGTTGGATGAAAAGAAAGGGATCAGAAACTTACTCCTGCTGGATGCAAGGATATAGAAATGCTGAAGTAGGAGCACACTGAATTTGAGAAAGCAAAGCTCCATTTAAGTCCAAACGTCTTAGAAGTGGTTCTGCTCCTACACTTAAAATCTGGATTGTGTGATATTATGAGTTAAACACCACAAACCAAAAGAAGGGAAAAAAAAAACAATTCAACCTTTACAAAGGAATTAAGACTATATGTTCATCAGTGTTTCCTGTTTTTAAGTTCAGCATATATATTATTTTTTTATCAATGTCAGCTGCCTTGATGTTCCTGACTATCATAAACCAAAAAATGATGAAGGGTGAATCAGTTACTCTGTAACCAAGCAATAAGAATTCCTCAAGTGAAATTACAATTCAAACCTGAGGATCAACAGAAATGGCATTGGTGAAAGAGCAACCCAAGGACATCTATAAGAAAAGAAAAAGAACTGTGGATTTTCATGGCTGAGGCCATTGCCATCCGGTCGGCAGTAATGTATGCTGCCTCTTCAAATGTTAAATCCCTCATGATCCGGAGTGACTCATGTATGCTGCCTCTTCAAATGTTAAATCCCTCATGATCCGGAGTGACTCTCAATCCCTTGTCAAGATGATGACGGAAAAATGCTAATCTCCAACTTTGTTTGAAATTTTATTTGATATCTACTACTTTAGTTCTTCCTTTGATGTCATATCTTTTGTTTATGTACCTCGGTTGAGGAATGTGTAGACTGATTCAGAGGCAAAATCAGCCCTCTCATTTCTAAATTCATCCTCCCTTGGTGGAGTGTAAACTCTTTTATGAATGAATGCATTTGTTTGACCAAAAAAAAAAAGAACTGTGGCTCTAATGCATTTGTATATCTCTGAATAAACTCCTCACGACTACCAAAACGCCGCCGTTTGGGATACGAGCGAGTTCATCGAATGGAGAGCTTCGGTTCCAGCGACGACGAAGACCGTCTGGATTAGAGTTTGGACCCCAGGCGGTTCGAATCACGGTGCGCGTACGTATCTCTCGTTCCTTCGGAGTTGCATATCTCTATTCTTATCGTTTCCGTACATATTGTTCTGAATATTTGAAATTCGAAAAATTAAAACGCCGACTGTGGGGATCGAACCCACGGCCACGGGATTAAAAGTCACGCGCTCTACCACTGAGCTAAGTCGGCTACACGTTTGTATAAGCCGTTATAGCTAAAATATCATTATTTAGTCGAATTTATTTTATTTCTCCAGAAAAAGATAACAATTTATTCAATAATTTAATTTTATATAAATCTGTTCAAAATGATGCACTGTTGGAAAAATACGAATGAAAATCATCTGTAAAGTCTACAATGCTTGTGTTTCGGGATTGGGTCTCTCCAAGATAATCTTCATAAACTTGGGTTTGCATATATTGAAATTCGGATGTTCAAAAAGAAAAGAAAAAGCATATATTGAAATGGGCAATTCTCCTAAATAGACTATTTTCAAGTTTTGGTCACAAAAATAGACCACACGGAAAAAATGACCAAAATGTTTCATTTAATAGATAAAAAAACTTTAATACCCTATTATATTAAATAATAATAATAATAATAATAATAATAATAAAATAAAATAAAATAAAAAATTTATATAGTTTTAGATTATATGTTTTCAAATTCGAACTTTTTTTATAATTTTTTTTGAATTTTTTTTTTATTTTTTTTGAAAATTTTCTTTTTGTAATTCGAAAATACTTTTTGAAACTATTTTTAAAAATTTTATTTTTTAATCTTTAATTTTTATTTTATAAAATTTTAAACTTCAATCTTAAATCTTCACCCCTTAATTCTAGGGGTATAAATGTATATTTACCTATTTAATGAAATATTTTGGTCATTTTGATCGTTAGAGTATGCGCACAAAAAAGTTTTTAGTCTATCATAGGGTATTCTTCTGTTGAAATTCTAATATAATAATTGGGTTGCTTTGATTTCTATCGGGAAAGGGGTTTCTACCAAGTCCTGGTCTGGGCTTTGGACCATGCAATTTACGTAGTAATGCAGCAATAGATGATATGACTACTTTTTAGCAGGTCACATATAACGCTGTGTTAACCAATATAATAGCCTTGGGACGAAACACAAAATATAGACTTTTTATAAATATTTTTTATATTGTTCTTCGCTGCATTTTTTTTAACTTAAATTCTAAGACCTGAAACCAATGTTTTGAAAACTGGACCGGACTGGCCGGCTGGACAAGACCGGCCGGTCGAACCGTGACTCAAGCCATATATTCGGTTATGGGTTATACTAAAAACTGGATTTGAGTTAAATTGGCAAACTCGATCAAAAACCGGTAAAACTTCGCTAAAACCAGTGATCAAGATTGATATTAAAATCCTATTTTTTCAAATTCAAGTATTTTTTTAAAACTGCAAATTTTAAAAATATTTCATAAAAAATTCATATTGTTTTCTAAGTATCTATCTAAATAAATTATTTTAATAATTTATATTATTTAAAAAAAATTATTTTTGTTTTCATATCATTTTTAGATTCTAATAATTATATAAAATTTTATAAAAATAATTTTATGTTATACATATAATAGTTACTTAATATAAAATTTAATTAAAATTTAAAACCCAGTTAAACCAGTTGGACCGGTCCGACCATTGATCTAGTTACAATGTCGAATCAACGTCTGGTCTGATTTTTAAAACACTACCCGAAACAAATAGAAAAAAATATCTCATAACTAATGGTGAATGTACTTTTTTTTTGGTCTTGTAATAAATAAATTAAATTTAATTAATTATGAATTTTTTTTGAAATAAACCTTTAAAACAACATAAAATTTTTTTGGACACATGGCAAATGCCCATGTTGCCATGGGAAAGTTCATTTCGGCTACACACAAATGTTTGTTGTGTATCTTAGTATCTATATAATTTTACACACCAATATGTATAGTATCTCCATAAATACCTAAATCCTTGTAAGAAATCTCACTTGAATTACTAACAAAGTCAGTAAATGTTAGATTGCTAACCTATTTTATAACAATGTGATCACATTCGTTTATAGACCTTTGAACACTTTTGAGATTCGTTATTAAATGGCTAATATATTTAATCATATATTACAATTTATTTATATCAATTAAAATTTTAAATATTTTTATATTATACACATATTCAAGGTTAATAGCAATCTCATATAGAAATGTTGCTAATAATGAATAGTATATTTTGATCAAACAATTTATATGATGTTTGCTACATTCAAAGTTACACTGCTAAGCTTCCTAATAGCCGATAATAACAAATATTTTAGGGGTTATTTTATCTGTGAAATGTAATGTTTAGTTGTTACAAAATAAACGGCTAATATGTTTCATTGCATACACTAGTAAAAATCCACCGCATAGCCACTAAAATATCGTGGCTATAGAGTAAATATTTGTGGCTACAAAAAAAATCAGTCACGCTTATTTGTCCGAAAATTACACTGGTTATAGTCCTCGTGGCTAAAAACAATCGTGGCTAATAGCCACGCTTTTACCATACGTGTTTTCGTTGCTCTTTTAGCCATGGTATTAATAAAAAAACGTGGCTATATATAGCGGCTACCATAGCCACGGTTTTGTCACTTTCTTTATCGTGGCTGCTTTACCCACGGTGGTGCTACTATTTTCTTAGTTGCTATTATAACCACGGTTGTGTCACGAATTCATTTGGTTTACGTAGCCACGATTTAGCCACTGTGTTTTAGTGGCTTTGTAGTAGCCACAGTTTTTTAAAACATTTCGTTTGATTAGTTTTAATTAGCCAATTTTTCATATTAGATATCCATTCAAATTATTAAACATTGCACATTCAATAAACACACAACTTCATATCTATCTATAATCTTTTTTTTTTTTGGACGAATCTATCTATAATCTATCTATCTATTTATCTATAATAATAAAACTGACTTTTCTCTCTCCATAGGCCGCCACGTCAGCGAAGAGGGATGAGCAAATAGAGACACGTGTCGTCACTCTACACCAAGCTTACCATTTTGTTGAACGAAATAAAAACCTGGGCTACATAAGTTACTGATAAATTAACAAGCTCAACCTCTCAAATGATATGCGAAACCCATTAACATAACTCTCTTTCTTCGATAGTATGTGTCTTCTCAGTTCTCATAAATCCCAGTTCTCATAAAGCTTGGCATTAGGTTACAGCATTTCCTATCATCAAGCTCTCTCACACTACGTAAGTTTTAGTTAACCCTTTTCCAGGTTCCATTGATAATCCCGTTTCCACTCCTTCACAAGATTCAATTCTATTTCTTCCTTACAAACACAAACTGCAACCATGGTGTCAACCCATATCCTTCTTTGTGATTTGAAGTCCGTACGTTGTTTTCAGATGGGCGTCTCCTACGTTTCTGGTAGCTACAGACCAGTTCCTTGATTTTGACCATATCTAATTGTTTTCAATATTTACTTTTCATTCAAAAAAACTGCATCATAAACGAGCTCTCGTCAGCCAAAACTGCATCTCCTGAAAGAGTTTGTAACGCTTAGATTAATATTAAAGAAAGTTCGAACCTGTGCCGTTTCACTTAGTCTTAGTTTTATAAATCTTATTATTCTAACAAAATGTTCTAATTGAAAAAATGCAGGAATCATCTACATCTGATATGGTAGAAGAAATATTTTTGACAGCTAAGGCCAAAGTAATGAATAATGTTGCCCTTGAAAACGAAATTATTAAAGCCCCAAAAGTTGGAGACTTGGAGCCAAAGTTTCTAAAGAAGCAAGAAAAATGTGGACAGAAAACGGTTTCTCTAAGTAAGTACTATATAAGTGTTTGTCTATAAGTGAAATTTGGTTTCGGTTATTATATGTCAACACTTATATCTTCTGATCTGCAGTTTACTTATTGATGCACAAGATCAAAACCCATGAAATTTAGTTAATTATGTATTGCCACAGCTCTCCAACTCTACTCACTTTGCAATTTATCATCAATATTAACAGGTATGTGTCATAAGAAGACGCTTCTCAGTATGTTTTGGTTGTTGTTTTGCATAAGAACATAATCTTATGATGATGAAAATTTTACAGCCTCTGGCGACATGTATGCACAACTTTTAGCAAAGGAAGATGGCCATTAATCTGTAAATAACAGAACCGTGGCTACAATATCAGGTATCTTTCTTTGTCCTAATAGATAGATCATTGGCCGAGAGGTGTTGTTGAGACCATTAAAATTGGAACATGCCTAAAATGCAGTTGCTTCCATCAACAAGCTCACCCTCACTTGATTCTTAGCGGCATCAGAGTCTCTACCACTTGTCTCCAGACCTCATTCTTTTCTTATTATTTTCAATAACAGAGGTTTGTTGTTTGATCTCTATTTCAAAAGGTCTTCTTGAAACCATATCAATCCATCTGTGGGCCAACGTTGAGAAATTTGATAGTCTGCATTAGCCTAATACAAATACAGTCGGCATTGCATTGTAAGTTAACAACTTCATATCTGGGCCAACATTGAGAGTTTTTACTGTCTGCGTAGCTCAACAGTCAACACTAATAGACTCTCTATCATATGGTTGAGAGATATAAATGAGAATTAGGTCAACAAGCCTAAGAAGCAAATTTGTTTCTGAGTTTAGCTTAGTCGTTTCGTATAAGCTTCACATAGCTGTGCCTTTCCTCCACTTTCCGGCGATGAATGATTGTGTGTAAATGGTGGAATTCACTTAAAGCTACTCATCACTTCCTCAACTTTTCAGCCTTTCCTGCGTTTTGTGACCCATTTATTTTATTATATATACGAACCAGATGTGAGGACCCCGAAGATTTGGTCGTCTCGCAATCAATCTTT
Source organism: Brassica incana (assembly GCA_945779075.1). Taxonomy (NCBI): domain Eukaryota; kingdom Viridiplantae; phylum Streptophyta; class Magnoliopsida; order Brassicales; family Brassicaceae; genus Brassica; species Brassica incana. The sequence goes on along the minus strand of CALZFW010000023.1, from coordinate 4,200,168 downwards.
TTTTACAAACTATCTCTAAAAGCAGGTACCATAATGACCAATTCTCAACTTCCTCTCTCTCAGTTGAAGGCTGGTCGGTCTAGGACGACGGTTGTCAGACGGCTTCTCTATTTCTGGGAAGCTCGGGATGTGAAGAAAGTAATAGAACTTATGGAGATTGATATAGTTCTGGTAGATGAGGAGGAGTTGCTTCTCCATTGTATTTGTCTTTTCTGTAACTGTTTTCAAAATTATTTTTGTTTGCTAACGCTTCATTGTTTCTAAATGGTTTGCAGTCTGATCCAGGGATCTAGCATACACCCCTTGAACACATTCCACCACTTACTCAGAGAGGGGTCTGTATGAGCTCTGCATTTGATGTTACCAGGAATTAAATATTTGTATTGTACACTCCCATGGTTGACTTATACAATTTGTTCACCTTTAGCTAAATTAATTTTAAGTTTCTCTTTGTCTCGTGTTTTTTAAAAGCATTTGTTAAGTTTTTAAATTCTTTCCACCAGCTTCACAGTTCAGCCAATTCTAAGTTCTGTACGTTACAATTAATTAACTAAGGACAACCAAAAGTCCTACAATGTTCACATTTGACTGAAAGACAACGTTACTAGCCTCTTCATGTGCAACATCCAAACAGAAACAAACAAAATTTGTCAAGAGATAGAAGGTAAAGCGGACACGAAAAGGGTGTGGCTAATATTGTCTACAACGAGTATTCAACAACCTACAGCCTCAGTACGTAAGAACCAACTCTCATAAGTTCCTCCCACCTGCCAAATGCTTGGATGTACTAATGACTCAAAGTTTCTTTTAGGACATTGATTATTCCCCTCATGCTATCTATAAGTTTCAAACAATTTGTGGAGCCCAAAATGCAATGAAACCACCTGCAACATACATTAGTTGATAAATATTCACAAGTACAGGGAGAAGCTCAGATCAAGTATAATCAAGCCCCACTGATTATCTTATCATCAGTCTAGCAACCTAATGAGACATCCCTCTTAAAGTGAGGATTCGCTTCTAAATAAAATCTACTCAACGTCGCTCCAAATGCTAAATAAACTATACGAGAACATATGTGAGCAAGTGAAAAAAGCACACAAACAGAATTCACATATATCACCAGACTCTCACATAGTGACATGCCGAACCACTACATTGATGCCTCCAACATATTTACAATCGTCGCTAATACCGTTCCTCCCAGGGAATAAACGGCCGGTCAGGCCTATCCTTAAAACGGAGCTTTACAACAAATTTATCGGATTACAGATATAAGTCAATTCTCAACAGCCAACGACAATACATCACGCAGCCTCTTCACACCTACACAAAGAAACAATGATTAACCACATATACTCACAAGTAAGCAAAGTGAGCATTACTTTATTCCTAAAAACTAACCTACATAGGAAAGGTGATTTTTTTTTTTTTGGACACAACATAGGAAGGTGATAAAATATAACAAATAACAAAATTAGGACCATCTCATATTCAGCCACAAGAAACAAATCATTCTTCATAGTATCAACATTAACACCAAAAAAGCAACAGACATGTAGGGAATTAGAAAAATTAAGATTCCTTTCATGACTACAATCAGCATCCAAGATTTTAATATGCTATATGCATAGAAAAAGTGTACGATTTCAAAAAAATGTTTCAAATGGATAAAGCAAAGTATATGCTTCACATTTTTTTGTCAGAATTCGGAAGTGTCCATTTGTTGATATTTGAATATACTAGATCACTTATGCATGTTTTGTGGTGTTTCTTCCCAAACTGAATCAGTAAAATAAGCTACATATTTTTTTATCGCTTTTAACCTTTAAGGCATCCTTTTGATGATATATTGAAATATATTCGATCCCTTATGTATGTTATTATATTTTGATTAAAAATATTTGCTTGGTTTTTCTTTAATTAGAGATTCAGTTTACGAAAACAAGCTCACTTTTTACTTAAGATCATTGTGAGTTGATGAGATGTGACTATCCTTTTTTTTTTTTTTTTTTTTGTCACTGGGCGCTCTCTGGAATCCCGGAGGAGTCGAACCCGTGTGCCTTGAGATCCAGTTCACTCTAGTGTTTTACCACTAGGCTATCCATTATCAATATGTAATCCCTTTCAAAATGTAAGAACATATCTTTTTTTTGGGTCAAATGAACATAATATTCAGACAAAGTAACATAAATTCAGACAAAAGGTTATAAATATTATTCTATAAATGGTTAATTAATTTATGCATAAGTTAAAATTCACTTTCTTTACAATAATTTTTGGGACCAATGATGTAGAAAGTGAAATATATTATATCTACGTACTTTTGATAAATATCTTATTTTCTAAGGTGGAAAAATCTAAATTTATATATCTATAATAAAATGTATATTAACAATCAACTATATATTTAAATTATTGTATAAGAAAACCACTAGTATATATATAAAAGATAGTCTTAGGTTCAACATTCATAAAAACTTACATAGACAAGGTTAAGAGTTTTGAGTCTAAAAAGACTATCAAAAGACCTTGTTACAAAAGAGGTTATAAGATAAACAACCAACTTCTAAATGCCATTGGGAGGACTAGGCTGACCAGTTGGTGCTTGAGGCTGATCAGAAGTCTGTCCAGTAGATGCTTGCGGGGGCCTAAGTGTTTGGAGGAGCTGATTGATTGCTTTCCTTGTTGCTGCAAACTCATGCCTCATGTCTGAGACGTCCTGCTTCACCCCAGCAACATCCTGCTTCACCCCAGCAACATCAGCAGTGACATTTTGGAGGCTTGTCTCAAGACCGTCCACACGCATCTCCAGCTCCAGGTTGCGGACAAGACCATTGGGGACGCATCAAGAAGGCACTGCTCCATGTATTGTTCACTGCCCAGTCCGTAAACATATCCCCTCTTACTTTTAGCATTCTGTAAGAGAAATGGAAAAATATTCAAAACCAAGCAAGACCAAACGGAAGCTAACATAAGGCAATTTGATCAACTCAGGTAACACAATCAGCATTGTAAATAAATTGATCATATGTAATGAAATTTTCAAAACATAACAGAACATAAAAAATTCCCGAGAATGAAAATGTTAAGTGATCATACCTTCAGATAAGCTTTGTTTAACACGAGAAGGAGCAGATGATGCACTTGGACTCCCGGACGATCCTTCAGTGTTAGAGAGCTGTGTGGCTTCCATCTCGGCCTGAGTTACCAGTTCTTCAGCATGATAGTCCACAAAAGTCCCATCTGGTCGGGAGTGTGTCTCCCTGGCAAGGGCAGTGTAGGATGGTGGTTCTCCCGAACCAGACGCTTGCATCTGCAAAAAAAACTAAGCCAGCGTTGTTCTTTCCATCTCCATTTTTTTCACCTTTCCCCACCTAAATTTAAAGTCAACATTGGTGATACGGCTTCTCGCAAGCTTCCTTGATGCACCTCTAACCGACAATATGATTTTTTGCTTGGCTGGTTAAACAAATGAAAACCACATACACGATTAGATTGCCAAAACTTTTGCCGGGCTAATATATATTATAGTTGGAGTAACGAAATTTTCCTCCAACCAATATTATATGTACACATCTAAATAACCATTTCTAAATAATGAAATGGATTATCTTATTGACTCTTTGTTAAATGTCCGAGATTTTGATTGAAATCTCTGAAAATATTTTTGTAAACAGACCTCACTTGGAAAATAATCAACAAACAAGAGAAGTCAGATGAAACCCAAAATAATGTGTGTGTGTGTGTGAGTGAGAGAGAGAGAGAGAGAGAGAGAGAGAGAGAGATGCTCAAATTCCGAGCTATCATGAAAATTGAGATGATTATGTATTTTGGGCCAAGAACATGATGGTTGATCAAATCTTATTATGTTTTGTTTGTTCATTAGAGGAATAAAAAAAAGTAGATGCAGAAAGAGAACGATAAAACCCCTAAAAATATAACAAAAATCTTTAAAAATCTTTTTCATATCTCCCTAAATCTAAGAGCATGTTCAACCGTTGCTATATTTATCTCTAAATGATATAATAGAGGAAGAAATATTTTAACCCATCTCTATTTTATCCTTTAAAATATAGATTGTTATTTTTTTAATTTCTCTATTTGTAAAAAAAGAAATAACATTCTTATGTTATATAGTCGTACATTTTTATTTTTTAAAACAATCTTTTAATTCCAAACTTTTATAACTATAACTAAAACAACTATTTTACCGAGAAATACAATTTTTATAAAAATAGAATCACAGTTTTTATTTAACTTTAGTTTAAACAAAGTCATAATTTTATGAAAATCTTGTAAAAATTAAAATTTAATAGGGTTATTTTTCGAATAGCCATTTGATGTAAAAAAAGAGAGGCTATTTTTCAACTTTCATAAATAAAATAAGAACATGTTGTAAAATTAAAAAAAAAAAAATCTTTTGAGAACATTTCTTTGTAAAGACAAATAAAATAATATACTGGAGAGAAACTCATCTCTATTTTAGAGATAAAAATAGAAGAATATATATTTTTGATAAAAAAAAGAGAATTATATCTCTTTTTTTTTTAAATATATCTCAACCTTTTATAATTATTAACTTTATAGTTATTTTAAGAAAATGTTTTAGTTAATGCTTTAAATTTAAAGAAAATTTGGAACACAATCCAATTAATAAAGTTTGTCAAAAATTACATTTCATCATTTCGTGGTTTGTGGACCTTTCTTTAAAAAAAAAAAGAAATCTTACTTTTCCCCCTAATATAGCAAAAATAGAAAACCAAAAATGTCAAGGTAATTACTGATTTCATTGTCTGGATGCCAAACTTGTACTTTTGTAATTGATGGATGTGAAAGACACTTTGCTTTGCTTTCCTTCTCCCACTCAAAATGTTGCGAAAGTTTCTCTGCATTTTAGAGAGAAAGAGAAAGGAATAGTATTTTTTTTCGTTTGTTCTTGGGAGAGAAAAAAAAAAGATGGAGAATTGTGAAACGGATCACGAGGAGGAGGTGGTGGAGAAGATGACGTCATCTCCGACGTCGGAGGCTGTGGATGATGAAGGGTTGGTTTCAAATTCGACGTTGGAGAAAGTTGCTGCAGCGAAGAAGTATATAGAGGACCATTACAACAAACGCATGAGACACATCCAACAGCGTAAAGAAAGGTCATTTGCTGCACATCATCTGTTTGTTAATATTCCCAAGAGAACAATAAAATAGCAATCTGAATTTGTCATTTCTTTTTGAGTTGCAGGCGTTTGGTGCTAGAACAAAAGATAGCATCTTTAGATGTATCGGAGAAAGAGCAACTCGAGTTGCTTGAGGATTTGCAGAGGAAAGAGACAGAGTATACTAGGCTAATGAGGAACAGGCTATGCGTTGATGATTTTGATCTTCTCAGTATTATTGGTAGAGGAGCTTTCGGTGAGGTTAGTCTTTTTGTGTGTGTTTTATGTAGAAATTAGACGCACTTTGGTTGTTTTGTAAATGTGGTATCTTTTTTAGGTAAGACTATGCCGTGAGAAAAAGACAGGCAACATTTACGCGATGAAGAAGCTGAGGAAGTCTGAAATGCTTAGTAGGGGGCAAGTGAGAGTCTTACAATGATCTCATTTCGCTCTTTGTTTTACATTATATGCATACAAGTCTCAGATACCCTTTTTGGTTGTTGGTTCTAAAATAGGTTGAACATGTTAGATCTGAGAGGAACTTGCTAGCTGAAGTTGCTAGTGACTGTATTGTGAAGCTTTATTATTCGTTCCAAGATCCAGAATACTTGTACCTCATCATGGAGTATTTGTCCGGTGGTGATGTGATGACTTTGCTTATGAGGGAAGAGACTTTGACTGAGACCGTGGCTCGCTTTTACATTGCACAAAGCGTTTTGGCTATTGAGTCGATACATGAACATAACTATGTTCACAGGTTGGCGTAACTTTGCTCATTAAGATGAATACAGTGTTAAACTGGATGTATACATATTGAAGGTAGATCTTTTGTAGGGATATAAAACCAGACAACCTTTTGTTGGACAAGAATGGTCATATGAAGCTGTCAGATTTTGGTCTTTGTAAGCCTCTCGACTGTAGACATATATCGGCTATGAAAGTAAATGAACCTTTGAATGATGAGAATACGAATGAATCAATCGAATGTGATGAGCACTGCTCGATAGGACGCCGTGGAAGGCGCTGGAGAAGTCCGTTGGAACAGCTGCAACATTGGCAGATACACAGAAGAAAGCTGGTATAGAAAGAACTCTGTTTTCAGCCTTGATTTTATGATAGTATCTTTTTATCACATTTGGGGTGTGCTTTAAACTGCTCCTTTTGGATTTATGTCTTCTGGATTCGAAACAGGCTTATTCAACTGTTGGTACCCCTGATTACATTGCCCCTGAAGTGTTGCTGAAGAAGGGATACGGTGTAGAATGTGACTGGTAAGTCACCCAAAATATTCCATATATAACTGTTGTTTCAGAATCAGCTTGTTATCTTTTTCTTCCTGCTTCATTTCTTAAGGAGCAGCTACCAGTTGATCGACACGTTTCTAGTTTCGTTCATCTACTCACTACACATTCATTTGACTACAGGTGGTCTTTGGGAGCCATTATGTATGAGATGCTCGTCGGTTATCCCCCATTTTACTCTGATGACCCTGTAACAACTTGTAGAAAGGTCTCTTTGCTACAAATTACAATAGTTTTCACTTTTTTCTTTATCTAATTTGCAATTTTTTTCTTTTTCTTAAAAGGATACTATTGATGCTGAGATAGTTATAGATAGAAGAAGTGTTTAATACTTCCGAACATGTTTGCGTTGCTCTGTTATTGTCACACCTTTTCTCTTTCTCCTACACAAATTGACCATTCTTTTCCATTATCCCTATGTTTTGCATGATGGATTTTAGATTGTGGGATGGAGAACTCATTTGGTATTCCCCGAGGATGCAAGGTTGACACCTGAGGCACGAGATCTCATTTGTAGCTTGCTCTGTGATTCTGAGCATAGGCTTGGTTCTCATGGAGCTGGAGCCGAGCAAATCAAAGTATGGAGACACAATATAACAAACATTGTTTCGTCTCCTTTTGTCTTTATCTTTATCATTTTGTTAACAAAACAATACACGTATAGGCTCATCCTTGGTTCAAAGATGTTGAATGGGAAAATCTATACGAGATGGATGCAGCTTTCAAGCCAGTTGTCAATGGAGAACTTGATACCCAGAATTTTATGAAGTTTGATGAGGTAACAAAAACCACCATCTCAAGGTTTATAAAGTTCTCATTCTATCTTTCAGTGGCCTGGCCGCATCACTATCATTTTCTGGTTCTTCCTTAGGTGGACTGTCCAAAACCAACAAGAACTGGATCTGGACCGTCATGGAAGGTACCGCAGTTCTAAGGAAAATCTTATTTTCTTATTCCGAGTCTCTTGCTCTCTACTTATTAATCTATCTACTGGACCTTTGTATTTTTCTTGTAGGTGAGCATAACCCCTCAAAACATCAACTTTGTGGGATATACATACAGAAACTTTGACGCTGTCCGTTCTCGCCGTTCTTTAGGTGCAACTCTTCTTCTTTGCGTCTTTGTTAACACCATTTCTCTTCTGCATTGTCGCTTCTCCTAGTTTATTGAAAAATATGAATATGCAGATATCAAAGGAAGCATTTCGCCACCACGTTCATCAACTGACTCCACCCTAAGTAAGCCTTGTTAATTAGCACTTGCATGTTTCCCTCTTCTTCATTGCAAACAAAATAATATGCTCTGGACTACATTTCCATGCCTTAACTTCATCTTAAATCTCAGGTGACTCTGCAATCGATTACGCAAAGCTCTCTATAGATCCACAACAGTGACTCAATGCAAGTCATCTTCTTCTTCTACTACAAAACATTCCTCTGCAACTTTTATATGTTTCTTGATCCATTGATTTTTTTTATTCTTTTAAATGTACAGACATAACTGCGTGCAGCTGCATAGAGAAGAGAAGATATTGAGGAAATTCTCTTTTTCCGCAGCTGCTTTTTTATCTGCCAGATCTGGCCGTTCATTTATTATTTCTTGCACGGCCAGTTTAACTTGTGGCAGTTCCAGCCGTTTATTTCCCGCCATTCTTAATTATTGTTAGCAACATCCAAAACCTGTTTTTTAAAACATTTTTTTTTTAATTTGACTTTGCGGCTATTTGATCATCTTCCTTTCCGCTTTTTTTGTAAATATTGTTATGCTCTTGTTAATAAATTTATGGCTTCATTTCAAATCTGATTAGTGACAGATGATAGGAAAACTTTTATTACATTTTGTAATTTATAACAGATATCAGATGTATGCTCATTTGAATCTTTATCTACTCAAATATTTTTAGTGAAAGATGCCTTTGAGCGCACGCTCTTTCTCATTCTCCTTCAGTAAAGTTTCTGCTTTGCTTTAAGGCTTTAAGACTCGGTCATCTAGAGGTCTCCCATCCCCTCCTCTTTTCCATCGGATCTTGCTCTCAACCACCTAAGTAGAAGCCGCGGCTTTAACTGGAAGCCTTCTCTGAGATCTGGAAGGTTCCTGAAGTGGCAAACCTCGATGATAAGGTCGAGTCAGGACCTTCCTGGTGGTTTGTCGGATCCTCCGACTCAATTTCTCTGTTTGAGGACACTGAAGTAGGAAGCTGGAGTCTGCTTTTCTCCATCTTTATTAAATAAGTTTCCCTTTCCAACAAAGTGATGTCAGAACTAAGATTCTTTTAAAGATAACAAGTAATGGTGTTCCCTTCCAAGTTCCGATGCTCACAAAGACCAACTATGACAATTGGAGTATAAGGATGATGTCTATCTAAGAGCGCATGATGTGTAGAAGATAGTTGTGAAAGACTTCACTGAAACGGAGAATGATGATGGTCTATCTCAAACTCAAAAGATGGTTTGAGATTCCCAAAAAAAAGAGACAAGAAGTCTCTCTATCTAATATATCAAAGATTAGATGAAGACACATTTGATAAGGTTTCTGGAGTAAAGACGTATAAAGAAGCATGGGAGAAGCTTCAGATCTCTTACAAGGAAAATAACAAGTTAAGAAGGTAAGTCTTAAACTCTAAGAGGAGATTTTGAAGATTTGCAAATAAATGAAACTGAATTCATCTCGGATTAATTTTGAAGAGTCTACGGTCACTAATAACCTAAAAAAAAATGGTGGGAAGTTATATGAGGTGAGAATCATGGAGAAAGTTCTTAGATCGTTGGATCCAAAATTTGAGCATATTGTAAACGTGATTGAAAAAACAAAAGACTTGGAAACTGTAACGATGGAGCAACTTGTTGGATCACTACTGAAAAGGAGAAGAAGAAGAATTAAAGAAGATATCGTATAGCAATTTCTTAAAATATGAATTGATCATAAGGAAGAAAACAGATTCTGGATGTTTATGAGGTCTTTATGATCTCCCCCTAAATTTAATTGAATGAAGTTGTTGTGTTTCAAAAAAAAGAAAAAAAAAACTCAGTTTGGACAAGGACCCATCTCCCACATCTTATTTAACAAGCCCATCTGTTTCCGGATATGACCTGATTCACATAGACCATGTAAAAGATGATTGTGCATGACCAAACCTGCAACAAACCCACTCTGTATCATTAAATCAAAACTACGGCGAAACCTCTATAAATTAATAATGTTGGGACTTACACCAAAACTATAATTTTTTTATTAATTTATAGAGATATTAATTTATCGATATACTAACTGAACCAAAAACTCGATTTGAGAGTATAAAATTATATTATTTTATAGAGATTTTTAGTATATATTAATTTATAGAATATTAATTTAAAGAGTATACTGATCACTCACCGAGAGCACTGTAGCTCAGTGCTTCTGACGCAGCCCGCAGAGTAATCCTTCAAGTCCCAGTCTTTTTGCGACACGGGCCTAAACCCTTGAGGGCACTGGCAAAAAGGCTGTGACTTATCGTTGCAAATCCCAAAGGAGCCACAGTAAGCATGCACTTGGCATTGTTGCCGAAGCTGAGACCAGAACAGGTTCCACTGGTTGTTGTTGTTCAGCCAAGTGAACTGCTTGATCTGTCCCGAGACGTCCATGGCGAATCTCGAGACGTTCGCGTGGTTGTAGAGGGAATAAGTGAAGTACGACTCCGTTTCGTCGGAGAAGAAGCTGAAGTTGTAGATGTACTGTATGTTTTCCCTGCGCAGACTATAAAGTCAAAATGTATCTGCAGACAAGATTGTTCTGAAAATTTGCATAAAAATATATACCAAAAGAATATTACAAGTAGTATAAACAGAAAATCAGACGTAGATAGACATACAAGTAGCTAAAAATAACAACGGCCGGTTTTATGACCTAAGTTCCTCACTCCCCAAGTAACCCTTTAGGACATCCATGACAGCTCCAAAATCCGCCTTCACTTCAACCGGCGGATTCGAGAACCGGCAAGCCATATCCGGTATGGCTTTTGAGTGGTAATCGATCTTAGCCTGAGTGAATTTCAACCCGTGAGCAGTACTCACCACCACGGTCCGATCAGTCGGTGCAATCACCCCTTGGCTCCTCAATTTAAACAGAGCCGTCAGTGCAACACCAGTGTGCGGACACACAAACATCCCAGTCGAATCAGCCTGAGCCATCGCATCCATAAGCTCCTCTTCCGTGGCTTCTTCCACAATACCGTCGCAGTTTCTAAGCGCATACACCGCCCTGTCTATCGAAACCGGATCACCAATCTGAATCGCGGAGGCGAAAGTAGCATTCGCCTTAACCGGTTTGAACTCCTTCCACCCTGACTTGTAATGCAAGTAAAGCGGATTCGCGTTAGCCGGCCTGCGCGCAAACCAGCCTAGGGATCCTATCGACGAGCCCCAGGTCTTGACACATTTTAAAACCCTTGTAAAACGCGTAGATGTTACCGAGATTGCCTCCGGGAACAATCACCCAATCAGGAACTTGCCAGTTAAACTGCTGAAGAATCTCTATAGCTGCTGTCTTCTGCCCTTCTAACCTCAAACTATTCAACGAGTTAGCTAAATAAATCGGTAACTCGGAGGTAATCTCTCTAATCAGCTTCATACATCCGTCGAAATCGGTGTCGATGCTCAGGACAAACGCACCGTTAGCTATGGGTTGAACCAGCTGCGCCATGGAGATTTTGTTCGCCGGTAAGATCACAATCGAAGGGATCCCCGCGGAGGCGCAGTAAGCGGAAAGAGCGGCGGAAGTGTCTCCGGTGGAAGCGCATCCGACTCCGACCACCGGTTTATTCATCTTCCTTAGACGGTTGACTTGGCTGACCAGCACAGTCATGCCGAGATCTTTGAAGCTTCCCGTGTGGCTGATTCCACAGTGTTTCACCCACAAGTCGTTCATCCCGAGGAACGTTTTGCCGAACCTCTCGGCCCAGAAGAGGTTCGAGTTTCCTTCGAAAGCCGAAACGATGTCGTCGTCGTCGATCTCGGGGAGCACCCACTCTTTCTTGGACCAGACTCCGGAGCCGTAGGGCCACTTGGTTTTCCCCACGCGGGAGTCGAAGAGGTTGCGCCAGTAAGCTCCGTCGTGGCTCCTCAGGGCGTCGAGGTCGTGCTGGACGTCGAGCAGGCCGCCGGATTCGCTGCGGTAGACGACTTCGTCGAGGGAGTAGGACTCGGTGGAGCCGGGGGGAGCGTTGAACGGGACGTATCTGGCGGAGAAAGGATTCGCGGAGGCGGAGCGGTGGCGGCGAGCTTCGTCGCGGATGTTGTCTTCGGTTCGAGTAGGCTTTACGGTCGGAGATGAAGATGAAGAAGCACCGTTGCTGCTGCCGTCGGTGGAGGAGACGATGGCGTGACGGGGGAGGGTTGGTGGACGACGGTGGACGACGGTGGAGAGAGTGTTGATTAGGGAGGTTGAAGGAGAAGAGAGAGGAACTGGAGAAAGAGCATGACGTCATGTTTGAGAGAGAGATGGGAGAAGTGAAAGGCGGGTAGTGTTTGTGGCGGCACGATAGAGAGAAGGAAGAGCCAAGTTAAGCTCAACAGGTCTTAACGGTTTAGCTGTAACTGATCCTGACGTGTTAATTTGTGGGACCTAGCCGTCCAAGAACCATTTGTATATATGGAATATACCCCCAAGTTTAAACATGTGTTTTGTCGTAATTAACGAGTACAAATAATAGTTGCAACTTGCAAATGGCACAAAAGATTGGATAATCCATTTCTATTCTTTTCAGAAGTAAGTTGATAAAAAAAATACAATTTGTTATAAAAAAAAAGAGTGTTCAGTTAAACGTTTGGAATATGATTTGATTAACCCCTACAAATAAACAATTTGGACTTGGAGTAACAATAGGAGGAACAGTTTGAATCGGTGTAGCATTCCTTAGAGGATCAGCACCATATGCCACAGAACTACCCCTTGAGGAAACGACCTTCTCCTGAGGCGCTTTAGAATGTTAAAACTGAGTCCATTATTTCATTTTAGAAATTAGAACTATTTATAAGTTTTCCTCTATACATTCTTTTTGGTTAAGATATATCACTCTATGTTTTAAGACTACTTTTGTTCTAGAAAGATTAATCTTACAATTCTGTGTGTAAGGATAACGTTTTTTTAAACAACAATCATTACATGTGACTAGTTTTGTCTATTTTTTTAACACGGCTGAGGTATATATAGACACAAAACTAATGAGTAATGACCTAACATACAGAATGAGAAATCAAAAGAGTTACATATTAAACATGGATATCATTCAAGTCATGTAAACATCACACTAAACATAAGAAGTCATTAAGCAATACAAAACCTACGACCAGAAACAACAACAGCCTATACATTGAGTAAGAGAGAAAAGAGACTGAGATTCATAAGGGGCTAAGCGGATGGTATGCTGGAGAAGGAGAAACCTTTATATCCTTTGTAAGCGTAATATGCAATCCGTGTATAGTAAAACCCCGGGATAAACACAAGACACCCTAGGACAATGAAGAAGACACCTGTTTCACCGCCAACAATCAGACAACAATATCATTAAAAATGAGAATAGTGAGAGTCTTTGGTAATACTTAGCCCAATAATTGTTTTTGAAACAGAACAAGAAAAAGGCAATATCTTTGTTTTACAATTCTACAACCCAATTGATGTATACACTTCCTCCAGTATTTTTGTCTAAATGCGAAAAAGTAAGAAAAATGCCAAGAACAAGCTACTCTTAAATCTTAATTGATGAGTAAATGAGATACAAGTGACCGAGTCTTGCATTGATAAGAATCTGATAACATAGCAGCAAAGAGATGTGTAAAATGCATAAGCAATAACTTCCAGGCAAGCAGAGAAGATCACTATGTATATTTGCAACAAACACAGCAAAGCTTCTAGAAACTTGTTAGAGAGAGAGAGAGAGAGTCAGCTAATTATAGAAACCCTAATTCTTCAAGAAAGTACATTCATCAAACACACAGGACTAAGTAATCAATCACCCAGAATTATCTCAACTCTAAGCTACTTTTTGATTAACAAGAACCGTCTCTGACACTAGCTAATCACGAGCGAGGTGAATCGTACCGTGGCCTCGATCACCGCCAACGCGGTTGTACGCCATGAAGAAACCGGAGACGATTCCGAACAAGAGGAGGGCCACCGCGAGTGAGATCTCCTTCACCGGCGGTCGATTACTGACGGTGTACGAAGTCCCAATCATTAGGTCCTCGTCCGAGATCGAGAACGCGTGGTCTACGTAAGCCATTGAATAGCTACTTCGAATCAACTTCACCACAGCGATGCCGATTATTGGGATGCTGAAGATCGGAAGCTCGAAGACGACGGAGATTGATGATAGTTTTCGTTAAAGCAGCCAAAATCTCGCCGGATTAGTTATCTAGACAACAAGTACGTGTCGTTTAATTTCCATCTTGAAACGGCAAGACGTCCGAAGTAAGAAATACTCCCTCCGTTTCAAAAAGATATTGATACATATTTTAGATTTTTTCACACATATTAAGAAAACAAATTAAAACTTTACTGTAAATGCACTGTGTTTTATAAATAACAATTTCCCATAACTTTTAGCCAATAAAAATCCAATAAACACCATTAACTTTTTTGAAATTTATAATTTTTCATTAAATAATACATTGAAAAGGTAAAAAATATATCTTTTAAAACAAATTTTTTTTCTAGAAAGTGGATCTTTCCGAAACGGAGGGAGTATAAAAAAGATAGAAGTTTTTTTTTGTCATTTTAAATCTTTGGCATTTACACATGTTTTAAACAAACAATTTTTTTCACTAACATTTCTAACATAAAAATAATAACTTTGACATATCTAAATCTCGTATATTCCTTTCCGCCAGAAATCGATAATGAAAGATGATGTGGCAAAAAGTAATAATTTGGCAAAATGACTAAGTAAATAGCGATTATGTGTAATTTATTTTTTTGAATATTATTCTAATTTATTTTTAATAAGAATTAAATTAAAATAAACTTTTTAAAAATTTATAAATCTATATATATATAAGTTTGAAAGTTTTAAGGTTAATAAAACTGTAAAATTAACAAAAAACCAAAAGTTTGAAGATTTTTTTTTTTTAAATATAAGATGTCATGCTATCAAATTAACAGACATGAAGAAGAAGAAAATATATATAATTGGAATTTAAAAACAGTGAACATGAATTATTATAGTATAACATTTTCTAGATGACAAAAATATCAAATTGGATAAGTATATCGGTTGTAGGTGAGCAGTCCTTGTCTAATTATATAATTTCGACATGATTTTGAATTTTAATTATATATATAATTTTATAGCATAACATCTTATGCTTTTCAAAAAATATATATTCATTTTTGATTATTTAGTTTTTTAGTTTATAAATTTTTTAATTATAAATATAATTTTAATAACTTTTATTTTATTTTTATTTAGTATATTAATTGAAGATAAATTTTCAAAACAATTTCTTAAAAATTACATGTCATCGTTAATTATTTATCTCGCCAAATCATCACTTTGTGACACATCATACTTTTATGTCATCAGATTTTGGCAGAAAAAGAAATTCAAGGTTTAATATGTTAAATTTTCTATTTGGATAGTTAGAAATATTAGTAAAAATAGTTCAAATTTTAAAGTGCTTGTAAGCTTTAGTATGAAAGATTAAAATGTGATTTTCCCATTAGTTTATCTTTTTATGACATTATCGTTATTAGGGGTTGGGATCAAATTTTCAAATTTATTTCTTTGGTTTTATTCGAGTTTGACATACTTTTGAGTCATGTTCCACGAAAATAAATTATGATTCTGTTTAAAATCTGTTTATATCCAAACTCATTTTGAATTAACAATATTCCAGTTCTTATATTTTAAAATATAGTTATTTTTAACGATTTTAGATATAGTTTTTATTTAGGTTTTAAATACTATTTTCGAATACTAATTCATGATAAGAATGTGATGCATATGATATTGGTATAGATGTTGTCTTGATGCAAGAAAGGAAGCTCGTTACTTTCTTCATTGAGAAATTAGGTGAGCAATCTTAAACCACCTAACGTGTGACAAATGAGCTTTGGTTCGAGATTTGCAAATTTGGCAACACTATTTTTGGCGTAAGGAATTTGTCATCCACAAGGATCATGAGTCTTTCAAACATTTTAAAAGCCTAGCAAAAGCTGAACAAAAGACATGCTAGGCGGGTTAAGTTCATAGAAGCATTTTTTTATGTCATCCGCTACCAAAAACATTGTGGCTGATACACTCTCTAGAAAATATGTTCTCTTTTCCACTCTCAATGTTGAGTTGTTGGGGTTTGAAAAAAATCAAAACTTACTATAAGAATGATATGAATTTCAAAGAGGTGTACCAATCTTGTGAAAAGTTTTCTCATAGCAAGTATTATAAGTTGGATGACTAGTCTTTTTTTAAACCCGTTTGTGTGTACTTAACAGATCCTTGAAAGAATTGTTGTCAGAAAAACCCATGGAGGAGGTCTCATGTGTCATTTTTGATGTGACCAAGACGTTGGAAGCTTTGATGGAATATTTTTCTTTTGGCCGTATATGAGAAAATATGTGGAAAGAATTTGTGGGCGATGCACTACTTGCAAACTTGCCTTATAGTTCAATCACAACGTAAGTACCATTCTTTGTCTATACCTTATGAACCTTGGATTGGTATGTCGATGGATTTTGTGTTAGGATTACCTAGAACTAAGAAAATAAGAGATTCAATCTTTGTTGTGGTCCAATAGGTATTCGAAAATGGCTTAATTCATTGTTTGTCATAGAACGGATGATGGCTTAAATTGTTCTTTAGAGAAATTGTACGTTTGCATAGCATTTCTAGGACAATTGTTTTTGATAAAGACACCAAATTTCATGTTCAAAAAAAGTGTTCAAAAAAAGACACCAAATTTCTTAAGTCATTTTTGGAGAATAGTTTGATCTAAATAGAATTATAAAAGTAGAATTATATAAGAGTTCTTTTTAGAAATCAGAATATATATATATATATATATATATATGTGTGTGTTGTTATAAAATATATTTAATATTTAAGATATCAAGAACTATCAGTGGTAAGAATGTTGGTATAGATGTTTTCTTGATGCAAGAAAGTAAGCTCGTTACTTTCTTCATTGAGAAATTAGGTGAGCAATTTTAAACTACCTAACGTGTGACAATGAGTTGTATGCTTTGGTTCGAGTTTTGCAAATTTGGCAACACTATTTTTGGCGTAAGGAATTTGTCATCCACAAGGATCATGAGTCTTTCAAACATTTTAAAGGCCAGCAAAAAGCTGAACAAAAGACATGCTAGGTGGGTTACGTTCATAGAAGCATTTTCTTATGTCATCCGCTACCAAAAACATTGGGTGATGATTATCGGTGAATTTATCTACGGTTTGTGGCTGCCATTGTCAAGTTTATGAATTACTCTACACAACTTCTTTGTATTGATTATATAAAGATAGAGAGAGCTATTTTGATTTCATATCAAACTTGTAGTCTCTGTATTGACTTTCAAATGTTTTCTTGTTAACATTTGTCTTTGCAGCCTGAATAATCTTCATCTAAGGTAAAAGTGTCAAAGCTTCACAAGAGAAAGCATCAGATGACTGCGTGCGTTATTCATGGACATGAAGCACAAGGAGACAGAGCCAGCAGAGAGACGTTCAAAAGGATTGCTCACTAAAGCCGACACACAAGCTAAATACGGATGGTGACTTGCTCTTGTTTCTCTCAATCTTGTGACATTGGCAACTGACTTTCTGTAACTCATTTCCTTGTATGAATGAATCTACTCTCAGCAGAATGCTTTGATTGTATCACAAGCTGTTTATAAGGGCTTTATCGATTTGTAAATAATTCTCAGATTTAATCCAGAGTCTGTCCTTGAATACAAACGATCTATTCACTACTGTTTTGGGAGCTAACATTCTAATCAAATCAAATCTCTTATATAGGATTTTTAATATCCTGAAGTTTGGCAAGTGGTACAAAACTCATGTGCGTTTTAACAAAAAAAGATTCTTAACTACCTGTCTAGTTTCTAGAGTCTCTGATCCAGAAGAAGCATATGCATCTGATGTGGCTAAGCTTGCGTTCATAAAGATTTTCATTTATGTAATCTGCTTCGACAATTTGGTCCTATCTTCCGCGTTTTGGCGTCTGAACGAGGTCTAAGCTGCAGTGGAAAGCGACCATTCAGTTTTAGATCCTTGATGAGAGTCCAGAAGATCGAAAATACTGGATATAAATCCGTGATCAAGGAAGATAATAGGGGCACAGGGAAAGACAACAAACCATCTTGATGTACTTGAGTTGTTTCAGGATCTCATCTGTTTCCAGTTCCTGAGGAGAAGAACAGAAGATGCATTTGTCTTACCTTTTAGGCTTTTAATGTATTCATTAGGAGTATGTAGAGAATCTGTCTTAAAAGACTCGATGACATTTTCATGGAATAAGATGAATATGTATATGAAAAAGTACTTTGTAAGAGAGTTTCTGAACCTGAGGGACGGCACAATCAGCATGTGATGGATCCCAAAAGACGCAGCAGAAGCATTCCCAGTCGTTGGTCTGTACCTCTGAGCGAGGAGCCCTGTGTAGAGCAATTCATTTTACACCAATGTCAACAGTTACTGATATGAGACAAATGATAGATGGCGAGATACAGGAAAGAAAAGAGGATGAGCCAAGAATTAAAAAAAATCATGTTACCTACGCCACTTTCCGCAAATATCTCCATTACTATCCTCCTCTCTACATTGGAGCCAATTTACTGGAGAAGGTGGTTTCTTACCATTCTTGGCCTTATTGAGATCCTGCAAAGAGAGTAAGGATGACAACTTAACTCTATGGCAACGTAAACGCACATTATTTATCCACTAACTGGGAGCTTACATGCATATATTCAGACTGATCAATCTCCAGGGGTTCACCAACAAAAGAAGTATCACTGCATTAAAGATCAAAATATATTTTTTATGTCAACCAGATCAGACAAAGGTCACTCACAATAGGACTCACAGATGCAAAGGACTGGTGATAGTTGGAAGTTAAATTACCTCATGGTTGGACCTGACCAGTCTGGAACATCCGCTTGAAACTCTTTTCCTACACTAACTCCTATAACAAATGGTTCTGAAACTCTCCATTCCGTTCCCGTGATATTCTCCCCTTAATCTTTGTCCTTGATGACTTCTCTGTCAAACAAGATCGACAGAGCCAGTCATCAATCTCTGCAACCTCTTTCATTCGAACACCGCAGCACCTCGTATGATATGCTTCTTCACACTCATCACAAATCAACATCTTCTCCACAGTTCCTGCCTTATCACAACGTTTGCACCGTCTGAAAGGGCTGCTACTACTACCGTCTGTATCTGAGTCAGAATCATTTTCTCCAGTTTTACTGGATTGTGACGAGCAGCTGTCATTTGTTCCATTAGAAGAAGATGTCACTTCGGTAGCTTGAGTATTGTCTGTAATACTATTTTCTCTAGGCTTCTTCCGTGTATACACTAGAAAGCCATTAACCCGAGCACCATTAGATTTCCCTCTCTGCTTCTTCCGGCTATACACAAGTAAGCCATCAGATGTATCACCATTAGATTTCACTAGCTGCTTGGTTTGGCTGTAAACAGGTCCATGGCCACTATTCTTGATTTCTCCAGGGTTAACTATATGCCCCATTTGGCTATACTCAGAAGAGTGAGCTTGATCACCGCTTATCTTGGTTCCTCCAGAGACATGTTTGCTAATACTACAACTATTAGAGTTTACTCCACCTTTCTTTCTGCTGGTATACACGAGACAATTATCTAATCGAGTTCTTATTCTCTTGGTTTCTCCACAGTCGTGCACAGAGTTAAAAACATCATTAGCTCCTATTGTAGGAACACAACTGGTTATGCCTCTTTTTTCCTTCCGGCTATAAACAAGACAGTTGTTGAAGCGATGTTTCCCTTTTATGCTTTCTCCAGTGTTATAAACTGGGACAACAGAGTCATCAAGTGAATCATCCTGTTTCTTGCACTTTCCTGGGTTATTATCCTCAGTACCTCCAGGTCTCAGGCTTCTCTTCCTTCGAGTATACACAAGTGAAGTCAGGGCCTTTTCCGGACAACTTGCTTGAAGTTTCGAATGTTCTAATTTATCAAGATTCATTGCATCAGGGACTGGAAAAGCTTCAAGAAAGCTTACTTGAGACTCATCGGGAGGTTTGTGGATCATCTGATAAGTTTCAGCAAGCGACATCCAGTTAAAAGCAGCAGATGGGTCTTGATACTCAGATGCGTTCAGTAGAGTTGTTTCAACGGAAGCGCTGAACGAACCTTCCACCAACATGTTTGCCTGAGAAACCCAAAAAGTATCTGAAAGCACATCACTTCTTGGTCAACAACTTCTTCATGAAGTCCCTTCGCAAAACCAATATCACTGTCTTTCGAAAACAAAAAAAAATGGAACATAAGTCAATATGCAAGAAAACAAAGTTACATGATTACCATAACAGATACAATAAGTTCTCTTAGTACACCACCAAAGGGTTGCTCTTACTTGAATATTTTTTGTGGTATTGAATTCTAAAACCCACATATATTTCTCTAACAATAAAGTGCAAACTTCCCACCCAGAAAAAAAAAGAAGTTTAATCCAGATGCTATTCAAATCCAAAATACCAGCATCCAAGTTTAGAAAACCACAAAGTTTCGGATCTAACTTGACTCAAATCTGGAAACCCGTGCCATTCTATAACAAAGCTACCACATGGATTATATGCACTTTTGATTCAAGGTAAGCAAAATCTAAAACCAGCAGGTACCATAAGCAGATTTCTCTTCTATGTACAATTTCTGATGTTTTCAGGCACCCTTAAGCCTGAGAAGTTTCACAACAAAACATACTACCTTCTTATGGAAACCCTAGACCAAAATCAAACAGGCACAAGCAAAACCACCGGAGACTAAAACACCAAAAATCAAAATTCCAGTAATCCACAAACGTTCATATACACAAACAAGTTTCTTGCAGGGAGAACACAAAAACAAAAAGCAATCGCATGTACCAGAGATGACTACCAGAGACGCTTTTTGGGATTCTCCTAGTTGTGGTAACCTTCGTCTGCACTTATTATTATGCCCCTATCACGCAGGCTGCCCCCTCTCCCTCTCTCTCTCCTTTCTCTAATCGCTCTCTCTCTCTATCTCTATCTCTCTGTGCCAAACAACTGTCTTCTGATTTTTCTTTGAGTCTTTGTTTTCATATATAAAGCTTCAAAAATCTGATTTATATAGAGAGTTTCACCGCTCAGATATTTTTTTGCTTGTGTTAAAAGTGTCTTGTCTTCTAAATTTATTGCATTCTAATCCTGAATCAAATGTCACACAATTCAATATTTTATTGTTTAGAAACAAAGTTTAAAAGCAAATAAGAATGAATGGAATCACACTGAACCTTATATACACACATACATAGTGTTGAGCTGTAAAAAGTTACATGTGTCCTTGGACTTCATAACAGCACCAAACTACATCTGATCCTGCAACATAACACCTATTGAATCCTAAACAATAACAATACTTGCCTATGCAATTACTAGACTTTCTGATCTTCAGGTCCAAATAAAGCGTCTCTCTCTTAACGCTTCAGAATCCTCCTCCTCTTGCGTCTTTGTCTTCTACAAGTTGCTTAAGCTTGTCAACGGCCTAAAACTCGATAATGACAAAGATGTGACCATTTCGTAATTGCAAAAAGGATGTGCTTACTAATGCCAGTGGTCAGATATAGCACAAGGCACAAGCAGTACTGTATCATTACTTTTTAACTTCTTCTTTTTTTGACATACACCTAAGAGTTTAAAAAAGAAGAAAAAACTAGCTGTGTTACTACTGTGTCTTATAATCTGCAACTAAATGAAGAAAAAGAGTCACTTGCCTGCTGGAAGCAGCACTCTCGTTTGCAGAATGCCTTAAAGAGTACTGTGACCGTTTAACGGAAACCTTTTTAGAGCCCATCTTCTTACTCCTTAATGTCAGATGTTGTTCCACCATTTGCTGACCTGACTTGAAGGATATGATTACCAATAAGAAACCAACACTGACAAAGCAATGTCTATTAGCTATTTGAATGATGCTGACACAATCTAGCATTGGATGCTGGACTCCTATACCCAATTGAAAACAGTTGCTTTTTCTCACATACTATCTTTGGTTCAAAATCAAACTCTAATGAAGCTACTAATACATTATGCAAGCAGTCTCTAGACCAAGTGATATAACCCTCCATTCCTCTACCTACTTTTTCACATAGTCGCAGGTGTGCTCTTGTAAAAGACACCTTTTTCCCAATACCTCTCGACAGACAAGGGAAGTTATAAGATAAAACTGCTTTACTAATAGTGAACCAAACCACTATTATTGTACCCTACGGAGAGAAGAAAAGCAGCTCTTTCAAATCCACTCAACCCTATGGAACCGTAAATCACATGCTTTATCCACTAAATTAGGAGCTTATATGCATTGCATTGAGATCCAAATATCTTTGTATGTCAACCAAACCAAACCAAGACCACTCATTTTGCAAGTTTGGTGAAATGAGCACACCTGCTTGGTTGAATTGTTGGACCTGACCAGCCTGGCACATCCGCTTGGAACACTTTTTGAATTCCTATTAGAAAATGGTACTGTAACTCTCCATTTCCGCTCCCGTTGTCATCAATCTCCGCGCAGCAGTTTGTATGATATTGCTTCTTCAGATTCATCACAAATTAGCAGCATCTGTTGGACACTTCCTGGCTTATCACAATGTTTGCACTGTGTGAAAGGCTGCTGCTACCGTCTGTATCCGTTTCCTCCAGTTTTACTGGAACCTGAAGCAAGTTCAGAACAGGCTTTCGATGATCAGTTGCTGTCGTTTGCTCCACCAGAAGAACATGTCACGGTAACTTGGGTAACATCTATAAATTCTAGATCACTGCACATGCACTTGTTCAACATGAGAATTACCATTTGCACTTCTATGGCGCTAAAAGAGCATAACTGACAATAGAAAGTTGATCATAATTTTTCTTGCTCTCTCTTGGGTCATCTTGTCGAAATAAGTAGTTACCTGCATATCCAAAACACTAAAACGCATCAGATTCCTCACCAAAACACCGTCAGTAAAGATTTATATGTAAGAGCAGGTTACCTCAAGTTTGACCGCCTGGCGTCTGCTAGGTTTTTTTATTCACAGTCAAAAGAAAGCAAAACAATATCTTTTGATTATTTAGCTTCAGTTCTTTTACGAAAAAAGCTGTGTGTTGTGACTTGTCATAACTAACGAAGCGAACAGACTATTGTTTGAATTGGTTAAGACTCTAGAACTGATTCATCATTTCTTTAACGAAAGCAGAATTTACATGAAACCAGTTTTGCGCTGTTATAAAAACCAAGCTGGCATCGATCACATGCCTCAAAGTAATAAATGCACAAAGCAGTACTCTAATATAGAAGAACATCAAGGCATGAGAATGATGCAACCTGTCTTTTCTACTTAGCTCCATGTAAAGCAATAAACAGATGCTGGGGTGCAAGCAAACATCATAGCAGACGAAAACGCTCATAAGACTTTTCAAAGATTACTTAAATTGTTAGAAATTACACAGTATCAGGATGTACTCTGGCTTAGAAAGTGGAATAACCTCCCAACCAAGCTTATAAAATATAGTCAACAAAGGCGTTAAGATTTCCAAACATCATATAACCCCGATGTACGGTTTGCAACTGTACACATACAACCCTCATCAGCCTCAGGAAGCATCTCCCTTTCCAAGCCCGACCAACGCACCAGGAACAGACTTCATCGGGAGCTGAACATGTTAAAATCACTCTTCATCGTCTCCTCCATGTTTAAACGAGTAAAAAGGATCAGGAAAATGCGCTAGCTTGACTTCCAGCATCTCATTCCCCGGAATGTTCAACTCCACGCTACCTTCTACCTCTTGTGTAGACGAAGAACCGTCATCTTTCATTTCAACAATCCAACACCATAAATATATATATATATATCAGGAAAACAGCAATTAACATTGAGCATAATCAAATTCTCAGCTTATTGCTTTCTACCACAGTGATCGAATAAAAATCCACACTTTAGGAGACACCTCTCAAAGGAACCATTTTTACACACAAAATTAGAAACCAAGTGAAACCCATTACCTAGAGGAATGAAGAAAGAGGAACGAGGCGAGCCAGAAAGAGAGAAGAGAGAGAAAGCTTCCTCCTCCGTCAACGGATTCGTCACCCTGTCGACCAAATTGGCGATCTTCGCGGCCGTGCTCTGATGAGGCGGGACCCAGAAGGATGAGCCTGGGGCGAAAGGGAGCCAATCAGGAGTCGAATTCTGAACGACGATCCTCCGAACGAACTCGTTCAGCTTCTTGAGAACCGCGGCTTCGGCCTCGGCTTTGGACGTCGCTGACGAGGAAGAATCGAGGTCGATCTCGATGACGTGCGGCTTTGAGGAATAGGGACGGCGGCTGAAACAGACGAGGCTTTGCGACGTTGTTCTTAACGCCGGCTCGTTGAAGCGACGGAGGAAGAATCTCCCGTAGGGAATTAGGGTTTTTGACAAGAATCGGGACATTTTTAGAGAGAGAGGAAGAGAGAGAATCAGCTTTCGACATTTATAGAGAGAGAAAGTAGAGAGACAGGATAGGATGAAAGTCACGTGACTCACGTGTGTGCAACTGAAACGGGTACAAAAAAAGATATTCGAATTCCTGAGATCCGACCCGGGTTTAGAATTAAAAGAAAACTGTTTAGTTTGGGCTTGATATGGGCCGACTGATCAAGTGAGGAATAGTCTTCTTGGTAGATGCGATTTTACCCAATCCCCTAATATTGATGTCAGTGTCGTATAATCTTTATTTCAAAAATGTGTATGGAACTATGTTCGTGGTGTATACATAGATAGATATGCACGTGAATATGGAGATTGTGAGTCCATATGTGATAACGTGTTTTTTTTTGGCTTGACTATGTGATAACGTGTTGCTTGTACTATGCACGTGAATATGGGATTTTATAGTATCAAGTCATATCATATGCCATGACCCATGACGAATTGGATATGGTTTTATCTATCATGCCATTGCCGCCATCGTTCTTGGATTAATATAACTAGAATTTGACCACGTCGCCTCGCGGATATTGTTTTTTATTTTATTTATGTAACAAATGATTAAATGTTTGATAAACCAAGTGAAACCAAAAACCAAGTGGTGGTCGAGTTAAATTCACAATTTTTGGAAACTGAGGTTTCATTGGGGCTCTTGCAACTTCACAGTATATTGCAAGTGGTGGCCTCTTTGATGTGTTGTTTTTGTTTCCAGATCTCCGTTCTGTTGTTTTATCTGCTGCTCAACAATCTTGATGTCTATATGTTGACGAGCCAGCTTCCTCTCTGCCAACATATATATGGTTCAAGTATTTTAATCTAGCAACAAAAGTGATATGCGACCTCTACAAAGATGAAAATGTACTAACATTATGATGAGTATTGTTTTACCTTTTCTTAAAAGGTATTTTTAGTGTTCGTTCCTAATATTTTCTTCCAAACGAACATGGTCTCCTCCATTCTTGTCAGATATTCGTCTTTTCCTTTCATATCTTGCTTCCATATTTCAACTTAAAAAATAAACCCAGATCAACACTTGAATGATTCATATACGCATATGTCATATGTGGATATGTCAACTTGAGTTCAGCGCCGGTGTTGAGGACATGCACAAGAAACATTTGCATGGGGCCCAGTTTCTGAGGTGCACATTGATTTTTTAATAAAACAAATAGGTTTTTTTATCTATTTAACCAAACATATAACTGATAAAATATATCAAACTAATATGCTTTTATAGAAATTAGTTAATTAAGATAATGTAATATATATAAATAAGAAAATTATTGTTAACTGGTTATTTAGAAATGAACTTTTGCTTCCAATCAAATTTTGTAGAACTATGTAGTATAATTTTACAGTATTAAAACTATTTTTCTAAATTTTGCATGGGCCCCCGAAAATGCCAGGATCGGTTCTGCCTGAGTCTAGCTTACCATTTGCTTATATTTCAAGAATTTAGTATTACCTCGCTGTTTTTCTTGCAATCACCAAGGATCGCTCGATTTCATATACAACTCATCATCATATATATGCAAAAATTTATACTAATAGTAATAAATTCCAAATGTGTTGTATCGAGAAAGGTTACAATGATTGTATGAACAAGAGCAGAGTAACAAAATTCGGCGAGAGTATGCCGGAAAAGTACAAGTCAGCTAGAGTAAAACTAAATAGTGTAAACTCTAGTTTTAGCCGTCAATCTCTATAGTGAAGTCTGAATGTCTTTCTTGATCTTTCATATCATTTTATATAAAAAGTATTTTCTTATGTTTGTCCTAAAGTATACTTGACTTAATAAGATGGACTGATTGTTGGGCCGAGTTTAACAGACCGAATCCTGTAGACCGACCCTTTACGCATAGAGCTCTTGAGCCGAACTCTTGGACCAAACTATCTTATTTGACGGAACTTTTAGACGGATGCAATCCATCTCCAACACATATAATTTTAAATATATAATTTCTTTTTTAAGGCCATATATAATTCATCATTCCATGGCAAAGAAAGTCTACTCGCACTGTACAACAGTTTCAGATGAAGATAATTTGCTTTATAGTAAATAATCCAAACTTAAGACCAAAAATAAATTTAATTTGATTTCATACTTGTTCCTCTAAAGTGAAGTAACGAACTTGAGCTTTGCGTGTCTTCTACAATTGGTTTTACACTTTTACTACGCCATTTGGCTTCTTTGGTATATATATTTATATTGATTTTCTCTCTTCAAAATATAACCTCATAGATTTTAGCATTACGTTTTAATTATGGGTAACAGTTGGGTACTCTTTTTCTTTTCTACAATTGTTTAAAATATAACCTCATAGATTTCTCCTTTACTCTTCTTAAAAAATAGGTTATTGAAATCTCGATTTCTCAAAATATTTTTAAATATTTTGTTACTTTTCTATAAGTATTAAAATTTCAAATGATTGCGGATGTGTCAGAGACATTTTTTGTAACTATATACAAAATCAAAATGTCATGATGTCGCGTAGTATTTAATTATATGAATTTCGGTGACAAACTATATGTCATTTTCTATTATTTACTAAAACTGTAATTATATAAATATAATAGAGTTATTTCAAAATTATATACAAATTCCAAATCTCATATATTGATGTAAATTTCTATAAATCTCCATACAAAAGCAATAAGAATTTTCTAAATTTGCATAAAGACATCGAAATCTATAACTATAAAGTTGAAGTATCTGTCTTTTTAGGCTGTCTGCGTCACTCTGGAGGGGGGATGGGGAATGGGGAGCTTTGTTGCCACGTGTCGACTCGGTAGGTGGTCAGTGTATCTCACACGTTATTCTTTAACCTGCGCGTGATTTTTTTTCTGTTGCTTTATGTCCGTTTGTTAAGTAAGTGAATTTCACGCGTGATAAAGATGTGAATTGGCTTTGGGCTTCGTTTGTGATGTGAGTTTAATGTGTGTTTTAAAGATAGTCCAATTTAAGCCCAGATGATCAGCGTCGTTTGTAGCCAACGTAAATTTAGGGTTCTTCTGTGTTCTTCTTCTTGCAGGGATTCTTGACCTTCGAGGTTTCACCGACACAACACACTCCCTTTCCTACCCTTAACGTCTCATATATCCTTTAATCCGTAATTTATTTTACGTTTTCCCTTGATTAATCCACTCCTCTTTCATTAAGATTTCGGTGAGCCTTTTCGTTAACTCTGAAACTGCCTTGATCTCCAGCTATATATACCTCACCTTCCTATCAT
Organism: Brassica incana; assembly: GCA_945779075.1. Lineage (NCBI taxonomy): Eukaryota > Viridiplantae > Streptophyta > Magnoliopsida > Brassicales > Brassicaceae > Brassica > Brassica incana. The sequence continues at coordinate 4,172,803 of CALZFW010000023.1, read as the reverse complement.
GCAAACTCCAACTCAAACCAAATCTGAAACTCCAACTCAAAACATTCGATTTCCAAGCAACTGATTCCGATGGCTAATTCATACACTGTTCTTGCTGATTTGAAGGCTGGGGGATGTTCCAACACGGCGGAGGTCCGTCTCTTGAGGTTCTGGGAGGCGAAAAACATCAACAAAAGGGGACAAGCTGATGAGCGTTGAGATGTTATTGGTTGATGAGCATGTAAGTATATTTTGCCACTAATATAATTATCTTCTCGGTTCAATCTCTTGATATTTAGAAAATTATTTAAATTTTATAATCACGTAATAAGTCTTTCATGATTTGTTAACTGTTCTTAATTTTTGCCTTTTCTTCATATGAACAGTCAACGCATATCCAAGGGTCTGTTCCTGCGGCTATACAACTTACGTTTAGGGGTCGTTTAACCGAAGGCTCGGTGTACACCTTAAGTGGGTTCGATGTCATACGCAGCAACCCGAAATTCAGACTTTCTACGAGGATAATTGTGACAGACTTTCCATTCGTTTCAATGAGGAGACTGCTTTTGAAAAGTTAGCAACCACTACGAGGATAATTCTGACCGAACATTTCCGCTTCCGACCATATAAACAGATACTTGAGCTCGCAAACACCGGGAAACAACTTCCGTGTATTAATTCAGATTTTTTTTCAGTGTTTGCTTTCTCATATAACGATTAATGTTGGGTACATACGATGATATCTTAGACGTTATGGGTGAGCTTCGTGCAATAAGGAGCACAATAACGGACCGTCTACCTGGGGCACAGCGTGTTATGCTAACTTTACGCCTGGAGGGGTACGCTCGGTTCTCTGATATCTGTTTCTTATGATTGATGCTTACTTTTATTAGTTTAACATTCAATTTTGTTTTCGATTGATTGGTTTTACCTAAGATCAGTTTCAACAGGTTTCTCTTTGCTAAGGTTTGGAGATTTTCCAACTTCGTAATTTCCATTTGTCATGGTACTATATGCTTTAGTCATTTGCAATGGTCTAAGATGTTTGATTATATTAATTAATGAGCAAAATTTAACAGTCAAATAAATCTGTTTTCCCAAAGCCTTGGTGTCCATATACATATTAAAATTTGGTGAATGATGTCGGAACGAAGTCAGTATTGTAAATGAAGAGCAAGGGTCGTACAGCCCTCCCGTGGAGGGCAAAAACTCGAAAATGTTTAAATCTTCTAACGGACACGAGAGACCCAACAGGTCTCCACGTCAGATATTGTGTCTACAGTGAGCTACATCCATGAGATTCTTTTTCAAGTAAGTGTTTCCTGGTTTTAAGTATTCTGTGGTCTATATGTTAGGTGCTCACTGCTCACGTTTCTCCCTGTCTCTAAACATGTTTTTAAATGGCAGACTTGTGCAGGAGCTGAATTACTTACAAATGGTATGTTCTGGTTCATTATTTACCCTTTTATCACATCCAAAGATTTCAGTTTCGATTTTCTAAAGTTTTAACCCAAGAAACTGTCACACAATTTGTAAGTTGTCTCTGAAATGCTTAAATCTGACCAAACATATATATATGTATTGTAGTTCATTGTGATTAAGCACTCATTTAACACTTTTTTCCTCCTCGGTAAAACTTTCTTAAGCTCCCTGGTGAGTTTGTATGCATAGACAACAGTAAAACATGGTGATAATTACAGTAATGATGACTTTGATGATGGTATCTTTGTATCTCTTGAATTGTTCATGCTTGAATCCCCTTCCGCTAACAGTCATTATTCTATATACCCTTCTTTACATGATTCTATGAACATATTAGTATAACAGGTGTGGTATATGTTTGTGTAGGTGGCCATTCCCCTTCTTTGATTCGTCACCACCTTGTGCCCATTTGTGGTATGCAACACAACCTCACCGCTCTACCTTTTATTTCGGTTATTATGCAACAAAAAATAATATAATAAAATTCAACTTCTGGTAATCCAAAAGTTTGCATTCGGTTCTGTAAGTATAGACAATGGAAATGATTATTGATCTTGAATGGACTTGAGAATCCATGGTAGTATGTAGTCTTAATTGACTTCGCAGGTATTCTGCTGTTAGGTTGATGATGCATGTACATTGCTTTGGAATTTTTTCATTGATCGTGAAGTTGAAGTACATGTTAATGTTTCTCAGAAGAACCATAGTTATAAATAACATATATACTCAGAATGTTTATAGTACACAATACAAAAGAAAAATGTTACAAATCTTTTCGTTGATTTTGAAATGTTAAAATGGCAAAACCATTCTGAGAAATGCACTTTTCAATTATTTTACGAATTTTGATTGATCCACATTCCTCTAGCAATGCAGATAGAAGCTTCATAAGGAAAACCGAAACAACTCTCTCTGACTCTTGCAAGTTGATGCCAGACTAATATCGTTGTTTGGTGAAACTCTAAATTATGTTTTATACATAAGATATGAACATGTGTTCATTGTGGGATACAGTTAAGATAACTTGACCTGAATAGCATTGAGAGTATGTGACCTCCAGTTTCCGGCATCATGGTTCTTTTGCGTTGTTGTCTTTAAATACATTTGTGCAGATTGCAGAGTCACTGCCTCAAATCTGCTTCTTATTTGGTTTTACGGGGGAATAGATGATGGAGCTCATTGATGCATTTCCAAAACCTCTACATGTATGTAAAAGTCGTTTCAAGAAAAAAAGAACTCTCCCAGGCGACTTTCTCGAGGCAGTATTGGTAGAGCTGGTTTGACTTTCCCACGGTTTTAATCTTTCTGGTTTATTGCCTTTCTAATCATGGTTACTAAACAGACTTTTGTCTGACCCCCTTACCAACCCGGTTACGTTTCCCCTTTTAGAAAGTTTTCAAATCTCAAAACCACCTCTGCTCCATCCTCGGCGAACTTCGGCGGCGGAGGCCGTGTAGGCCTTTCCTCTGGATCTCAAAACACTCGTGAGATGGAAAAGAAGCTTCTGAGACGTAATTTGATAGTTCCATACCACAGAACCTTTTGAAGAAAGGGTAGAGTCGACAGTTACTCCTCTACCAAAAGCCTCCACGAGTCATCGTTTCAGGATTCTCCGGTTCGCTCGTCTACAATCAGCATACACAGCACTTACGACTCGGCATATTCAAAGTCACTCCCAGTTTCTACGGTCTAACACAAAAGCTCCACAAGAATTACATAAATACTCTGCTCCTTGAGTATTTCAGCAAGATGACAACAAGATATACGGCAGCAGAAAAGGGTAAATCCCTTGCTAGTAACCCTCCAGCTCTGGGACCGCCACGACTCCGCATGCGAGCTCCCGACTTTGATCCTACACACCTAATCAAGGAGAACTCTCTGACCTTGGTGGGACGATTGACAAATACAAGGGAACAAAGGATGAGTGCTGTTCTACCTTACCTTGCGAGAAAATGGATCTTGGACGCTTCTTCAGGCTCGGACCTAGGAAATGGCTGCTTCCAGTTCCGTTTCAACAGAGAGGAAGACTTAAGAGACACCCTCCACAACAGACCCTATCAATATGGCAGGTGGATGATTATAATCCAAAGATGGGAGCCGGTTATCTCGCAAACGTTTCCTTCCCAGATCCCTTTCTGGATCTCGCTTAGAGGCATTCCTCTTCACTACTGGCACGAAAAGGTGGTGCGCAACATAGGGCTCGAACTAGGAGAACTGGAGACGTACGAAGTAACCAAAACTTTAGCTCGGGTTCGAGTGATAGTAGATGGCCTCAAACCATTGATAATGGAGGCAACGATGGATTACGATTCAGGAGAGGAAAGCATTATCTCATTGGAATATGAAAACTTAGGTAACCATTGTACTAACTGCTACCGTCTCTCTCATCTACAATCCCAATGTCCAGAGAGAACCACTATTGTTCCCCCCCAAACAGAGGATTTTGTCTCAGAGCAACTAAAGGACAAAAGATCATCTACACCCCCTCAGCCAAAAGCTAGAGAAACAAGAGAACCAGTTGAGCGTCACACCAAGCCGTTCCAACAACGCTTGGACCGACACGGGCGAGCCTTTGGTAATAGAATTTCCTCTACTACTTTGCACCCCCCGGGACCGCGCAACAAGCTAGCACCAAGTTCATTCTACCAGAATAATCCCCGCACTACACAAAGGCAGAAGGATAGCAACCCCTATAACTACTCCTCCTCTCCATACACGAGGCGTCGACATAACAACCAGGAAGATAGACATGGAGATGGAAGTAGCGGAGAAAGCAAGCGCAGATCCCCTGTTCTCCAGTGGAAAGCTAAATCACCATTACTTGAACAGGAAGTTACCCCCCCCCCCCAAGTGCCCCTTTTCAGCCTCCAAGACAATCAGTTGGGCGTAACTTGGAAGCTGTAGATTTCCCACCTAGTCATGAGCAACCTACAATAGAAGAGGTGATGGAAGATATTAGAGAGGCTACTCTGCAATACATAAACTGCCCTGACCCTATGGAAAGTGCAGCAAGAAAGCAACGGGTTCTGCAGAGTGAGATGAATGGAGATGTAGAAGAAGCAGCTACAAGAATCCTTCAAGCTTCAACATCTTCAGGAATGGCTGATCTGAGACATTACTAATAGCAGATACCTCAATTGCAGTAGCTCAGGTAGACACATCAGCTGATAACTCAGCCAGGCCAGCAAGGAAACGCGGGCGCCTTCCTAAGCCTAGTGAAAGGAGAGCTACTGTTAGGGTAAGCCCAAAAACCTACTCCGGCATGGGCTCAAAGAAGAGAAACTTAGCTCGACTTCAAGGATCACCGGGGGTAACCTCACGAGGTGGAACCTCACGTGCTGGAACAAGACGGACTACTCAACAAGCCGTATCAGCCGCATCAGCCACTACACCACCAATAGTGTTGATACCGGCAAGCTCGAGGAAAAAGACGGATTTTCCTCGGCTAACTCCCGATCTTCCTTAGCAATGTTGAGCTGGAACTGCCGTGGGTTGGGGAACCCCACGACAGTCTAGCATATTAGGGAGCTGCGACGCCAAGCATCCCTAGATATCATTTTCCTCATGGAGACCAAGAATCCTAATTCATTTGTGCTTAAAGAACTTGAGTTCATGGATACGGATCAACACTTTTTAGTTCCCTCGGAGAGACCTAACAGTGGAGGACTCGCCTTTTATTGGAGACAAGATATCGACCTTCGTGTTTAATCTTCTTCAAAGAATGTAATAGACACTATTATTACTCATAAAGGAGGTACTGTCTTTGTTACCTTTGTGTATGGAGAACCGGAAGTACCGCATAGAAGTATCATATGGGACTATCTGATTGAACTATCACTCCTACGAAACGAGGCATGGCTTCTAACCGGTGACTTCAACGAAATTGTCGACAATAGTGAGAAATCAGGGGGACCGGAAAGGGCAGAAGGTACTTTTGGAGCCTTCCGAAACATGCTCGCTAGCTGTGATTTGTTCGACCTCAAACACTCGGGTAACAGCTTGTCGTGGAGAGGCAAACGACGAAACTATATGGTTTACTGCAGACTGGATAGATCAGTGGTTAATCCGGCCTAGTCTGATAGATTCCCGACTGGACGATGTCAATATCTCAACTTTGAGAGCTCGGATCATAGACCGTTGATCACCGATTTCGACTCAGCAAAACGACTCAAAGGGCGTCTCTTCCGGTATGATCGGAGACTTCGAGACAACATTGATGTGAGGAACTTAATCACCGAGATTTGGAACTCCAATACAGCAGCCTCGGTGGACACCCGACTGGCTATGTGCCGAAGAGCTATCTCAGATTGGTCTCGCGAACAATATTTCAATAGCAAGGAGGAGATTAGCAAGCTAAAACAAGAGCTGGAAACAGAATTGACTAACCCGCAAGGTGATGAGAATCTCATTGCTTCCCTCAACGTGAAGCTAAGAATGGCCTACAAAGCAGAGGAAGATTTTTGGCGACAGCTGAGCAGAGTTATGTGGCTATCATTAGGGGACAAGAATTCGAGCTACTTCCACGCTATAGCTAAAGGACGACAAGCTCGAAACCGTATGACGGTAATAGAAGATCAAGATGGTACAGCATACTATGAAGAAGATCAAATTGCTAGCCAGATTAGCCTCTACTTCTCTGATATTTACTCATCCGTCATTACAAGCGAAATTTCTACTGAGTCGAGAGCAATTGTTGCATCGGCCATCACTCCATGCATATCTGCCTCAACAAATGATAGAATCACATCGATACCTGAGGGACCTGAGATCAAAAACACCCTATTCCTCGTTCATTCGGATAAAGCACCAGGCCCGGATGACTTCTCAGCCAGCTTCTTCCACTCCAACTGGAGCACAATCGGACCTGCCTTGATTTTGGAGATACAAAGTTTTTTCAGAACCGGATATATGTCGCCTGCTTCAAACTCTACGCATGTTCGGTTGATACCTAAAGTCACAGGGGCTAAATTGGTGTCCGAGTACCACCCAATAGCCCTGTGTAACGTCTCGTACAAGATCATCACAAAGATTCTCTCTCTCAGACTCAAGCCTATACTCCAAGATATCATCTCAGAGACACAGTCGGCATTCGTACCCGGGAGAGCTATATCCGACAATATACTCATCACCCATGAGATCCTCCATACACTTAAGACATCGGAGGCGGAAATTCATTGCTCTATGGCAGTAAAGACTGATATGAGTAAAGCCTACGACAGACTTGAATGGCACTTCATTGAAACAGTCCTAGAAAGGTTTGGGTTCGCAAGCACCTTTGTGAACTTGATTATGCAGTGTGTGAGTTCCGTCTCGTACTCTTTCCTTGTCAATGATTCAGTACATGAAAATGTGATCCCATCACGTGGAATCCGGCAAGGAGACCCTCTATCTCCATATATATTCATTTTATGTGGAGAGGTACTGTCCGGACTGTGCAGGCGAGCTCAAGGCAGTGGACACCTCTCGGGTCTGAAAGTGGCCACTTTGGCTCCGCAATTGAACCATCTTTTATTCGCTGATGACACCATGTTTTTCATGGACACGGAAGAGCAGAGCTGCGCCTCATTGATGAAGATTCTACAACAGTATAAAACATCCTCCGGTCAGCTAATCAACACTGATAAATCTTCGATCTCCTTCTCAGCAAAGACCCCGCAGGTAATACGGGAACGTGTTAAATCACACCTCGAGATTTCACAAGAAGGCGGAGTAGGAAAATACTTAGGACTCCCGGAACATTTCGGCCGACGAAAGAAAGATCTGTTCACAAGTATAGTGGACCGGATCAAGATCAAAGGCGCGAGTTGGGCATCTAAACACCTCTCGAGTGCGGGTAAACTTATCATGTTAAAGGCGGTACTCAATGCAATGCTGTCCTTTGCCATGACTTGCTTTCTCCTACCAGTAAGCTTGTGTACTCGAATTCAGTCCGCTCTTACGAGATTCTGGTGGGACTCGTCTCCGGAGAAGAAAAAGATGTGTTGGGTAGCTTGGGATAGAATTACCGCCCCAAAGGCACTGGGAGGTTTAGGAATCAGAGATATCCAAGCCTTTAACAAGGCCCTGCTAGCCAAGCAGGCCTCGAGGATCATCACGAAGCCGGAGTGCTTATTGTCAAGAGTTTTACGAGGCAAATATTGTAGTAAAGCCCCCTTCCTACAAGTAGATGCACCGAAGACTGCCTCACATGAATGGAGAGGGATCCTGGTGGGGAGAGATCTGCTTGTAACCAATCTGAGCATAGCCATTGGAGATGGAGAAACTACACGGGTGTGGAAAGACCCTTGGCTAAGTATGGACAAACCGGTGAGACCAGTTGGCCCTATGCAGGAGCAACACCAAGATCTTTACGTCACAGATCTCCTTTGCAGAGGAACTTTGGAATGGAATCTACCAAAAGTAATGGACATCCTTCCCCAACACGTACCAGAGATATTGCGCATCAAACCGAGTGTCACAGGGACGACTGATTCCTACATGTGGTTGGCTTCCAAATCAGGAGTGTACTCAGCCAAGTCTGGCTATTATGCAGCAACAGCAGCTGAAGCAGATGCAACAGTTGAACACCAGCGGACCTTTAAAGCAATTTGGAATCGAAAGACCTCGCCAAACCTACAGTTGTTCTTATGGAAGGTAGTCCAACAGGCCTTGGCCCTAGGAGAGAACCTGGCAAAGCGCGGCCTTATGGCTAATGTGGAATGCAGGTATCGCGGTGAGTTAGAAACTGCAGAACACATCTTCCTCCACTGCTCCCATACGAGACATATATGGAGTAACACGATTTGGTCCTCAAATTTCAACCCAGCGAACTGTGACTCCTTTAGTGCAGCTCTCTTGGCGTCGGTCTCAGGTATCATGCTACCACCGTGGGGACTGGCCGAAGACATCTTTCCATGGATCGTTTGGGGCATATGGACAGCAAGAAACCTCTACATCTTCGAGAACAGAGATTCGACGCCTGTGGAGATCCCCACTAAGGCCATTCGAAACGCAAGAGAATGGCACCAAGCTCAAGCATCCATCATACCGCAGCGACATGCACTAACACATGCTCCGATCCAACCCATAGACCCTGCAAGTATTCTCTGTTTTACTGATGCAGCTTGGTATGCTACCTCATCTAGAGCAGGATGTGGCTGGATCTTCATCTTACAGCAGGACAACCAACTGCACCAGGGGACGGCGTCTTTTGAGAATACATCTTCAGCCTTAGTAGCGGAGGCGCTAGCTATCAGGTCGGCTCTTCTAAATGCCCTAGAGGCCGGTTTCACAAGAATCTGGATTAAAACAGATTGTCAAGCACTTGTTGCTCTTATCAACTCGAAGAATCACCCGAAAGATCTCTACGGAATCTCCCGGGACATCGAGCATCTATCCCTTTCCTTTGATTGTATTACCTTTTCTTATGTCTCTAGAAACTTAAACTCCTTAGCTGATTCACTCGCTAAATCAGCATTGTATTTGGATACCACCAGCTACTCTTAGTTGGGCTGCAAGTTTAATATATGGTATGAGTGTGTTCAAAAAAAAAGAAAAAAGAAAAAGAGGAATGGATCATTTCTTTTAAAGATGAGTACATTGTATAATTGTATAATATGTAGTAACTGATTCTAACGATCAACCAACTGTACCACCTTTACACAATGCCATGCCAGCTTCACTTTCAGCGCATCAACCAGCATTAGTTACTTATCAGTATTCACCCGAATAAATATTAAGCTAATCGTCTCACTACTTATTGGTATTATACGATTTCATTGTACGATTATGCTCCCATTTTCATAAATAAAAATTATGATAATAAATCAGCGACTATAGTAACTAAATGCGAGATAGAAAAATGGTTTTCAGAAGATTACTACATTTTCATGTGAAGCCTAACATACCAGAATTGATGATAGTTAGGACTACAATTATGTCAAGACATACAAAATCATATTTATCAAGATAAATAGAGAATTAATATCAATATGTCGACTCTCATAATAATTAAAAGAAAATTAATTTCAAATTTAGTATAGATTTTTATTTATAAAATATTGGTATTAACTATAAATGATTTTATACATTTAGAGTATTTCCACCTCTATTCTATTTCTTATTTTAAAAATTGAGAAATTCTCTAAGATAGCTATTTTTAAGTTTTTGTCACAAAAATAGTCTCTCAATGAAGAAAATGACCAAAATAAGTTTTATTAAAGGATAAAAATGTATTTTTACCCTAGGGTTAACTAATCTAGACTTAGGGTTTAGAGTTAACGGGTGGAGTTTTGGGTATAGCGTTTCAAATTTAAAAAAATTAAAAAATTAAATTAAAATTCTCATAATAAAAATGGGCTATTTTGGTTATTTTCTTTTTTTAGGGCTATTTTTGTAACAAAAAGTTAAAAAGAGCTATTTGAGAGAATTTCTCTTATAAATTATCAAAATAACAAATAAAAAATTAAAATTAGATAAAATATATAACAAATGCCAATACCATAATAGAACCTAAAATGTATAAATTTCAAGAATAAATAGGAAGAAATCATAAAAGTCTGTCAATCAATTTAATTAATATATTATTTTCAAGTTACATCAAAACAAGGTAAACAATTTTTTAATAAAAAAGAATATCACATGGAATTTTTTCTTTTTCATTTTTTGTCATCATTTATGTAAGAAATTAACAAAAAATCTATGGAAAACCACAATAATATATAAATATAATTATACCCGATTTAAAAAAAAAAGTTAAGAAAAAAAAACAAAATGAAAGAATATATTTGCTCAAAAATGCGGAAAACCTTAGAAAGATTATAAAACGAAGAATGAAACAAAAAAAAAATATTATATTATTTTATTCAATCAAATATTTAAACCTACCCATCTTTCGCATTCAATGAATAAAGAGGTACGTCTTAAATCAAAACACATATATTACTAATAATTTAAAATAAACACAATATAAAATAATATGAGAAGGAAAACATGAGGAAAAATAACAAATAGACAGTACTTAAAAATACACATAAATATCATTTTAACTTCTGTATATTTGTAAATGATCAACCAAATAAAACAAGAAATTATGTTACTATTAATCAAAATGAGATAATTTGAGAACCAAGGGTTGCAGAAAGTTTAAAATAAACCAAATAAATATAGAAATAATTGTAACACATCAAAATTTTAAATAAAATTTAAAAAAACAATATCAGCAAAACAAAATACACATGTGAATAACATAAATATCAAAGAATCAAACAACATAATCACAAAACAAACACATGTATTTACATGTTTTCCTTTTGGAACAACTACTTTACTTTATGTTTTAAGTTCAACTATATTTACTTTATTGCAACTATCATCTATTTATTCTATATTGAACCGATCAGTGAAACCACTTATATTATTCCTCTTTGACCTAAGCAGTTTCAAAACAAAATAATACATTATCGTCACTAAATGGATCAGAAAACAATTTGTAATAACTTATTAAAAATAAAAGATACGAAACCCGTAGTCATCTCAAATAATGATCAAATCCCAACTTTAGATTTCAGTATGGATTTCCAAATCGTTGAGTAGTCTCCCTTAAGCTATTTATTGTAAATTTTACGGTTTCATTATGCCTTTTCGAATAAAGACACGTTTATGATTGAAAACAAACATCATTATTGAGTTATATAACACTGGCCCTCTAATTATGAATTTAATATTTAACTCTTTTTTCAAGCAAAAAATATATTCAACTTTTTACCTGTAATAAGGCTGTAACCAATTTAAGTCAACAATATATATACACTATAATTTTCTCTTTGCACTTTTCAATGTTTCTCTCTCAAACTTCTTTTTTTTTTTGTTATCAACAATCTTCCAATTTAAGTTTGTTTAGGCCACATCATAATTCTGTATGGATTGCCAAAGCTAATATTTTTCAGGTAAAAAGATACCTTTTTAAAATACTTTATAAATGTAAAAGGTGAAATAACTATTGCACCACTAATGACATGAAACAGTAAATCATTAATTTTCTGAAAATCATCCTGAATATTTTGGTACAGATAATAAATCCACATAACATTCACTGAATTAAACACAAAACATGTGTTTTCACACATCTACTTTTGAGGGGTAAATAGTCATTTAACTACAAACTGACAGTAAATCTCGCGCGCGAATGGTCAGTCTCCTTCCTCCCCACCTTCGGACAATCGGATATTTATGTAAAATCCACTACTAAACCAAAAAATTGGATTTTTCTGTTAAATCCATAAACACTTCTTAAAACATAACAATTAATATTAGTCGCCATCATCTTCGCTCCGTTGTCTCCTTAATAACGCCTTTATTTTTTATAAAGCAATATCAAGAAAAATTAAAACCTTTTCTTCTCCATTTCTACCCCACACAAAGCAACAAACACTCCCTCCTCCATTCATCACTAAATCACAGTAACTCTTTTGTTTTTTTTTACTGAACTCCCGTGTCTCATTTTGATCCTTTGGTAGATCTCTCTTCTACCAAGAAAACCCAGAATCATAACCACTCTATTAAAAGATCTGAATCAGTTTCTTCTGTGGGTTTGTTCTTTCTGCAAATGTAGTGAATAATAAAGTTATAACCTTTCGTCTCAAAAAAGCTACTTTTGTGTGTGTGTTTTGTCTGATTGCTGCGTCTGGATTCGTCTCGTGAAGCAAATGTAAGTTCGTACACATTATTGCCTTTTTTGGATTTTACTCTGTTCAAGCTACAGTTTCTAAGCATAAAGGTATACACTTTTTTTTTCTTTCTATTTCGTCCGGGTTTTATACTTTGCTTGGATGGTTTGTGAAAGTGTGTATTATTCTTACTTGGATGGTTTGTGAAAGTGTGTATTATTCTTACTTAGTCTTGATATTTTTTTGATTTGATGATGTTAATTTTTTACACAAAAAAAAATGTAGGCTTGAGAGGCAAAAGATTCTTTCTTCTATTTTCCTCTTCTTTGTTTGTCTCATTAATTGAAGAGCAATAGTTGTTATACTGTACTTACTGTTTTTCAGTTTCTAGCTTTTTCTTCTCTTATATAAATGGCATATGGTGGAGCTGAACTTTCTTTATTTGATTATTGTGCTTAGGCAGATTTCTCTAGAGTAAGTACTATACACTTCTAGGTTCTTTGTCTTCAAGCTGTGGTTTAGATTTCAAGTTTTTTACCTTTGGGTTGGTTGGATATGCTAATGCTCTTTTATGTGTTTGATTCTCTGACAAGTGAAACATCCAGAAAGATGAATCTCTTTCCTTGTTCTTTTGTTTGGTGGTTTTAGCTACAATTTATCACTGGATTTTCAGTTTTGATGTTCTTGAGATGATTCTTGTGAAAGGTTGGTCCTTTTGGACTATCTCTCTGAGAAGAGTGTATGAGATTAGATGATTAATGTCATTCTTTTTCAATATCTATGTGGTTGGAGTGAACCGATAGTTTCCATTTGATAGGATGCTAATGCATTCATTTGATTTTGATTCTACAGCAAATTAAAAGTTGGAGCTTCATTTTGTGCGAACCAGTATGGATATGGGGATGATATTTTTTGTCGTTTCGGCGCTTCTTGTTACTGTGACAGCAGATGTTTACATTGTGACTATAGAAGGAGATCCAATCATAAGTTATAAAGGTGGAGAAAATGGTTATGAAGCAACTGCTGTTGAATCTGATGAGAAGATTGATACATCAAGGTACTTAGATAGATAGTTTCTCTTCTTTCATTTGGATATATGATTAAAGAAGAAGGGTCATATGTTATTTTTCTTTCAGTGAATTGGTGACATCGTATGCTCGTCACTTAGAGAGGAAGCACGATATGATCCTTGGAATGCTCTTTCAGGAAGGGTCATACAAAAAGCTTTACAGCTATAAACACCTCATAAATGGATTTGCAGTACATGTTTCTCCTGAGCAGGTAAAAATAATAATTAGATTTTGAGATCATTCTATGTTCCCTTGCACTAATCCACTACGTTTGCTAGGCAGAAACACTACGTCGCACCCCAGGCGTCAAATCTGTAAACAAAGACTGGAAAGTGAGGAGACTCACCACACATACACCAGAGTTTCTGGGACTTCCAACTGATGTGTGGCCTACAGGTGGTGGCTTTGAGAGAGCAGGAGAAGATATTGTTATCGGTTTTGTTGACTCTGGGATTTATCCTCATCACCCTAGTTTTGCATCTCACCATAGATTACCTTATGGACCTCTTCATCACTACAAGGGGAAGTGTGAAGAAGATCCTCATACCAAGAAGAGCTTCTGCAACAGGAAGATTGTTGGAGCCCAACACTTCGCTGAAGCTGCTAAAGCGGCTGGTGCATTTAACCCAAATATTGACTATGCATCGCCAATGGATGGTGATGGGCATGGAAGGTTCGTCTCTATGGCCTTTATAGTCTCCTAGTATTGTACTCAAAAGCCTTTCACTGTACTAAGCATTTCTGATTATTGTCTCAGTCATACAGCAGCTATTGCTGCTGGGAATAATGGTATTCCGTTGAGAATGCACGGTTATGAATTTGGAAGAGCAAGTGGGATGGCTCCACGTGCAAGGTAGATGGATACTTAGTGCAAATGAAAGTTTGTTTTCTTTTGCTTCATAAGCTAAAAGGCTAGTGTGTTTCAGGATTGCTGTTTACAAGGCTCTTTACCGGCTTTTCGGAGGCTTTGTGGCTGATGTAGTTGCTGCAATTGATCAGGTAAGAGTAAGAACTTAGCACAAGTTAGAATAGATTCATCACATGGTATCATGGAACATAGTTCAGCTTAGTATTAATGATTTATTCAGCAACATGAGTCAAGTAACCCTTCTAAATGCTAATTTTTCATAAACAATGCCTTGGTTGATATTAATTTAGAGATCTTCATGATGAGCAGGCTGTTCATGATGGAGTAGATATCCTGAGTCTCTCTGTTGGTCCCAACAGTCCTCCAACAACTACCAAGACAACGTTCTTGAATCCATTCGATGCCACACTTCTTGGAGCTGTGAAAGCTGGCGTTTTCGTTGCTCAAGCTGCTGGAAACGGAGGCCCATTTCCAAAAACTCTGGTTTCATATAGCCCCTGGATAACCACTGTCGCTGCTGCAATTGATGACCGCAGATACAAAAACCATCTTACACTTGGAAATGGAAAAATGCTAGCTGGGCTGGGATTATCACGTAAGAACAAAAACAAATGTTATGTTAACATTTGGCTTATAATAACAAGTTTCTGTTTTGATGAAATGTTTATGCATTCTTCTGCAGCATCAACTCGGCCTCATCGGTTGTACACACTGGTCTCCGCAAACGATGTTCTGCTTGATTCATCTGCGTCAAAGTACAATCCATCTGATTGCCAGAGACCAGAAGTCTTTAACAAGAAACTTGTTGAAGGAAAGATCCTTCTCTGTGGGTACTCTTTCAACTTCGTTGTTGGTACAGCTTCCATCAAGAAAGTTGTTGCGACAGTGAAGCATTTAGGAGCTGCTGGTTTCGTTCTTGTTGTTGAAAATGTTTCTCCAGGGACAAAGTTCGATCCTGTTCCTTCTGCAGTTCCAGGAATCTTGATCACAGATGTGTCTAAGTCAATGGTAATATGAGAGATTCATTGTTTTTCACTTAACTCTCAGCCTAGTTTTGTCAGAATCTTGAAAAGCTTTGTGTTTTGCATCTTTAGGATTTGATTGATTACTACAATGTCAGTACAACAAGAGACTGGACTGGGCGAGTGAAAAGCTTTAAAGCTGAGGGAAGCATTGGAGATGGTTTAGCACCTGTTTATCACAAATCAGCACCTCAAGTGGCGTTGTTCTCAGCTAGAGGTCCTAACACCAAAGATTTCAGCTTTTCAAGATGCTGATCTTCTTAAACCGGATATTCTTGCACCCGGTTATCTTATATGGGCTGCTTGGTGTCCAAACGGAACAGACGAGCCTAACTATGTTGGTAAGTAAGCATCTAAACATGTGGAGGTTCTTTTGAGAGTTTCTTACTTTGGGGTGTATTGAGCAGGCGAAGGATTTGCGCTAATATCAGGAACCAGCATGGCTGCACCACACATAGCTGGGATAGCTGCACTTGTGAAGCAGAAGTATCCTCAATGGAGCCCAGCTGCTATCAAATCAGCTTTGATGACAACCTCAACAGTTATAGATAGAGCAGGAAGGCTTCTCCAGGCACAGCAATATTCAGACACAGAAGCTGTGACGCTTGTTAAAGCCACTCCTTTTGATTACGGAAGTGGTCATGTCAATCCACATGCTGCTCTAGATCCTGGCCTTGTCTTTGATGCAGGTACCGTTTCTCTGTTTTGCAGATGTACAAAGATCTTTGATCTCTCTGGTCAATAGGACTGATTGATTTTCTCTTGTAAAGGTTATGAGGACTATCTAGGATTCTTGTGCACAACACCGGGGATCGATGCCCACGAGATAAGAAACTACACCAACACGCCCTGCAACTATGATATGAAACATCCTTCAAACTTCAATGCAGCATCCATCGCCATTTCTCACCTTGTGGGGACTCAGACGGTGACAAGGAGAGTGACGAATGTGGCAGAGGTAGAAGAAACATACACAATAACAGCTAGGATGCAGCCTTCTACTGCCATTGAAGTGAACCCACCAGCAATGACTCTCAGACCTGGCGCTTCTAGAATTTTCTCAGTTACTCTGACCGTGAGATCGGTGTCTGGAGTGTACAGCTTTGGAGAGGTGAAGTTGAAAGGTAGCCGTGGGCATAAAGTGAGGATTCCGGTGGTGGCTCTGGGACATCGGCACTGAACAAATGTTGTTTGTGTTTGTAATATTTTTTTGTAATATGCAGTAATAAGAATGTAGCTCTAGAGAATTCTGTCTGAAAAAGGAGAATGCTTAATAGCAATTTGTATGATTAGTTTTTGATATAGAAACTCCACCTTTGGAGTTTCAATCCCTGAGGTATATGATCAGATCCTCAACTGAAAATTGTATAACACAGAAAGCACTTTGCTAAGATTTTTATAAATAACAATGAGATGTAGTGAAAACAGATGAGTTCAAAATGTCTCAACGTCCCCAACCAGATGAAATACACCAAACACTTCCTATGCTTCTCAAAAAATCACAATGATTCTCTCCTCTTAAAAGGACTTTGCAGCAAGTTACATCTTCTAAGGATTCCATGGTAGTTCCTCAAATTTAAAACTTGGTTCCTTAGAATGTAATGGGACGTTGGCCAAAGAATCCCAGTCGAAAAGAATACCTTCTTTTGCTTTGTGTTTCATCAATCAATCAAAACGCCTCGTTGAGGTCTATGCCATGCTTGTGTAGTTTGAAAAGAGGTCGATCAGTTTATGGAGAGTAGCTGCGTGGAATTTCCTTCCAAAGAGATAGCAAGGTCTTTTGATTCCGTTCCACATGCATGGTGTCCATGTTACTTCACCCTGAGTTTTGCAGACATAAGAAAATAGACATGAGAGTTATAATGAAGGTAGAGGTAGATTTACAAGTGGAGATGAATTGGTTTTGAAGCGTGTACCGTTCCCTCACTTGTTACACGTGAAACTGCATCAATGGACTGCAAATGGATGAAAAGGTATACCAATTGATTATCCTAATGGAAGCAAGCAAAGGAAGAGTTTTAAGAGATCGTAGCAATTTAGTGACAATACCGTGAGGTTCTTCAGTAACTCGTGCGTGACATCGTTGGGCATGTATGTTCTTGGATGCCACTTTTTCTCAGACCAATCAACATATGTTACAGTCCAGTTAGCAATGCCACCAGGATCAAGCATCTGAGAGATTTATCACACCAATACGAATAAAGAAAGCATGAGAAAGTGAAACACTTTCATTTTAGTTATAGAATCAAAATGGATTCTCACATGGAAGAATGTTGGCAAGTAGTGTTCGTCCGCTATGCAGTTCTTGTTGCTCTCTACACCTGGCTGAATTAAAAAAAAAAACAAGGCCTTACCATCAATGTGTGGCTATTTTTCATAGATCTAAATAGCAATGCCTTCCATAAAATAGAGAAAAGAGATTCAAAAGCATCTATTCTGCGGCTTAGGTCATACTCACCCGACAGTAGTCCCGGAACTTTGAGTAGTAAAGACTGTCTGCCACAGTTATTACAGCATGCTGACGCTTCATTGAGAACCACTGCACGGATACAGAGATAGAGTTGACTAAGCCATGAAAACTTGTTAAACTTGATCAAAATGCTTCTCAATGAAGACGAATGAAACCAAATATGCCGATCAAATGTGTTTAACTGATGATATTAGTACTATGTGGTACTACCAATTCATCACTAGATGGTGCATACATGCTATTGCATGTATAAGCAAACATAGCTCTACTTAAGAGCCTTCTGTCGTATAGACAAGTTCCAAGCTCCAACAATGACACAAAAACGATTCCTTATATTTGAGTATGTTAGCGATCTCGCATGTGTTTTCAGAGTATGATACAAGCATATTACTAGATAAGTTTCTTTTACCTGTGCACCCTTTCGAAAATCTTCCTTTGGAATTTCCGGCAGCATGTGATCCATATGCCTGCCGGTTCCATGTGGACCAGGATCGTCAAAGCTGAAGAGTAAGATAAAATCATATATTACCATAGAGAAGCCAGGAAGATATATCTCATCAACTTGAACAGATGAGTTTACCAATCAACATTGCTGACATTGCTGTACATCATATAGTTGTACATGTATTCAAAACTTCTAAGTGGCACACAACTGCAAAAACCAAGAAACACTCTCAAGTTGGTTATGGCAACCTCAGAATACTCAGTAATAAGAGAAGTAAAGTGTCTGGGAGAGATTACCTATCAGAGAGTAAAACAAATTGCTGATTTTCAGGATCTCTTAGAGCATTGGTCAACAAACGTCTCTCGGCATCAATCATTGATATTCTACCCCAGATCACCTTCACAAAAACATATACATATGATTCTATTACCACAGTCATGAAAATTACTACAGAACCATGACACACACACACCACCTATAATGTTTCTTTTTATGACCAATTAGAGAGATGTAATGACATGATATCCACATATAGAGGCATCAGAGACAGACCTCATCACTTCTAATTTCACGGTTAAGAAAGTAACGACTGGTGTGAACCGGCGTATCCTTTGATGCATGGATATACACTGAGAATTTCCCCTCATGACCCTGTGAAGAGGTAATAAAAGTACAATAGCGACAGTATGTTCTCAGACAGAAGCAAAACATATGACACAGTTGATGAAGTTTTTACCTCGAAAAAGAGGTCCCATAGCTTTTCAAAAGGCAAAGTACCAGGTGTTAGGAACATAAATGCAATCTTAGAAGTCTTTTTGATGACACGAGGGGAACTCAACATTTCGCTAATCACTACACGAGCTGCGATCTCGTCATCAGAAAACTCCCTCGGCGAGGGTGGAAGCCAATCAGTAAGGGCCTTGCATCCATTAGATGAAAACATATAACAAGCGGAGTTGCGGTGATGAGGGAACATGTAAGCACCGATTACAAACATTGTTATCAGAGAAACCACTGCGATGATCCATACTGGTTTCTTCGTAGGAGAACGGTGGTGGCGAGCACCAGGCAAAGACTGCGTATAACTTGTTCTGCCTAGAAGCCACCCTTTAACTGCCTTCATCTCATAAAAAAATCAAAAAGCTTTATTGCATACTGCAACACCTCAACCTCAGATATTCTTTAACCCACTGCACAACGCTTCAAACAAGCTTCACAAATAAAACATTTTAAATATCAGAAATCCATAGAGACAAAACATACAAGGAAACAAAAGAGGAACTGCACAAGATGCAATTTTGAAAACTAAACCAGAACAAGAACTAAATTTAGATAAGTCTCTTTAGTTTATCCTTCAAAGTTTCCCAAGCTGACCAACACAAAGAAAGAATGCCATACATATGAAATGAATCATATCAAAAGCTTAACCCTTTTTCACTAAGTTTCCATTTTTACAGATAAAATAAGCATAACAGGTGACTTAATCCAACAGAAAGATGGAAAAAGAATCAAAGATGGTGAAGAAGATACATTGAAAAATTCAAATTAGTACCAAAGGGAACAAAGTCCATGCTATATCCAAACCAAGAAAAGTCAAAACCATCGTCACAGCTTCTAGTAGACAATCAATCATTCAAGCTCATTGCTTTAAGGGGCAAACATGTCAGTCAATAGTTTCCACAAATGTTTGCTTCTCAAATCCTAGAATATATATATTTTTCAATTACAGTTTCCAAATCTAAAACCAAATCTGATCTTCTATTTAAAACAAGAGAATATATGGAACCTGGATCAAAACTTTTAAACGACGTCGGATCACACAGCTTGTTTGTTTCTGCCTAAAGATCCCGACTTTCAGCGAAGAACAACTGAGAGAGATATACACACTCAAAGAGACACTCCAGGAGTATACGTATCGATTAATCGATATCTAGCCACGCATATATACCGTTTCCTTCTGTGTAGTTTCAATCTCTTGCTCTTAAAAAAGTTTCCACCTTTTCACGGTTTTGTTTCTTCTTCTGATTTCTCTCTCTATGTAAAATGAAGTTAGGTATCGACTCTGTACACCTAAGGAGAAGAAGAAGACAACGACGATGAAGAAGAAGAAGTCTCTGTCTCTTCCGTTCAAAAACAGAAGTAAAATTATCTTTTCTGAGGAAGAGAGATTAGTAAGCTTTTTTTTTTTTTTTTTTGGTCAAAGAGATTAGTATGATTTTTCTTTTTAATAATACTCCCGTTAATAAGTTTAATAACTGACGTGTACTTTTATAATTGGATATACTCTTAATCGTATTATATACTCACCATTAGACCGCGTGTGTTTATAAACTTCGTCAGATGCAATTTTAGACCAGTTACCTTACGTTTTTTTTTCTTTTGGTTGCAAAAGAAGTCTGAATTTATAAATGAGACCATTACTGGTTCATTAAATTTTCGTTATCACAATTATATAGGATTTTATAAATGTTCGCTATGTCCAAAAATAATAATTTGGTTATGCTTCTGTTTGGTTTAATTAGACTCGATTATGGTTTAGTTCAACTTGAATTTGTTATCATATACAGTATTAAGTATATCATCATACAATAACATAATATTTTGTTATGGAATTAAAAAAGGATTGGATTTGCAATAAATACAATTAGTAACGTGGAATAATACATATGTCAAAACAGTGCTATAGTTACGCAATGAGAAAAAGACAAAAATAGCACTAAATCAAGTTTTTGTTCACAAACTAGCATTCAAAGTCAAAAGTCACAAAAATAGCACTTAATGTTTTATCAAAAGTCACAAACTTAGGGTTTAGAGTTAAAGGGTGGGGTTTAGGATTTAGGGTTTAGGGTTTAGGGTTTAGAGTTTAGGGTTTAGGGTTTAGGGTTTAGGGTTTAGGGTTTAGAATTTAGGGTTTAGGGTTTAGAGTTTAGGGTTTAGGGTTTAGGGTTTAGAGTTTAGGGTTTAGGGTTTAGAATTGAGAAATGAGGTTTTGGGGATAAGATATAAACTTAGAAAGGTGCTATTTTGGTCATTTTAGTTTTTGAGTGCTATTTTTGTGATATAAACTTAGAAAAGTGTTATTTTGGACATTTGCCCTTACACAATATGTTACACAATATGTAAATCAAATTTAAAATGCACAATTCTCTCAAATAATTTTTTTAAAAAAAATTTTGTCACAAAAATAGTTTTCAAAGAAGAAAATAACAAAAATAGCTCATTTTTATTTTGAAATTTTTAATATTTATTTTTTATTTTTAAAATTTTTGAACTATATCCTCAAAATTTTACCACTTAACTCTAAATCATAAGTCTATATTAGTTAACCCTATGATATAAATGTATATTTACCTTTTAATAAAACTTATTTTGGTCATTTTTCTCCGTGATGACTATTTTTGTGATATAAACTAAAAATGGCTATCTTAGAAAAAATTTCATTTAAATTTTTTTCATCTTTATACTCCTCTTCTTAGTTTCAAAAAAAAAATCAAATTTAAAATTGTCATAAACCTAATTTTATTAATATGGATTAAATATATCCTTGTAGTGATGCCTTTTTTTTTGGCAAGTAGTGATACCATTTTAGTTAACAATAGCTCTTATTTTATGTTTATGCACTATGAAGATTATATGAAGCATTGATGTTACTACAGATCTAGATTCAGATTCAGATTTGAGAAGCAAACTATTGCAGACTGTGGATTCTATTATTCTAGATGTAAAACAAACAAAACACATTTTTTTGGGACAACCAAGAAAAATAGTTAAGATGTTTTCCATATCATTTATCATAATTCTGTGTTAAATAAATACGACCATCCACATATGAATTCCACCTTCATCTATCTATATATATAAAGTAGACATTTTCTATTCTTCTCACAAATGGCAGAGAAATTTGCTGACACATGTCCTCTTTTATTTTTTCATCAAAATTCACATGTTTGTTATATTAAAAATTACCGATGGAATTTGAATAATGCAAAAAATCAAAAAATTAGAATAAATAAACAAATAACAAAAGAATACGAAATTTTCGTATCTAATAGAATTTCTGAGAATTTTGGTTATCTAATCTTTCTCGCACAAAAAATCATTATATGAAATTTGATACTTATTTTATTGTTCAGTAAAATTCAAGATGAATAAAGAAATAAGTAAAATAATATAAATAATTTAAAATATTTAATTTATGAATAGCTAAAAATAATATTAACTTCACTATTTATTATATTTTACTATTTTCTATTTTTTATTTACAAATTAAACATTTATTTCACTATTAAAAATCATAAAATAACTAAACGAAGAAAAAAAACTAGAGCACAACATATGGTCTAAAACTAAAACCTCCACAACCATAGAAAAATGCAAAATTCCATAATAATACTAACTCAATAAATGTCTGAAGGTGAAAAGAGATTAAGAATGAAGACTAAATTACCTCATCTTACCATAGAGTGTTTTAGCTAAAATAATCAGAGGCCAGAAGAAAGCAAAAAGATAAAACCCGAGATAAAACAATCCTCTGAACACAAATGTGTGTGATAGAGTACCAACGCAAAGAACCAAGAAAGTGAACCAGAAGATAAATAATAACCGGAACGCCAAAGTCAGCACGAAGTAGGAAGGCACATGCCTAAAGCCCCAAAAGTCCAGCCACCAGCTAAGAGGTAAGAAACGTCTCATAAACTAAATATGCACAGGCAAGGCGCCCATGCCAGCGAAGAACCACATACTCTGGATAAAAAGGACCAAAGCTCCATGAGACTAACTCCGTACACCTATACCAAAGGAAACATGTAAATAAAAGAAACAACCTGAGGGAGTGAGAATGGAAGCCAACCACCGAAAAACCAGAGCTCAAGCTTGATACCAGAAGCAACCTTCCAAGCTCACTGAGCATACACAGAGGAAAACACTATCCAAACCTAGAGTGGCAAACATGGCAGAAATGAGAGCTACTAGAGATGCGAGCAACAATCAAAACTGCAACGAGATGAGAGAACAGCGAGAGAAGGGAAAACCAAATGAAATTAGCAAACCGTAGAGCCGTACTCAAGTTATGAAAGAGAGGAAAGAAGTTAGATCACGGAAAAAAACAAAATTTTAAAACCAAGACGAGCAAGGACTATGACGTCAAGCCAACGACGAGGAAAAAACATTAACGACACCTAAACTCTTACCCAACCCAAGAAGAAGCAGTATATATAAAGTAGACATTTTCCTTTCTTCTGACAAGTGGCAGGGGGGTTTGCTGCCACGTGTCCTCTTTTATTTTTTCATCAAAATTTACATGTTTGTTATATTAAAAATTACCGATGGAACTTGAATAATGCAAAAACTCAGAAAATTAGAATAAATAAACAAATAACAAAAGAATGCGAAACTTTCGTATCTAATAGAATTTCTGAGAAATTTAGTTATCTAATCGTTCTCGCACAAAGAATCATTATATGAAATTTGATAATTATTTTATTGATGAGTAAAATTCAAGATGAATAAAGAAATAAGTAAAATAATATTAATAATTTTAATTATTTAATTTATGAACAGCTAAAAATAATATTAACTTTCACTATTATTATATTTTACTATTTTCTATTTTTTATTTACAAATTAAATATTTATTTCACTAAAAATCATAAAATAACTAAACTAAGAAGAAGAAACTAGAGCACAACATATGGTCTAAACCTAAAACCTCCACAACCACAGAAAAAACGCAAAATTCCATAATAATACTAACTCAATAAAGGTCCGAAGCTGAAAAGAGATTGAGAATGAAGACTAAATTATCTCATCTTACCATAGAGTGTTTTAGCTAAAATAATCAGAGGTCAGAAGAAAGCAAAAAGATAAAACCCGAGACAAAGCAATCCTCCGAATACAAATGTGTGTGATAGAGTACCAATGCAAAGAACCAAGAAAGCGACCCAGAAGATACATAATAACCGGAACGCCAAAGTCAGCACGAAGTAGGAAGGCACATGCCTAAAGCCCTAAAAGCTCAGCCACCAGCTAATAGGTAAGAAGCGCCTCACAAACTACATATGCACAGGCAAGGCGCCCATGCCAGTGAAGAACCACATACTCTGGATAAAAAGGACCAAAGCTCCATGAGACTAACTCCGTACACCTATACCAAGGGAAACATGGAAAGAAAAGAAACAACCTGAGGGAGTGAGAATCGAAGCCAACCACCAAAAAACCAGAGCTCAAGCTTGATACCAAAAACAACCTTCCAAGCCCACTGAGCATACACAGAGGAAAACACTATCCAAACCTAGAGTGGCAAACAAGGCAAAAGTGAGAGCTACTAGAGACGCGAGCAGCAATGAAAACTGCAACGAGATGAGAGAACAGCGTGGGAAGGGAAAACCAAATGAAATTAGCAAACCGTAGAGTCGTACTCAAGCTATGAAAGAGAGGAAAGAAGTTAGATCACGAAAAAAACAAAATTTTAAAACCAAGACGAGCAGAGACTATGACGTCAAGCCAACGACGAGGAAAAAATATTAACGACACCTAAACTCTGATCCAACCCAAGAAGATGTTGTCTCCAACATCAGCCAAAATTTAAGGTAGAAGAAGAGCAATCAATATTAACCGGAACAACCTACAACGCAGTGAGAAACAACCGCACAACTTGGAACTCATAAAACCGATCTACAACAAATACGAGATAATCTCACATGACAAGAAGGACAAGAAGAACTCTACTCCAAAACATAACAATCATTCCTGGGAGAAGCACCGGTGAGGTAAACAAAATACAAAGATGGTGATAGGTAAGGTCAAAATATGGAGATATGGCAAAAAACATTTTAAAAGAATAATGTTCAAAATTTTGAAAAAAAAATATAATTTTGACTCTGAATCGTTAATCTTAGAATCAACAAATACATAAATGCAAAGTTATTGAAATTAAATATGGTTTATATGAGAGACTCACGTCACCACTAACAAATACTACTATATACACAACAACACATTATTGAAAAAACAAACACAAAATATATTATCACTTGATTTTGAGCAACACTAATGCGCATCAAGCCAACAAGTAATCACTAGTCTCCCCATCATTAGTATTGGGTCAGAAACAAACCATTTTTCATCTAAGAATTTTGGATGTGCAATATACATTCCAGTTGCTCCACCATAGAGCTTAGTTAATAAGGTTGGAAATATATGTTGGATATAAATCTTCGTTGATATTTAAGTATCTAAAGCCATCCCGAAGGATATAAGTAAGGCTCGATATGATGCTAAATGTCAATTAGTATTTCCAACATAAGGGGGAGAAAATAAACAGCTGGAAAAGAAAATAAGTTGATATGAACTATCATTGATCCTCGGACTAAAGAAAATGTCAAATAGAAGTCCAAAACATAATTCAACTATAGTGCTTAGTAAAGCAGTTGCCATACAAATTTGCTGACCCAAATAAATATAGTGATCAAGTCACATATACCAGCTGTAAATGCTCCAATAAGAATAGATGTTCTACAAGAACAATATCAAACTGCTAGTCATGCATGTAGCATGGTAGACATATTGGTTCCAAATATAAAAATCCCCGTAAATGAAAAGGAGCATATATTGATAATGGTCAAAACGAGCCAATATAGTTTTGAATGATCTCCAGAAGAGACATTAAACATGATTGAAAGAAATTTAGGCACCTGAGACAATGAAGAGATCTCAATAAGTTATGTCATGTATGAAATAAAATGGAACCGATAAGCAAATCGACGTCGATGATATTTATACCTACAAAGTAGCAGTTGATATAATGAATGAGAAAGATGATCATAAAATAAAGTCTATTGAAAAGTGTACACGAAGAGATGATTTGCCAAATCAGAAAGAAGAAATAGACAAAGATAAAAACTCTTGTGAAAGAGAGGTATTTGGACCAATAGTCCATACACTAGAAGGTGTAAAACAAGTGAGATTGAAATGAGTCGTTGCACCAAAGAAAGATTAATATGTAATTGATTGTGAAGATGCATAGTTTCATGTGATAGATGAAACTACTTTCATGTTCCTTATTAGTCCGGCAATAAAGGAAGAACATGAATTATACAATCCACTGGAAACTGAAGTAAAAATAGATATATAGATTTCAAGTTTCATATCTACCAGTTACTTGATGATTTCAAACAGATTGGATATCCTAATATGTATTTCGTTCATATTAGGAACCAATTTATACATTAAGCTTTTATACACAGTAGTTTCGAGTGCATATCTGTGTCACAAACATATAATAAGAGTTAAAGATGTCGATTGAACAATGTGTTTTTCTGTTACATTTTTTATCATGTTTACTAGATGATAACTCGCGCGCATGCACATAGTGAGTTTTTATAATAATGTATATTTATTAAATGGTTTTAACATTTTGCAACACTACAATTTTTATCGATTATATAATGACGAATACAAATGTTGATCTCTTAAATATATCATCGTTGTTGAATAGTTAACATATTACATCTCATTTTAATTATTTTTAAGACTTCATATGCACAAAAAAAAATTAAGTTTTGCGGCTGACACAAATCACCATAACTAAATAGGCAACATCGATTGTATAATGACGAAATGAGATTATGTTTCTTGCTCTCGATTTGTTTACTATTAACTCTTCATAAGTGATTTCATTTTCTACCTCTATAAAATTTTGCTTTCGTTCCCGTCATTGTTTCATTGATATGAGTTAAGTTTCCTTTTTTAACTTCTTCTATAAATACCCGATACGAACCCGAACGTGTATAATCCGGTAAGAGCGACAAGTTTAAAAATAAAATAAAAACATATAACAAACATAATAAGGATAATAAAAATTATTACTTAATACAAACAGCTTACAAAACTAAACTGGAGAAAAAATATCCAGAAACAAAAGATACTCTCAACAACTTTAATAATTTATGTACTCTCAACAGTACAATAAACAAATTAAAAAGACAAACAAACAATAAGTCTCAGTGACACAACAAACAACAACACGAACTATATCAATCACATTACTAGCACAGTTTAATCCTTCATAAGTGGAGAACAATGCATACACAATTCATCATCACAACTCTAATTCTATAACAATAAAAAAAACTTAAAAAACAACTCAAAACGCAAAACCTATGACTAAAAAAAAAGAGAAGAGAAAGAACTGGGAATGGGCGCCTGGTTGAATAACCCTAACAAATATTGAGATGAAACAAGAATTATGTCCACAACTTCGCGCTTGCGCAGAGGCAATGCCACTAGTAAACTTATAAGTAGAGTTGTTGTTTCTTTTCCCTTTGTATACACTATGAACCATTTAATGATCATGCACAATAGCAAAATTAATATTCGATAATATTTTTAGAAATTAATATTTTCCGGATAATCAACAAGATAGAGTGTGCGATGAGCTTGCAACCACGAGTTGACCCATACCCTAATGAGAGAAAATTTGATAATTTAACACCAGAATTGATCATCAACCCAATTTTTTTAAGTTAACATGATCTTTCACCATTTGTCCCTTCTTCTAAACCTCACTTAATATACCAAATTTTTTTAAATATATTAGTGATTCTAAGTGACCGGTTTATATTTCTGAATAGTTCAAGATTTTATCTAATTATAAAAGTTACCAAAACTAGTATATACCTCAATTTTGGCAATTTCCTCTGTATCGTATCCAGAGAATTCTGCAAACATGTACGGTCTCTCACGCCTCCGTCAAACAAGAGATAAGCAAAGAGTTAGTTCTTTGTTCCCTGGCTGTTTGTTCCCTGGCTGTTTGTTTTGTTTTTGTTGCTACTTCTGGATCAAGGAGTTTCAAATTTGTATTTTTAAAAACTATGCTGTTTATTTTACATTGTTTACCTATATTATTGGACTCTCTTTTGTCAGTACTCAATGGTGTGCTTATAATATTCACTGAAATAATATTTATTACTAATTTAAATACATCTTCGGTTCTATTCCGATCTGATTACTCAGACCACCTCAAACTTGATTAATAGAATAGCCGTTCATTGCAAAAAAAAAAAACATCTTCGGACCACTAATTACTCTGTTCTCCTTGTGTAAACAAATAGTACGCATAACTATAAGTATCACATTAAAATATTTATTTTTGTAATAAATTTTCAATAAAAAAGTTTTGTAATTTATAGGGAAATTTATCGTTTATCCATAGTCAAATTAATAGAATTCACTAAAATAGGTCAATAATTGAAAATATCAATTTTCTTTCGTACATATGTATTTTTTCTTGATTTTATATCAAATGTTAAAGCGACACATAAACTTGCAATAACATATGTAAAACCGTAAAAGTATCAAACAACTAAAGTGCTTAACGAGCAATTCTCTTAGAAGATATAAAAATGAGTTTTTTTTTTCACTAAAATAGCATGTGAAGAGAAAAATGACCAAAATAAATTATATTAAAGAGGTAAAAAAACTTCTATCATTACTTTATATATATAAAAATATAAATAAATATTTAAATAAATAAATAATTTTTTTTATTATTTTTGAATAATACATTTTTCAATTCAAACTTTCTTTTTATTTTAATTTTTCAAACTTTAAAAAAAATCAAAATTTTTCTGCTTGTTCGATTAAACTGTGTAAATCAAAAAAGTAGATATAGTATTTTACTGTATTTTAAAAATATTATATATATATATATATATATATATATAATGGATCCATCTCAAATATCACTTTATAATATAATGTTGTACAAAGACCATTGTTTTATTCCTATTTTTAAAATACAGTACATATGATTTCATAAGGTTGTTAACTTTTAAAACAAATTAATAAACGTTCACAAACCAAATTATAAAAATGTTCATAAAATTTTATGGCGTAAGATTTTACAAAAAATATCATCAAATATATAAAGGCTCTGTATGGAATTTTATGATATATCACAAAATATCAAGTTTCATAACCTGACTATAAGATAGTTACGAAAAGATTATAAACTTTCTAAATCAGTTTATATATAATGGTATTAAATATATTAATAAAGTTTTTTTAAGGTTGATTTATTATGATCTTACAATTATGATATGAGAAAGATTACATACACGATTCGACAACCGACAATACTACATGCCTTATGAAGACCTACGTCTAACTGCATCACCTGAGCCGTCCTGAAGATCCACGTCTGACCAGATTTACTTGCACCAAGTTGAAGATCCCTTGTAAGCATTTCTTCCGTAGTCTGCATAATTGTTTAATAAACCGCTCTCTACGGGACTTGAAACCTGGATTTCCTGTAATCTGCAATATATTAATAACTAGATGATAACCCGCGCACATGCGCCGAGTGAGTTTTTAAACTAATGTTTGTTCATAAAATGATTTTAACATTTTACAAAACTACAATCTTTATCGATTGTAAAATGACGAATACAAATGTTGGTTTCTTAATGTATCATCGTTGTTGGAGAATTAACGTATTGCAGCTCATCTTAATTATTTTTAAGACTTCATATGCACAAAAGGAAATTAAGTTTTGCGGCTGACACAAATCACCAAAACCTGATAGGCAACATCGATTGTAGAATGACGAAGGGAGATTAGGTTTTCTGTTTTCGATTTGTTTACTATTGACTCTCCATAAGTGATTTCATTTTCTACTTCTATAAAATTGTGTTTTCGTTTTCGTTTCTGTTTTATTGATACAAATTAAGTTTTTTTTTTAACTTCTTCTATGAATTCGGTGAATTACATAAGTGTCAATTTAAGAAGATGGACATGTGTAAAAATTACTTTCACTCCAGATACATATCTAAGAATAAAATTTTTGAAGAAAAAATCACCGGGAAACTCTATTTACAGGTTAGTGGTCAAATCTAATATATCAAACTGTTATACAATATAAGTGCAGACTCGAAATATAAATGGTTGTCTAGTATTTATTCACGAGTTCAGTCTAAAAATCATCTAATCCTAGAATAACAAAACAAAATATTTATTTTATTAACCTATGCTTTTGATATTTAGTTATTTAAGAGTATACCGGTAATATATATATATATATATATATATATATATAATACTTTATCATTCTATTATATGTAAACTATGTATAAACTAATAACTATTTGATTTATTAAATGATAAAACTTATAATAAATAGTTCAAATCTCTCATTCTTACAATGATAATAGCTAGATAGTATATTAGGGAGAAACAAATATTAGACAAGTGATCAAATTTCTCATTTTTCGAACAAACTCAAGAGGTGATTGAAGTCTTGTCATGATATTTCATTAAAAGCTTTTTAGAAATAAAAATCAAGACTAAATTATTTAATATGAACGAAATAAAAATAAAGTGCTTCCATTATTAAAAATTACTTCGATTTAAAGAAGTATATTTCTGCGATTGTTAGGATCAAATAACATATTCAAACCCACTTATTTAAAAAATAATCTGTATACATAAAAATATATACATTAGAGTAAGCACATAAATCAAAACCAATATCTTTTGTTAATTTACAATCATGTTTTTGGTAAATATATAAAAACAATCATTTTATTTACTTTATACGGTATATAAAATTTAGTGATATTGATATAGATGCATATAGTATATATTAATATAAATATTTATTATTGACAGTTCCAACTCATATGATTTTATTAACATTTGTATATTTTTTAGGAACAAAAATTTAAACTGTTAATCACAAAAAAATTAATTTGTGATTTTTCAATATAAATTTTAAAATTAAAATACTATGATCTCAATAAATTTGTCACTGCAAATTTTGAAATTAACATATTTTTATATAGTGTCTAATTTATTTTAAATGATTTCAATATATATATATATATAATATGAATATCTATTAATCAGACTTCATATTCATATGATTTATGATCATTTGTATCTTGCTTGAATAAAAAAAAGTTAAACGTTTAATCACAAAATTTTTAATGTGAGACTTGTATCATTTTTAGTAATTTAATGCCGCTTAAAAAAAATCAAAATATAACATATAAGAAAAATCTAATTATTTTTATTATATGCTTAATGTGATTTTTTAATTTCTTTTAATAATATAAAATTTAGCAGAAACGAGATATGATACAAAATTGTTATCAAATATGTATTGTTCATAATCATTAATTATCACATATATGTTAATCATATTAGGTAATTCTGTAGCATTTATTTAAAGAAATAAAAAAATATTTTTGTACACTACTAATCAATTTGATAGTTAGTTTAATAAAAACTATAATATATATTTATATGGACCAACTTATTTTCTAAGGATTCTGAGAATTATCCTCGTGGTGACACGTAACTACGAAAACATGTTCTAATGCATTTTGAGTAATATTTGAATCCGAACGGGTAATATCTGAACCCGAATGGATATCCGAAGATAACCAAACATAAGTATATTTAATTCTATATTTCTAATTTATTTCTCTCATTTTATTCAAAATATTTATATTAATGATTCTTATTTCTCAAAATTAGATAATATACATATAATTATGGAGAAAATTATTTTCTGCTCAATTAAAAACATATCAAGTTATTCTTTCTTGCATTAACAAAAGTTGCATCTAAAATTTCAAAACAACAACTAAATTAGTGTCTTTCTATTTTTAAATTTTTATCTCCAAACCTATTAATAGTATAATCTTTTGAAAATTAAAAAAAAAAACAATTAAGTTAAAATATATTTAAAATACAAAAAACTTAAATTTATTCAAAATGTAAATATCTGAACCCGACCCAAAATATCCGAACCCGAACATGAAATATCCAAACCCGACTTGAAGTGTAGAAATACCCTAAGGGGTTCTATACTTTTATATTGAAATATCTGATACAAACCCGAACGTGTATCCGAACGCCCACCCCTATGATATATGATCATTTGTATCTTGTTTGAACAAAAAAAAAAGTTAAACCATTGATCACAAAATTTTTAGTGTGAGACTTTTACAATTTTTAGTAATTTATAGTCATTCTTAAAAATTCAAAATATAACATATAAGAAAAAATCTAATTGTTTTTGTTATATGCTTAATGTGATTGTTTAATTTCTTTTAATAGTATAAAACTAAACAAAAAAAGAGAGAGAGCTTAGATTTTTTTTAATCAAATATGTATTATTCATAATCGTTAATTGTCATATATATGTTAACCATATTAGGTAATTTCTTAGCTTTTATTTAAGAAAAGAAAAAATATACTTTTTTTGTACACTATTAATTAATTTGATAGTTAGTTTAATAAAAAGCATAGTATATGTTTATATGGACCAACTTATTTTTCTAACAATTCTAAAAATCATTCTCGTGATGACACGCGGCTACGAAAATATGTTGTAATACTCGAAGATTAATATATATGGGATTTGATTATGTATATGTATTTGTAGCTAATGTGCACAATTTCCTTTAGGGACAATGTGTTGAATATACCCAATTAAGGTCCAAATTAGCTGAATGCACATGATTATGGATAACCCAAAAAGGAGTAACATTTTGACACTGTGCGGACGAAAATACCCTCATGCTTTATCGAAAACATGTAACTCTAGATCTATCTGCTAAATATTTACATAGCAGGTAACAATCTACATACCAACTAACATTTCAACTAATAATTTCAGTATCATCTAACAATCTATGTATCAAACAAATGTATCGACTAACAAATCATATATCAGTTAATGAAACTATTAACAATTAATTAGTTATCTATCAAATAGCTCCAAATCTATTTGTAACAGCTAACACTCCATGTATCGATTAAGAATCCATTAAAATCTAATTAATAGCATTAATACCTACTAAGGTATATATTATCTAAAAGTTGATTGTGATTCGAAATTGGAAACATTGGAATTGGGGTGAGATAATAAGATTAGCATTATGGGTGCCAAAAGAATCAGAATAAAAAAATAAAGATTTGTGTTGAATTAGAAGATGATTTGAAGAACATGTACGAGAGATAAAGAGATTAGAACACAGAAAAGAGAGAAGAGAAAGATAGAGATAAGAGTATTATTGTCATAAAAATATTTTAAAAAATAAGGGTATATGACAAATTATAGGCTTTTGGGTGTATCCACTAGGGGTGGGCAAAAAACCCAAACCGAACCGATCCAAACCAAACCAACCGAATTTAAACTGATCCAAACCAAACCGTGCTCTTTACATAACTCAATTGGTTCATTTTTTACTCAACCCGAATGGTTTGGTTTGGTTTGGGTTCAAACCGAACCAAACCGAACCAAACCAATAATCCAATATATTTTTATCTATAAATAAATATATATATATATATATATATATATATATATGTAAATATATTGTAAATTTTAGTTAAAGTTTTGTTTTCCATTTTTTCTTAACTTCCATATATTTTTTTAAAAAATCCAAATATGATTCAAATAATCCTAATACCTAAAGATTGTACTGAAAACAAAACCTAAAAACTATAAGCATCTAAATCGTAGTCATCTCGTTTCGTTCATCTTCTCCAATTTTCATTCTCTTAATTATGTAACAGATATTATAGAATCAATAAAAACAAAAAGGTTGATGCAAATAGTCTTTTAGTTAATAGGTTTTGAAATGCTTACAAGTCTTTGTTACGCTAATTAGATTACAAATAGTCTGATCTTTGCTTATTATGTATTTCTTCCTCTGACGTGGTTAAGAGTTTTGTCATCGAACTTGTTTTTTGTTTCATAGATTTTTAAAGAAAACCAAACTAAATCTAAACAAAACCGAACTAAACCGAACCAAACTAAACCCAAACCGAACCCAAACCAAAGCTACTTTGGTTTTAGTTGGGTTGAGTTTTATAAAACCCAAATTAACCAAACCAAACCGAACTCAAACCGAACCCGAAACTAAACTGATATGCCCACCCCTAGTATCCACACCAATTTCTCTTTCCTTTGATCATACGCGATACTATTCAGCCAAATGTCGATTCACAGAAATTTTAAGCCTTAGGCCTTCAACGTTGCATAATTTTTACCATTTTTGGTAAAGGCTATATTACAGTTACGTTTTTTGGAATATGTGCAGTAAATGGTATCTTCGCCTTGATTTTTTTTTTTTTTTTGTGTTGAATAATCCTAATATACATATCTTGCTCACCAGGTTTACATATTAATTTACCACATGTTTTGATAAATTAGAATCTATAAGCTGTCACTAATATGTATACTTCTTTATCAAGCAAAACTTAATATGTGAACAACTTAATTAGAAACAATACATAAAATATTTTATGAAGTTCATTGGTGTATTTTTTTTGTCATAAATAGCGGCCTTTGCTTTAAATATGGGTCCGATTGGGAGTAACTGTGAAGAAGCATACTTTAAAAAATATTGTTGTAAGAAATGACTTTAAGAATTAAGTATGACTTTAAGAAAATGTCTAAAGGCACAAATAACTCACTTTAAAAAAAACATTAACGACATCTCCAATTCAACTCTATTTTTAACTCGAAAATAGAATAAAATGAAATATGAAGTAAAAAAATACTCCAATTCTATTCTATTTCCCACTACATAATTTTATAAATTTAAATTTAAAACATATAGTTTTCGAGTAAAAAATAGAGTTGAGTTGAAGTAAAAACATATACTCCAACACTTATTTTATTATACATTTTTCAAATAGATGTTTAATGTAGTTTTTCTATTCCTTATATTTTATATTTACTTATTCTAATATTATAATAGATGTTTAATGTAATATTTTTATTTCTTATGTTTTATATTTACTTATTATTTATTTTATTATAAAATTTTCAGATAGATGTTTATTTAGTTTTTCTATTTTGCATATTGTATAATTACTTATTTTAAAAATTTTCTTATATTGTATATTTACTTATTCTAATATTACGATAAATATTTAATATAATATTTATATTTCTAATATTTTATATTTTCTTATTGTTTATTTTATTATGCATTTTTCAGATAGATTTTTAATTTAGTTTTCTCATTTCTTAATTATATATTTACTTATTGTTTATTTTTTCGTAGATTGTATATTTACTTTAGGGGTGGGCATATCGGTTTAGTTTCGGGTTCAGTTTAGTTTGGTTAATTCGGGTTTTATAAAACTCAACCCAATTAAAACCAAAGTAGCTTTGGTTTGGGTTCGGTTTGGGTTTAGTTTGGTTCGGTTTAGTTCGGTTTGGTTTAGATTTATTTTGGTTTTCTTTAAAGATCAATGAAACAAAAAACAAGCTCGATGACAAAACTCTTAACCAAGTCAAAAGAAGAAATACATAATAAGCAAATAACAGACTATTTGTAATCTAATTAGCGTAACAAAAACTTGTAAGCATTCCAAAACCTATTAACTAAAAGACTATTTGCATCAACCTTTTTGTTTTTATTGATCC
The DNA here is from genome assembly GCA_945779075.1 of Brassica incana. NCBI lineage: Eukaryota > Viridiplantae > Streptophyta > Magnoliopsida > Brassicales > Brassicaceae > Brassica > Brassica incana. Next base: position 4,137,375 of record CALZFW010000023.1, on the reverse strand, counting down.
TATAATAACTGTTACATAATTTAGAGAATGAAAATTGGAGAAGATGAACGAAACGAGATGGCTACGATTTAGATGCTTATAGTTTTTAGGTTTTGCTTTTAGCACAATCTTTAGGTATTAGGATTATTTGAATCATATTTGGATTTTTTTTTAAAATATATGGATGTTAAGAAAATATGAAAAACAAAACTTTAACTAAAATTTACAATATGTTTACATATATATATATATAGAGAGATATATATATATATAGAGATAAAAATATATTGGATTATTGGTTTGGTTCGGTTTGAACCCAAACCAAACCAAACCATTCGGGTTGAGTAAAACATGAACCGATTGGGTTATGTAAAGAGCACAGTTTGGTTTGGATCGGTTTAACTTCGGTTGGTTTGGTTTGGATCGGTTCGGTTTGGGTTTTTTGCCCACCCCTAATTTACTTATTCCAATTTTGTTACTTTTATGTCAAATTATAATATTATGATAGTTGTTTAACGTAGTTTTCTATTTGATATAATGTATATTTACTTATTATTTATTTTTTCTTATATTGTATATTTACTTTTTATTTTTTTATTTTTTTTAGTAATAATATCACGTGGCTTCCTTTGGAAGAAAGATTTTATGCTAATGTGAACACTTTTTCGAGACTCAAATAATCTATTTTATTAGAATAGGTTTTATATACTTTAATTTTCTATGAAAATTAAGTATTGTGATTTTTTTTTGTGATACATGAATTATGAAAAATAACATTAAAGTACTAATAACTTTTTGATGGTTATTATGGCTTTTGATATTACTAAACAATTGCTAACATCTTATAATCCATGTACTATTATGTTTCAGTGCAAACTTAGTCAACAGTAAAAACATCATTAATTTATTATAATAAAATGTATTAAATCATACCAATTAAACTAATGTATTATAATTTAAATATCTTAGCATTGTTTTTTAAACAACATTTTAGTATTGGTTTATTTTCTTCTTTTTGAGTAAAATATAAAAATAAAGTGATGGACATTAGGATAAAATGAATTTATTTTCTAACAAGTTTTTATTTAATTTTTTGTTAATCAAATTTATATAGTTATCTATAATAAAATATAAAATTATATAATGATTCATACATAATGAATCATTAAGGATAACAAAGACACTATCCACTCTAGCTTTTAACGTATAAGTTCAAAAAAAAAAATCACTTTGCAAATGATAGTATAGATTGCAAAATTGTCTTACATAGTTTTGTTGACATGCATATTACATATGGTTTTATTGATTTACCAGAAAAACATTATTTTACATCACGACAAGATAATAATAGTTCAACCGATAAACTCTTATAATTTGTTCTTTTATAAACATGTTTTATTTGTTTTATTCATTAAACGGTTACATACTATGACATTCGCTCATACAATTTTTTTATTAAAAATATTAGAAAAGTAGTTTACAAGTGTAATAAACTACACGGTAAAATGGTCTATTTTAACATCAGCTTTATCCATCATGCTGATTTTTTCCTGAGCTTTGTAGTAGTGGGTATTCTATATTAAACTAAACAAAAATGCAAAAATACTATATAAATTTTATGTATTGTGCATTTTCATTCCCAAACTGTATAGCAGTGCATATTCCATATTGAACAAAATAAAAATTCCAAAATATTACATAAACACTCAAAATTGTGCATATATATAGACCACTAAAGGTTTTAGTCAACCATTATTTATCAGAGCGATGCTGTTTTTTGATAAATTATGCAAAATAAAAAATAAAAACATTACATTAACTCTCAAAATTGTGCTTTATATATATATATATATATATATTGTACGTCAAAGATATTAATTTTTTATACAACTTTTTTTACAGAAAATTTGTCAAATGTATTAGTCATTTGTTAATTTATCAAAATGACATCATTTTGGATAAATTTAAAATAATAAAACAATTTTAGAGAGATTAGAACTCTCACACTGGTAAACAAATAATAGCATATTAATTGCTAGACTAAAGTAATTTTCTTGTTTAAATTTGCAAACATTAACTTATATATAAACTTCGGTTTAATAAAATAAATGTAATCATTTTTTTAATTTTAAATATATATTATTTATTTTTTAAATTTAAATTTTAGAATCATTATTTTATAAAATTAAATTAATTATTATTAATTTAAATATTTACTTATAGTATTACTAAAAACTGAAAAATATTGTAAAATTAATATTTTGTGTTGTTTATGTATATAAATATACATTAAAAAAATACAATTAAATTTTCCAAAAGATATTTCAACTTATATTAATATTAATAAAATAATAATTAAATAAATAAATTTTTGAAAATTTAACTTTATTTAAAATTTTATGGTCAGTAAATATATTAGCGCAATTTTGAGAATTCATATACTATTTTTGAATATTTTTTTAGTTTAATATGAAATATTCATTATTATAAAGTTCGGAAATGAAAAGTCACAATGCTTAAAGTTTATGTAGTATTTTTAAATTTTTATTCAATTCAGTATGAAATATGCACGACGAGTAAAGTTCAGATTGAAATAGACATTTTTTTCCTAAAGTACACCAAATCTTCCACTTCTGATGAGAATAATATTATTTGTGTTTTATATATTAGTAAAAAGATTTTAGCAATTTACCAGGAAAAGACTTGGCAAGATAGTTACACAGGTTTGTAACTACGAATGTGATGGTTGTGATGCTCCATTGAAGGGAAGGCAACTGCAATCAAAAACTTTATATTTTGATTTTAAAACGCATTCAATAGCATTGCAGGATTGAACAGATCCCGTGTAGTTATCCATTCTTCTACTAGCTCCACGACGACATAATTGTTTAGCACCTTTTCCACCATAATGTATTTATATGAAACAAAAAGACGTTTAATTTTTAGCAGATAATCTGACTGAAGAATAGATTTTCAAATTTCTTGATTGTGTTTATTCCTCGTTTTGAAAATGTATCGTCTGATTCATTAGCTAAGGTAGTTTTTTTCATATGAATCTATACTACATTAGTTATTCTGTACCGGACTGATTTTCCAGATCATCTTAAGTTTGAGTAATAAAATAAACTGTTTAAGAGAGAGAAAAAAAAAACAGATAATAAGTTTGCAGATAAATAACCAGTTAACACATAAAGCATATAATTTTATTTTTTATTATTTGTCATCATACATATAAGTAATAAAAGGAGAATATAAGACTCAGATAGGCTGTCCACGTAGGATAGGAAAATCAACCAATCAGAGAGTCCGAAGTTGCGACGTCATCTCATTTATTTTTTCGTAAAAGTAATAAAAGGAGAATATAAGCCTCAGATAGACTGTCCACGTAGGATAGGAAAATCAATCAATTAGAGAACCCGAAGTTGCCACGTCATCTCATTTATTTTTTGGTAAAAAATGAAAAAACAATGCGAAGGAAAGGATCGAACCCGGGTTAGCATGACATAAATATAGGGCAGTTACCACTAAGCCATTGAAACTTTTTTGGACACATATACAAGAATCACTAAGTATGTAATCAGAAACTCTTATGTACAATTACAGTAATATGAATTCAACTTTCAAGACTCCGATACTTTGTTTTGTAAAAAAAACAAGTAAGTGACTAAGCTAATATATTCTTTGAAAGTGTGAGAACATTGACAAATATGAAAAAGCATAGATTTTTGTTTTCATGACAAAGTTAAGAATTTTGTAAAAGTAAGTTTAACATATAAATTTTCGTGACAAATATGAAAAAACATAGATTTTTGTACAATTTCGTCAAAACAACTCAAAACAAAGTTTTCTAATGTCTTAATAAAATATTATTTAAGGATGCAATAATAAAATATATCAATTCAATAAATTTTGTAATTTATAGACAAAACAATAACATAACAAATTTTGAAATATTTGTTTAACCTACCAATTTTTTTCACGAGAATCCAACTAAACAATATAAAAAAACAATTAGATTTACAAATATTTAATTACCATTTTATTCAATTTTGATTAATTTCAAATTGCAATAATGTATCTTTTTGAAGTTACAAAAAAATAATTTTCTTTCTTTATTAAACTAGCATTATATATAGATTCTATATACACAAATAAATATAATATAACAACATAAGTTTGCTTTTCCCGATTCATATGACAACTTTTTAAGTTATCCACCAAAGCAAATTAATTAAATCAATCAAATTGTTAGAATACATAAAATTAATATATAATTTTATTTTAAATTAAGTTATTTAAAAAGTGTATTTTCATTAAAAACAAAATAATAAATAAGTAAAACTGATTTGATGGTAATTTTTATGACATATATATATCAATTCTGTGAAAAAAATAGAAGTTTAATATGGAAAAAAATCTTAAATAGAAAAAACTCTAAAAATAAAAAAAAACTAATAAAAATTAAACTATGATATCACTTGAAAGCTTGTTAGACAATATTAATAAAATATTTAATCGATAATTAGACAAATTTGATTTTTTTTTGCCAGCCAAAAGTTTATTATTAATTAGCATCAGTTATTTCAAGATGTTTAAGAAATGATGGACAAAAAAATAGGATGAACATAAATGATATATGAACTATGAATAGTACTTTATTAAGTTGACTTAGATAACACATCTGCACATTCATTTCCAGTAATTTTTGATGCATAAATTTAATTTCTTCAGAGCAGTTATTCCACAAAAAGATCGTATGAGATATTGCTTTGATATTCAGATTGTTTCTTGACTGTTAAGAAAATTGATAACTGTAAAAATGTCTCATTCGAATATGATATGTCTACAACTGAGTCCCCAACATGAGACAAATTTGTTTAAAAAGTAAATAATTTCATTTTTCTTATATTATATAATAAATATATATTATTTACTGATAATAAAAATATAGTTATTCATCTATCACAAATATCTATATAAATATGTGAATCAAATACAACAATCAAACAACATAATGATTTTTACAAAGAAAATTTTAAAAATATATTTATGTTATGTAGTCTTATTTTATATTATTTAAATAATGTAATACAATATTATACATTATTTTTTTAGAATTGAAAAATACATATAATTTCTTATCCGTGCGGTTAAAAAATCTAGTTTATTGAAAAACTACTTTTCTCAAACTGGTAACAGTCAAATAATCTATCTTCTTTGACATTTGTAAATAACCACTAGAAACTATTTTTTCTACATATTTTTGATATATTACCTTGAACATGACTTATTAAGAGTGATATGAATATACAGGAAATCATGAAAGAAATAGTAGACTTCATGATTTGATATAAACTAGAGAGAAAGTTGCTTATTTTACTTGGTGAAACTTTTTGGTTATCTAATTGTTGTAACGATTTTGTTTTTGTTAAGATTCATATATATATATGCAGTACATTCTCTAAATATAACTCTTTTTCCTTGTCACCATCTAAATATAATTATTTCTATTTAATTAGAGGGGAAAGAGCTCAACCAGTTCAACGAAAAAAAAAGAAAAACAAACGAAACTGATAATTAACACACAAAATTTTTTTTTATAAAAGGAAATCAATAATATCTATATTTTACTGTACTAATTAAGGATTGTATGCAGCCCTGAAAAATTCTACATATTAAATGAAATATTTTTATATCTGTGGTTTTATTAACTTTTAACAATTTTTTTTTTATGTTTTAGGTTTATCAGAGTTTTTTCTTTATGATTTATGTGTTTTAAGTGTTGGAGTGTTTTCGAGGTGAATGTAAAGCTTTTACAGAATTTTGAAAATTTTCATTTGGAAAAGTTTTCAAGTTTTCAAACACAAAGGAGGATCGAGCGATCCCCTTAGAAGCAGTGGCGAAGCTAGGCTGTAGGATGTGGGGGTAGATGCACCCGCAATTATTTTAAAATTCCAAGTTTTGTATGAAAAAATATCAAAACTTTGTCAGTTCATATGGTAAAAAGTAGTTTGTCCACCTATACTTTCCCACGTTCGATCCCTTTTATATGCACTTTTTATTTTTATTACCAAAGGTGCACCCATGAATTAAATGGTCTAGCTTCGCCCCTGCTTAGAAGTTTTACGGGGATCGAGAAAAAAAATCAAAAAAAATTTCTGTAATATTTTCTATTTGATTGATCACCTGGGGATTGAGAAAAAAAATCAAAAAAAAAATTCTGTAATATTTTCTATTTGATTGATCACCTAAAGGGATACAAACTCCAGTACACTTATGTTTTTGTGTCTTCTAGCTTGATCTGAACTGAAGTCATACTGTGTAGCTAATCTTTGGGGATTCGACACATTCTGTGTGTTTTGTGGTTGATGTGCATTTGCAGTGTCTAGCAAGTAGATAATAAAAACATGTTTTATATGCAGGTTCAGTTCAGTAGTTAGCGCTTAAAATATTAACCTTCTGTAAATTACTACAAGATTCTAATACTGTTGAACTTTTTATATAAAATATAATGTCATGTTTATATGTAAGGGAATTGAGGTTATTAAATTTAGTAAAGCTATGTGATAGCGCGAAAAAGTTAAAGCAGGAAAATTGTAAAGATAAAGATCGTGCCACTCATGTACTCCCAACGATGGTGTTAATTTATTTTTATTTGTTATCGACTTCTCGTCTAGACAAATTCCCACCAATATTTTTTTTTAAACTAAGATTGTATTATCATTTTTAAAATTTTAACAAAACTTACAGAGCAATACAAGTAACATGAAAAGAAATTAAAATTATAATCATGACAACAAATGATAGAATGAAAAACAAGACTACTAAAACAGTAGAAGGCGAGAAAGTGTAGAAAGAATTGAACGGAATTTCCAAGAGCAGTGACGCACAAGATGAGGATACTCGGTAAAGAAGTGGTGTTGATAATATAATTCATGAGCTGGTAGAAACAGGCTTGCTCAAACTTACCTCCATAAAATTACCTATCCATAAAAATATAATGATCGGTGCCAAACACAGACACCTATGTGTTTCCGAAAATTGCAGTAGACAACAATATAGGTTGCCCTAAGACACTGATGCCGACGAACCAACGCCTATCGAATCACCAGCCATTATTGCACCAACCACCAGAGGCATTCTCCTCTACTCTTACTGAAGGCCACAGACACCTGATTTCCTTAATAGCACCGAAACCAGAAAAACCTCAGCTCTGAGCCAAATAATTAAACCACAAAGCTTTAATTCCCACGATATAAATCAACATCCCAGATCCGAGGCAAATAACTACTCCCTCCGTTTCAGATTACTCGTCGTTTTAGACTTCAGCACACAGATTAAGAAAATATTTAATTTTGTATATTTACTAGATAAAAACATCAATATCAATACACATAACCACATTTCAACCAATTGAAAAATAGATTAAAATATAAAATCAATAAATTTTGCATTTAAATTATAATACGACACTTATTTTGAAACAAAAAATTTACTCTACAACGACAAGTAATCTGAAACGGAGTGAGTAATTTCTTGTCTTTAAATTAAAATTATAATTTATATGTAAAATGTAAATAAAAGATTGTACTAAATATAATTATGTTATTATCTTAATTATGCATATGATTTTGGATATAATAATTTTCACCAGCTCAGTTATTTACTTTTGGGTATATCTATTTTCTGAACTATACGACAATTTATTTTGGTTCAAATTAAACTAAAATGTGATTGATATTTTAATTATATTTACTTTGTAAATTTTAATAATTTTCTTAAAAAATTGTATAATCGATATATGTAATTTTGAAAAATGAAAAACATAAAAATAAAGTGTCGATTGATTCAACATTTAGAAAAGATTTGTAGCATGGGAAGGAAAAGACAAGTCAAAGGCGATGGTTCTAAGTGGTTAAGAAAAAGGGAGGTTTGCAGAAAAGGGCAGATGTGATTTTACTAGGGGTGAGATTTTGGGTTCCGATTTGGGTTTATTTGGGTTTTGAATTTTTCGAGACTAAAAATTACAGCCCTATTTGGATTTTTATAAATTTCGGCTCGTATCTTTGCAGGTTCGGTTCGGGTTTGGATAACCTAATTAAACTATTTAAAAAATTTTAATTTATTATATATTTTAAATTTCTTAAAATATAAAATAAAATAATATATTACGTATAAATTTGAATAACATATGCCAAAATCCTAAACTTAACATATAAATTAGTTTGACTTGAATATTTAGATAGAGAATCAATAGATATTTCAAGTATTTTTGGTGTTCTGAATATTGTTTAGTTATTTTAAACATTTATGTTTTACTATTAGTCTAGATTTTCAATTATTTTGGACAACTTAAAAATATCTTATATATATTTTGGATATTTTTAATATATTAAATCTAAAATAATTAATATATTTAGGTGTCTAAATCTATTTCAGGATACATTCGGCTACCCGAATACTTTTCTTTGGGTTAGGTTCGATTTATATTTTTTAGATACCAAAATTTTGAATCCGTTCGAATATTTAAACAGTTTTGGTTCGGATTCGGTGCTACTTTTTGGATCGGATTCGGTTCGATCGAGTTTTTTTGCCCAATCTGAAATTTTACAATACATTTTAATTTATAAAAGCATTATAAATTAAATATTAAATCAATGATAATCCTAATTTTATCCCACTCAAATGATCGACATCTGATATATCCTCTACTTTCGGTTATTTAATGAAAGTAGACCGTGGGAACCAAAATTCACACCGTCGAGTTTTGTTAATCGGAGGAAAGCCAAGTTAACCTAGCCTTCCCTGAGGGTCCCGATTATCTGTTGGGCCACGCACAACACAATCAATATGAAAAATTCGAAAGTAATAAATCGTAAAAGAGCGAAAAGAGAACAAAGAGGTCTTATTTCCTAATTCACGTTTGAGCGTGAACAACAGGTAAGATTCTAGGCCACGAGAGCTTTCGGTATGTTCGCTAGTCTAGCCACATAAGTTCTAACCTAGTCGAGTCGCAGCTCGATAGTAAAAACGGAAAAAGCCTAAATTGCTCTAAGTATTAAGTTTGCTCTTATAATGCTCTCCATCTCTCTTCGTCCTAGGTCCTCCTTATATACTCCTCCTTAGGTCGGTTCACCTCTTTTTTGGGCCGGATTTGTCGCGAAGCTGGCTTTTCCATATTTCCTTCTTCTTCTTGATTATCTTCGGAAATTTGACATTTATCTCTTCCCGCGGATTAGATAAACCGTCATATCAGTCTTTGGGCTCAAGTCTTTTGGGACCATAGATGGGCCGTTGTCTGCAATTCGGACCCTCTTTGGGCCGTATCGAGACTTAAGCGTTTTTACGATTTTACTCGCGAAGTAGCCGTTGGTATAGGCATGGTTCTTCCAACGGAACCCTGTTTCTTTGCATAGCCGAGGCAGTTGGTGTTAAGTTAACTGTAACCTGCTTTACTACGAAGAATAGAAACAGTTCGAGAGACATAACCTTCCCAACTTCCCGAAGACTTTCGACGATCTTTTTTAGACGGAACATTGGTGTCGTATCCACGGACCCTGAGTTACGGAAACTTCGGACGAAGATGCATGGTTATGGGATAGGACCGGGTTCGGAATAGTCCATGGAGAATTGGCCATGCTCGCCGGGCGAACTGATCCGCGGCACGATCGAGCTCGCCGGCGAGCCGACCGGCAACACGGTCGTGCTCGCCGGGCGAGCTGCCCCGTGTCACGGCCGAGCTCACCGGCGACTCGACCGGCAACACGGTCGTGATCACCGGGCGAGCTGGCTCGTGTCGCGGTCGTGCTCGCCGGCGACTCGACCGGCAACACGGCCGTGCTCGGCCGCGACACGGGCCAGCTCGCCCGGCGAGCACGACAAGAATATTACACAAGAAATTTAGTAAAAAGAACTTCTAAAAAACATGAAAACATAATTATTACACAAATTTAAATATTACAACAACACTAATAGTCTTGTAAATTTGCTCGAGGACCTCCAAAATCTCCAAAATGTTGCCCAGGCAAATTTTGTGAACCGAAGATGGAGCATTACAAAAATAATTTTATGGAATAATGTGGTATTTTTCTTGTAGTTTAATATTTAATTATGTATTTTTATTTATAATTTTATATTTGTTTAAGATTTTATTAATTAATATTGTTGTAATATTTTTATATATGTGCTATTTAGGATTTACATTAATTATGATATATATAAGGATCATAATGTAAAATAAAAATAATTTTGAAGTTAAATTTGAAATTTCAATTTTGGAGAATGATATTACGTGTATACGCACACCAATTAACCTAATATGCACACTACCACAATCGAATGGTATGTCGATGTAGCACTTTAGGATCGAATCCACGGAGACCAACGATTACACTTTATCTTTATGAAATCAATACTTAACTAAAATAATATGGAGGTTTTAAGATTTGAGGGTTTCGTGAGAAACAAGTAACCAGATTAATTAAAGTATTCAGATAATTAGAATGCTAGCCTATGGTGGTTTGATCAGGTGTTAAGCAAGTGTGAGTCAAACAATTATTCAAGTTCAATAAAGAGCAAGTCTAGAACTCGGATCACTCAAATATAACAGTCCACTGTCGTTGTACTGCTCCCTATGCTGATCGATCTTGATACCTAAACTCTCGTTTGGATCAAGACGCGACATCAAGCAATAGAGATCAAGTCCGATATGTTCACAAAACACCCTAACATCTACTTTCGCTGTTTAGGAATGCAATGCTCATTCATAACAGATCTAGCAACCTATTACACGGTTAATGAACATGTTAAACCTAGGATCTAACATTAATCGGCCAGTTTAATGCAAGCATTAAGAACAATTATGAATGAAGACAATCAATGGTTTCACTTATCTATGTTTAACTCACAGATCTAACACCCAAACACCCAAGACTAAGCAAGTTGACTACTCAGCCATGAACAGAGAAAACACAGAGACAGAGACTGAATAAAACATGTGTAGATAAAATAGAATAAGGGTTCAGGGGGTTCTTCTCTATGGTGAGAGAGATGGAGTCTTCTCCCTTTACAAAGTATCAAATCACCAATCTCTAAAAGCTCAAGTCTGGTTCCTTGTATAAAAAGTAGCGTAGAATGTAAAAAGAAAGGGAAAAATATGATATATCAAAGCCACCGGCGGCTGGGAGAAAAAGATGGGATAATTAGGGTAAATCCCGTAATGACTTGTAGTTTTCTGCCGCGGGAACATGCACTTGGGTTGCTCCGCTCTATCCGGAACAGTCAGTCGGGTTGTTCCGCTATCGGGAACAGTCCGCGTGAAAATCTTCAGATTGCATTCTTTTCTGCATCTTTTGTTCCAATTGGTGCATCTCCCATCCAATGCAACTCCAGACCTGTAATGACTCGAAAAGGACTAGGAAGACTCGATAATAACTTGAAAACCAATTAGAAAACATATATACAAGATGCTAAAAACACCATATATCAATTCCCCCAGACTTAGATCCTTATTTGTCCTCAAACAATGTCAAGTATCAAGAACATGGAGAAAAATTTGAAAGTGTGGGAACTCTCTTATTCTCAGCAACCATACTTTAACCACAAATCTCTGAACCATATAAGTAGTAAAACCAGGACAATACACCCTTACTGGAACCCCACTGACTGCTGTTCAAAAATTGGCTCCATACTCTACATCTCAAACCTGAAAAAGCAACACTATCGAGACAGAACTCCCTACATTCATTTAAGAGTAGCGTGAGCTTCTCATCACATGTACTATTCAGGGTAGACGGGCTAGGTGTTAAACATGCTATTTAATGGTGGAGTTAAAAGTGTTTCGGGGCTACCATTTCATTGTAGAGGATGCATGATATCGCACAAAATGGCAAGAGAGGATAGATCCATTGATGTCCACATCCTCTACTCATTTTTGCTCTATCTGGTGCAACTGTTTTGACGACCGAACAGGCAACTGATTGTTCTGCTTTCCACTTTCCTCTTGGTACCCACTCTTTTGATCGACCTCCCTAGTAGCTCATGTTTCTTTGATTTCTTCTCCTTCTCCATCACCTTATTTTCATTTTTTTTTTTAATACTGATATGGTGATGTGACGAAGAAGGAGGTAATACATGATGGTTCTGAGTGCCACTGGCGGTTCTGAGTGCCACTGGCGGTTCTGATTTTGCAACCATTCTGGTTCTCCACCCCTGCTCTTGCGCAGTTCATTGGCTATGGAGCGGTTGCTCCCTTAATCTGCTTGTTCTCCTTTCTGACTGAATTTCTGCAGTAGTAACGAGTAAGAGGCTGCGTTGATCCTTTCCTCTCCGACCTTTTTGCACATATCTGCACATATGACACTGAAAAACAAATGTATGAGGGTGGAATAAAGGCTAAGGTGCAGGGTGGGAACTAGCTAAAGATGAGCTAGCCACTCAGGATCAGCAAGATGGATAAAAAGGATAAAAAGGATAAAAAGTCCTCAGTGTGTTCTCGTTTCCCTGATCTAATGCCCATAACAAGAAGAATTTCAGTCAAGATTAGGTTCAAGTTAGGTGTAGTTAAGTCTACCCAATGTAACCTGATCGGCTGAGAACTTCTGGAGAATCAAGTGAGATATGTCAGGGTGTTCCAGGTCCACATGTGTTGTCTTTCGCCACTGCTAAGGTCACTGAATAAGATAACTAAAGCACGAGATGGTTAGTGATCAACACGGAATAAGGTCCTAATTCTCATAAATTTTTGACTGACCCAATCCTAAAAACTTACTCAAACTGACTCAAAATAAGAACAAAAGAAAGAAACGAGTTAGTAAACGACGAAAACCCTCCCCCAGACTTACGTCACAACGTCCCTGGTGTGAAAATAAATCAGAGAGAAGGTGAAAACAAGAATAAACATTTTTTTTTTGTGTGAGATACTTACCTGAGTGGAGCGGACGCTCCACGAAAATTCAGGGTGTTCCATCGCAAGATCTCCAACTGGAGCAGTCGCTCCCTTCTGCAACCCAGAATTTTGAAATATCTCGGATTTTTTTTTTTTTGACCTGAGACTTAATAAACTAAAACGAAAAATAAGCAAAAAAAAACAAAACCAAATTATATTTACACTTACCAGTGGGTTGCCTCCCACCAAGCGCTTGGTTTAAGTCACTAGCTTGACTTGGTGACTGGGATCAGTCGGGTTGAGCAGGAGGGCTTGTTCCAAAACAAGCTCCACAATCAGACATGTTCAGCTTCAAAACTCTGCTCAATAACCCTTTCACAACAGCTTCTCCTTTCTCTTGCAGCTCATGTGTGAGAATTACTCTGACTTTAGAGAAAGGTTTAGAGATACCCTTGCACTTTACCTCATACTCAATGGATTTTTCATCACACAAGCGAGGTATCAAAGTCATCATAGGATCGCCCTTGACCCTTTTCTTCTGGACTTTTTCATTCAGCTTTACATTCCCACTGAGTTTCTTGGTATCAATGTGAGGATCTCCATCCAGGACTTCTTTGATCTCACCCTTTTTACAAAGCTCCTTCTTAGGAACAATTTCCAGCTGTTCTCCACTAACCACTGAGATGAAGGAGGCGTATCGGATTTGTGATCTGGTTGGGACAGCCTTGTAGAAAACCTTCTTGTTGATGTTGGAGAAGTAAACTCTCTTATTAGGCATGTCGACGATTGCTCCCACTATAGCCATAAATGATCTTCCAAAGATCAAAGGCATCTCATGATCGTCCCTCATCTCAACAACTTGAAATTTGGTATGGAGCACACAGTCCCCAACCTGGACAGGAAGGTTACGAATGGTTCCATAAGGGACTGCTATGGAAGAGTTTGCAAAGGCCAGCTTCACCTGAGAAGGCTCAACATCAACAATGCCCAGTTCGTCTACAATCGCTTTTGAGACAAGGTTCACACTATACCCAAAATCAGAAAGAGCTTCCTTGAATTCTACTCCAGCAATGAAACAAGGAAAAATAAACTTTCCAGAGTCATCAACCTTAGGCAGTACCTTCAGCGATGGTGTCAGTGCTTCAGTAAAGAGTGCATTGATTTCCTCTTGAGATTCTCTGCAATTTTTGAAGAACATATGCAATGGCTGAATCTCCCAAGCATGTTCAAATGAGATCTTTTGAGGAAGTCTTCTTACCATCTTCCTAAACCCAGCCAGCTGCTCTGCAACTAATAGGATCCATCAGATGTTTAGGTGGAATTGGATAGGGAACCTTTGGAACATAGACTCGCACTGATGGAGTCTCAGTAGGTTCACTAGGAGCAGTCACTCCAGAGCTAGCAGACTGCTCTGTGTTCTCTTCTGCGCCTAGAACAGTCTCAGCGAACGGCTGCTCTATTGCATTACAGTGCTCAGTCCTAGGATTTTTATCAGTTTTTCCAGGGAGCGTCCCTTCTTGCCTCTTGACACTCTCAGCTGTTTGAGCAAACTGAACATCAATCTTTCTTATGTGGCTCGCAAGAGTGTCATACTTGGCATTCAGCTCAGTGAACATGTTGCCCATCCTGGTGTCCATTTCCGTGGTTACCTGATTCAACACTTTGGCCTGAATCTGCTGACCCTGCAACAGCTGTTGCATCATCATACCCAGACCCTTAAGCTCATCTGGTTGACTGTTCTCGGTAGCTGGAACAGCTTGCCGATTGCTCTACGGTTGTCGTTGGTTATGGTTCTGAATATGCCCGGCCGTAGCTTGCTCCATGCTGAAAACGTGCCATTGGTTGTTTTTCAGTAGCTGATCAACCTTGGCAGTCAGCTCATCTATCTTCTGGGTGTCAGAACTGTTCCCTTTCTTGGAGCAATCACTCTCCTCATTCTTATTGGCTGAGGTAACAGCCATGTTCTCAATTAGCTCAAACGCTCTATGAGTGGTCTGAGTCATGAAGTTTCCATTGCTGGCAGAGTTCATAGCACTCTGAAATTCCCAGTCAACTCCATCATAGAAAATTTCCAAAAGGTAGTCGTCATCAAATCCATGGTGAGGACATTCTCTGCGATAGTCATTGAATTGCTCCCATGCGTCGCAGAAAGGCTCATCAGTGAGCTGTCTGAAGGAGGTGATCTTGTTCCTCAATGCAGCTGTTCTCGCCTTAGAGTAGAAATGGTTGAGGAAAGCTAATCGGACCTATTCCCATGAAGTGAGAGAGCCGGTAGGGAGAGAGTTCAACCACCGTGCAGCTTTTCCATCAAGAGAGAATGAGAATAGCATGCACCTGATGTAGTCTGGTGGAACACCATTCGCGCGAGTGAAACTGCAGACTTTTTCGAAGCTCTCAATATGCTCCATTGGAATTTTTGTAGAGAGACCAGAGAACACCTTTCTCTGTACTAGACCGATCAAAGCAGGCTTGATCTCGAAGTCTTGTCTGAGTCAGGGTGGGGGAACAATGGCAGAGCGCGTAGTAGGAATGTTACGTGGAAGGTTTCTCTCCCCGATCAGAACAGTCTGCGCCTATTGTTCCTGCTGTTGTTGGGCAGCTTGTTCCTGCGCTTGAATGGTCTGCTGCAACTGTTGCATCTGTTGCTGCATGAGTGCCATAGCAGCAGCGAGATCATCCTGATTGGCGTGATCACCCATGGTGGTGGCGGTTTGCCTTGGCTGTTGACGATTTGTTCTTTCTAACCTTGCTAGCTCCTGGTTGGTAAGTGTAACCAATTCTCCTTGTGCGTTTCTCCGAGTATGTCTACTGATCATGCACCTGGAACATTAGTTACAACAAAAAGGATAGAGCAAGTTAGAGGTCTTAGACTAAATAAATAACCGAAAAATAAAGGTAAAAAGATGGTCCCCAGCAATGGCGCCAAATTGGTATTACGTGTATACGCACACCAATTAACCTAATGTGCACACTACCACAATCGAATGGTATGTCAATGTAGCACTTTATGATCGAATCCACGGAGACCAACAATTACACTTTATCTTTATGGGATCAATACTTAGCTAAAACAATATGGGGGTTTGAAGATTTGAGGGTTTCGTGAGAAACAAGTAACAAGATTAATTAAAGTATTCAGATAATTAAAATGCTAGCCTAGGGTGGTTTGATTGGGTGTTAAGCAAGTGTGAGCGAAACAATTATTCAAGTTCAATTAAGAGCAGGTCTAGAACTCGGATCACTCAAATAGAACAGTCCACTGTCGTGGTACTGCTCCCTATGCTGATCGATCTTGATACATAAACTCTCGTTTGGATCAAGACGCCACAGCAAGCAATAGAGATCAAGTCCGATATATTCACAAAACACCCTAACATCTACTTTCGCTGGTTAGAGATGCAATGCTCATTCATAACAGATCTAGTAACCTATTACACGGTTAATGAACATGTTAAACCTAGGATCTAACATTAATCGGCCATTTTAATGCAAGCATTAAGAACAATTATGAATGAAGACAATCAATGGTTTCACTTATCTATGTTTAACTCACGGATCTAACAACCAAACACCCTAGACTAAGCAAGTTGACTACTCATCCATGAATAGAGAAAACCCAGAGACAGAGACTGAATAAAACATGTGTAGATAAAATAGAATAAGGGTTCTGGGGGTTCTTCTCTATGGTGAGAGAGATGGAGCATTCTCCCTTTACAAAGTATCAAATCACCAACCTCTAAAAGCTCAAGTCTGGTTCCTTGTGTAAAAAGTAGCGTAGAATGTAAAAAGAAAGAGAAAAATATGATATATCAAAGCCACCGGCGGCTGGGAGAAAAAGATGGGATAATTAGGGCAAATCCCGTAATGACTTGTAGTTTCCTTAAAAATCTCTGCCGCTGGAACATGCACTTGGGTTGCTCCGCTCTATCCGGAACAGTCACTCGGGTTGTTCCGCTATCGGGAACAATCACTCAGACTGTTCCGCGTGAAAATCTCCTGATTGCATTCTTTTCTGCATCCTTTTGTTCCAACTGGTGCATCTCCTATCCAATGCAACTCCAGACCTATAATGACTCGAAAAGGACTAGGAAGACTCGATAATAACTTGAAAACCAATTAAAAAACATATATACGAGATGCCAAAAATACCATATATCAGAGAAGAACACCTTGAAATTTTAAAATATAAGGGTCTTTTTGGAAATACTCTGAAAAAGCGTATCAAAACTAGTGTTGTATATATTAATTGACAAGTACATCCAATGTTTTTGATATTTGTTAACATTTCTTATTCCAAATTTGACATGTCAATATAATAGTACTTGGATCTTTATAGAATTCGCTTCTGGCGCCAAAATCAGACTTTTGTATTCGTATAAACGTAAGGTGGCCTCCAGACTAGGGTCAATGATCGATGCGTTTGATTAAAGAGAAAGTTGGAAAGAGACTTCGACCGATGCCTCTTTGTAGAATTAGCTTCTGGCGCCAAAATCAGACTTTTCTTTCTTTGATTTAGTTATTTTGGGATTTAGAAGGGGAATGGACCCATTACTTTTACTTATTCTCTTATTCCCTTCTTTGATTTATTAAAAACAATTAACAATGAGACGCCTTATCCTTTATAGCTCCATTTTTTGGAATATATATCGTTTTTTATTTTTGTATAAAATATAATCATTTGTTGTACTAAAACAGGAGTACACTTAAAAAATAACCTTAATTTTACATTGTATATTACGAAAAATGTTATTAGAAAATGATCTTATTGAAATCTATGCATGTTTTTAATGTCTAATGACTTTTTGATCTATTAAATAGAATTAACGAGTCGTCTTTATTTTTTTGGATAAAACATAAAATATTTGAATATTTCTTAAACATAACAACTAAAAAGATACTTCAATATTTTCTTAAAGATTTCATTTTAATAAAAATGTTTCACTATCTATTTTAAACATACATTGTATATTTCTTTTTATTATATTAAAACAAATTTGTATCAAGACAAGATATGTTAAAAATACAAGACGGGTTAAAGATAATACATAAATTATATTAAAAATAATTTCAATACTTTTAAAACAGGGATAAAAATCTGGTGATCTACTTAAAACGTTCATCTCACAATGGATATCTGCTTATTTCTTACTTTTTAGGATTTGGAAACCAAGTTTAAGATATATATAAATATAAAATGGATGACAATATGGAGGCTGGTTTATGTTATGGTCACTTGAATATACTATATGTTCATACACTAAAAGAACTAACACTAATAGCATTACTCAAAAAAAAAAAAAAAAAAGCAAGCTATAGAGTATTCAAATATCAAAAGCAAAGAAGATTCCACGGTGTTTTTCCTTTGATGTACGCGGCTTTAGAGTTCACATAGTTGGTCTCATCTTTCTATTAAATAAGAACCACTGTAAGGAAATCTCTCACTCTCTCACCGTCAACGACGTTTAAAATTAGGCATGGGGAACTGTTTATTCGGAGGGTTAGGCAACATGGAAGAGTACTTACCTACCAAAGTCACAAAACCGGACAGTGGAGTTCTAGAGTTCTTCTCCCCCATCGCAGCAGGCTCCAACGAGTTGAAGACTTCTGTCGGAAACTGTCATGTGAGATCCAACAGCGAGTCCTTGCCAGTGATAACTCCGTATGGAAAGTCTCTGGATTACAACCGCAGGGTGTTGAAGAGATCGTACACAAACGTCTTTTCAAAAAATACCCGACATAAGGAGAAGAAGAAGACGAGGAAGCGTATGAGAAACAAAGGTGATATATGGAAAGTGAAGCTGGTCATAAACACGGAAGAGCTGTTGCAGATATTGTCCGAAGAGGGAAGAACAAACGAGCTGATAGAGAGTGTAAGAGCCGTCGCCAAGTGTAAAAACGTTGTCGCGTCCGAGATGAACTTGTCGGTGGTACAGGTCTAAATTTTTATTTTTATGGTAGATCTTCATCTACATTATTTAGATGTTGTGGTTTATGAGTTTACTTGGCAACTTGCCATTAACCCCAAAAATCTTTTGCGTGTGTTATTTGATTCTAGTCTATGACCAGTCAATTTTAATATATAAAGTTGTATGTGTTTAATGTGAGTTTGGTATGTAAGATGATTACAGTTTACTAAATTTATACATATACATATACCTATTATTAATCTACCCTATTAAAAGAAAAGTACGTACAATATAAAACTATTTTTTTGTTCATGTGTTTATTAAAAAATAATCATGTAATCTATTAATTAGAGTCTAATTCTTAACCACTATAGAAACATCCAAGCAAAGAAAAACTGGATATGAACAAAATAGTAGGAACGAAGATGAATGATACCTTCTTATCAAATTTAATTAAGAACAATTTTGTGTAAAAGGAAAGAAAAAGCATTCCTTATTCTTATGGAAAATACTCTAGTGTGCTCAGTAATCAATTTTATCTCCAAACACTTAAAATCATTGTTATACATATTGTAAACAAGTTTTTTGATTTGAATAAATTGAACATTCTTTAAAAAAAAAAAACATTCTGTTGTCCAAATATACAGTTTTATTTTCAATGAGTTGGTGCTTCTCTGGAATTTTCAGGATTGATCCTAAATGTTGAACATGCGCTGCCTCTATTGAACTGTAGACTAGAATATCATCAAAGAATGCAAAGACATAACAGCCAAGATGCAGGCAAAAGCTAATCAAAATCTAATCGCAACAAAATACAACAGCTTGCTTTTTATACTAATTTGAATGAGTGACATTGAAATGAAAAGTAAATCAATGAATAAGCTTATCTCTTCCAGCTAAGCTTCCCATTTGGTTCACTTAGTCACACCTCCTCTGTTTTGCTCCTCCCTGTTTCGTATAATAACATTGACGTAGCTTATCACAATGTTCCACCACTCTTCTCTCCTCTCATTCTCTTTCTCCTACAGTACCTTAACATTATGATTACCGCCAACAGAACAAGAGCTATAGCCCCTAGCGACCCTAGAACCGCGCCAAATATCATCGCTTTGTTACTCTTACCGGAGGAAGAACTACTAGGCATGTCGGAAGCAGAGAGTCTAAGATAAAGTGTATTCCCCTCACTGTAATCTTCTTCGAATTGTTGAAGATTGAAGACATCTTTAGTCCACATCAAGCATCGGTTCGAGCTTTCGTAATGTGCATAAGCCAAACAAGAACAGTTCCCTAGACAAGTCGACCCGCAAATACTAAAACTAGTTATCCCCCATACCTCTAAATTGTCAGGTAGTTTCACGTTGGTAAGAGGCAGAAACTGGTTAACGACTCCACGAGAGCATTGTAGCTCGGTCTTTCCAACGCAGCCTGAAGAGTAATCCTTCATGTCCCAATCTTTTTGCGACACGGGCCTAAACCCACGAGGGCATTGGCAAAAAGGCTGAGACTTGTCGTTGCAAATCCCAAAGGAGCCACAGTAAGCATACACTTGACATTGTTGTCGAGGCTGAGACCAAAACAAGTTCCACTGGTTGTTGTTGTTTAACCAAGTGGACTGCCTAATCTGTCCCGAAACGTCCATGACGAGTCGTGAGATGTTGGCCTTGTTATAGATGGAGTAAGTGAAGTATGACTCTGTTGCGTTGGAGAAAAAGCTGTAGTTGAAGATGTAGTTGAGTCTCATCTCAGGAACTGAATCGAAGATCTTGCTCTGAGGGTTCCAACGACCACTCGACCAGTACTCCTTGGACCCGTTCCAGAGGATCTTGTAAGCTGTTGACTCGTCTAGCTCGACAGAGAACAAACCTGGTGCTGGGTCTTCAATACTCGTCCACGACGTGAGACGTTGACTTTTTTTGGTTCGTTTGTCGTACCGGATTTTGGCTCCGGGAAGCCACGTGTCACCGAGATGATCGAAGCTTTGCCATAGAGGAGAGCCGGACTCGTCTCTGAGAACGAGATTGCCATCATCGAGCAAAACGGCCTCGTGAGCAGAGGAAGAGTTGAGACCGGTCGACCAAACTGGAGTCTGGTTGTTTCCGTCGAGTAGAACTAAGTTACCGTTGGAGATTTTGAGAACTGATGTTTTCTTGTCGGAGACTGGTTTGTCTCGGTTAGCTACCCAGACGATTGTTTGTATAGAGAGTTCTTGGTACCACATACCTATGTACAAGTTTGTAGAATTACCGGGTTGGAAGAAACCCATTTTGAAAGTTCCGCCGGAGGATAAGATTGTCTGGTCTCCGGAGAGAGTGAAGTCAGCGGAGATTGTATCCGCGGAAGAGACATGGGTGCAGAGGAAGAAGAGGGAAAACAGGACGAATAACAAGAACAAAACCATGATAAAAGCTTATTAGAGGTAGGGGGAGAGAGATCATATGAAGAGTGTGCATTTTTTATAAAGCTTCAAATCTTTATAAGTCTACGGTCGTGCTCCTTGACTAGTCGCCAGGTTTAGTTTGTCAATGGAGAATTGTAAGAAAATAATAATCAGAAAGAACAGAGAGAAAAAAAAATTGTTTTTTTTTTTTTTGTGTGGTTGTTGGTTAGTGTAGAAAAGTCAAACAAGTTACAAGAATATGATGGAGTGCATTGCTCTCTATAGGGCACATTTTGTCTTTGGAGTGCATTGCTCTATGGGTCCTACTGTGAATTTTCTCGGGGGACTATTACAAGAAGAATCTGTAAACTACGGCCGGACATTTTATTCTTTAAATTTGATTTGATTCGTATTCGTCTTGATTCGATTCAAAATTTCCGGATAACCGTAAACTTTGGAAGCAAATCAAATACTAAAAATCAATATCCGTTAAAATCAAAGCAAATCACAAATATCAAAATTTTGGGAAGCGGATATCCGCTCCGATCTGGAAATATATAAATATATATACATCTTGATTATACTAATGTTTTAAATGTATAAGTTTATATAATTATTATTATAACATATGATTTGACAAATTCTATTCACATTATTATTTATATAAAAGTGTTATATAAAAAAGAGGAGAAAAAATTTATAAAACAATTATAACTTTTTTCTTAAGTTTTATGTTATAATTGTTAACTAAGTTTAAAATTTACAAAATATGTAGTTTTACTATTTCGTTTAGTTTTTATTTTGTATATCATGCAAACAAAATATTAAAAAAATAAATTTGTGTTAATTTTTTAAGATTATTTGTATTAATCAAACCGGATGAGATATCCGTAAGTATTCGTAAATATCCACAAATATCTATTTATTTTTCGGATATCCATTTTTCTGGATATCCGTATTTTTCCGAAACAAATCAAATCGAAAAATTAGATATCCGTAACATACGAAGTAAATCACAAATACCTTCAAAAATCTGGATATCCGATCCGTGTTGAGTCCTACTGTGAACGATGATAACACAAGACAGAAGGGAAGTCAAGAGAGAGTGTGTGCGTCACTGTGTTGTTTCAAGACAACTTCCTAGACTGAGAGAGTTGCTTTGTAAAAATCAGTATAATTTTCTTGTAGTTCACTTTCATTTCATCTAATGCATTTAATTTTCTCAAATCAAATAAGAACCCAATAACACTTTTAAAATTCACCATTTGATCAAATATGATCTTAACGTGTCCACCACAACTAAAAAGATTAATTATAAATCCATCTTCACATGCTAGTACTTTTTCACCTAACTTAGTTCTATCAAACTGTTTTTTCCTAAAGAAACTACACACTTACTTGGAAATATAGGATCAACATCTATATGACGAGCAATACTTTCATCGATTCTCAAATTATAAGTAAACTCTTGGTTTCTATATTTATCAAAAACAGAACTACACCTACTTGTTTTAAAGCATTATCAATGGACATAGATTAAGATTGTAAGTTCTTACTCACCGACCTTATAGTAAACAAAATCTCATACAAATAAACAATGCCAAGAAAAAAATTATAAATTATCAAATGGCATGATTAAGGTTTCAACATCATAGTATCATCACATGATTCATATAATATAAAGCTGGCCTTACTTGTGGTGATTGTAATCCAATGATTTAATTCGAAAACAAACACTAATCAAAGTTTTAACATGAAACAACAGCGATATGATGTTAACAGTCCTCAAGTCACCATATAAGGTCGTGAATGTAATGGTTCTAATGGAAATGATGACGATATAATGCTCTGTAGAATGATGAGGTTTAAGAAAATAAAAGTTTACATAAATCTGCAACAAAGAAATAATTATACAACGGAAGAAAATTAAGTGATTCCTTTTACAACTACTTAAAACATATAGTAAATATTACACAATTCATAACACAATGCGTTGACAATACTAAACTAAGCCGACGAGTTATTGTTGGTCGTTTTCTTGGAAGAAGAAGAAGAATGGTTCTGTTTCTGTGAAGAATTATGGCTTGAGGAAGATGAAGACTCAGTGAAGAAGACAACAGATCCATCGTTTTCAACTAGAGCTTGAATCGATCTCGGAAACGGCGGCGTATTCACTTCCAAAACACCTTCAAGAATCTGAACAACTTGACTCATCGCTGGTCTATGACTCTCCTCGTCCTGTATGCACCAACACGCCACTTTACAAGCTCTCGCCAGCTCCTCCGTATCCACGGACTCGCCTTCTAGTCTCGGGTCAAGCAGAGAGCGGATGTCTTCATCTTTGGTGAGCACGGTCGCAGCAACACTAGGAAAGAACCTGACCTTCCCGTTCTCTGACTGCTCAGTGTTTCTTCTCCCCGAAACAATCTCGAACAGCATCATCCCGTAGCTGTAAACATCGGCTTTCGCTGTAATCGCCACTCCGGAGATCCATTCTGGTGCAAGGTAGCCTCTCGTGCCTCTCATTGTCGTCAGAACCCTGCTGAAATCTCGGCCCACGAGCTTCGCCAAGCCGAAATCCGCAACTTTGGGACCGAACTGCGAATCTAACAAGATGTTTTCGGGTTTTATGTCGCAGTGAATGATACAGTCTCTACATTCGTCGTGCAAGTAAGCCAATCCTCTAGCTGTCCCTAGCGCGATCTGGTACCGCAGTTTCCACCCCAGGACGTTCTTCTCTTCTCCGGTTTGGCTGATGAAAAGATGAGAATCCAAAGAACCGTTTAGGCATGTAATCATACACAAGCAGTTTCTTGTTTCCTTCGGAGCAAAACCCGCGAAGCCTCACTAGGTTCATGTGTTGGATTGTTCCTATTGTCACTACTTCGGTCCGAAACTGCTTCTCTCCTTGGCTTATACCCTCAAGCCTCTTCACCGCAATGACGCTAGAATCCTGTAAAGCTCCTTTGAACACAGAGCCGAAGCCTCCTCCTCCTAGCTTCTCCGAGAAGTTCTTAGTCGAGTTCTGTAACTCTCTATAGCTAAACGCAGCCAACGTACCATCACTCTTCTCTCCTCTCATTCTCTTCATCCTAAGGTTCCTCAAGATTAATATGACAGCCAACAAAACAAGAGCTACCACCCCTAACGATCCTAGAACCGCGCCGATTATCATCACTTTGTTACTCTTACCGGAAGAAGAACCACTAGGCATGTCGGAAGCAGAGAGTCTAAGATAAAACGTGCTCCCCTCGCTGTTATCTTCCTCGAGTTGTTGAAGATTCAAGACATCTTTACTCCACATCAAGCATCGGTTCGAGGTTTCCTCATGTGCGTAAGCCATACAAGAACAGTCCCCTAGACAAGCTGATCTGCAGTTCGTTGATCCTATCTCCTCTGAGTTGTGGTCAGGTAACTTCACGTTGGTAAGAGGCAGAAACTCGTTGATCTCTCCACGAGAGCACTGTAGCTCAGTGCTTCTGACGCAGCCCGCAGAGTAATCCTTCAAGTCCCAGTCTTTTTGCGACACGGGCCTAAATCCCTGAGGGCACTGGCAAAAAGGCTGGGACTTGTCGTTGCAAATCCCAAAGGAGCCACAGTAAGCATACACTTGGCATTGTTGCCGAGGCTGAGACCAGAACAGGTTCCACTGGTTGTTGTTGTTCAGCCAAGTGAACTGCTTGATCTGTCCCGAGACGTCCATGGCGAATCTCGAGACGTTCGCGTGGTTGTAGAGGGAGTAAGTGAAGTAGGACTCCGTTTCGTTGGAGAAGAAGCTGAAGTTGTAGATGTAGTTGAGTCTCATCTCAGGTACCGAGTCGAAGATATTGCTCTGATTGTTCCAAGGACCGCTCGACCAGTACTCCTTGGACCCTTTCCAGAGGATCTTGTAAGCGGTTGACTCGTCTAGCTCCAGAGAGAACAAACCTGGCGATGGGTCTTCAGTACTCGTCCACGACGTGAGACGTTGACTTTTCTTGGTTCGTTTGTCGTACCGGATTTTAGCTCCGGGAAGCCACGTGTCACCGAGGTGATCGAAACTTTGCCATAGAGGAGAGCCCGATTCGTCTCGGAGAACGAGATTGCCGTCGTCTTGCAAAACGGCGTCAAGAGCAGATGAGGAGTTGAGACCGGTGGACCAAACTAAGCTGTTTCCGTCGAGTAAGACTAAGTTTCCGTCGGAGATTCTGAGAACTGATGTGTTCTTGTCGGAGACTGGTTTGTCACGGTTAGCTACCCAGACGATTGTTTGTATAGAGAGTTCTTGGTACCACATACCTATGTAGAAGTTTGTAGAATTGCCAGGTTTGAAGAAACCCATTTTGAAAGTTCCGTTGGAGGAGAGGAGTGTCTGGTCTCCGGAGAGAGTAAAGTTAGCGGAGATCGTATCGGCGGCGGAAGAGACATGGATGCAGATGAAGAAGAGGAAGAAGAAGGAAGAGAGGGTGCAGA
This sequence comes from Brassica incana, assembly GCA_945779075.1. NCBI lineage: Eukaryota > Viridiplantae > Streptophyta > Magnoliopsida > Brassicales > Brassicaceae > Brassica > Brassica incana. The sequence goes on along the minus strand of CALZFW010000023.1, from coordinate 4,111,775 downwards.
AGAAGGAAACCATGAGAAAAGCTTAGAGGAAAGAGAGATGAAGAGAGATCATATGAAGAGTATGTGTTTTGTAAGAAAAAGCTACAAATCTTTATGTGTTTACGGTCGTGTTCGGTTGTCAATGGCGAATTAGAAAATTTCGGAAAGAAAAGAGATTTTTCTTTTTTGATTTTTGTGTGGTTGGTTGTGTGATGGAGAAAAGTCAAACAAGTTACAGTGAGTCTTTTCTTGACCTCGTCAAAATGAATTATTATTAGTCGTCTTTTGTTTTTGTTTTTGTTGTTGTTGTTGTTGTTGTTGTGAATATATAAATGCGATCGATATTCATAAGTTGCATTTAAACCGAACAAACACCTATATCGTACTATGATTGAAGTCTGATTAGGCCTGGGTTCGCGGGTCAATCCGCCCCATTTGACCCGCCGCGGGTAATTTTCTTATATGTTATATTTTGAATTTTTTAAAATGACTTTAAATTACAAAAAAAGAGGAAACCTTATATGTTATATTTTTTTTAAACGATTTTAAAATACAAAAATGAGGACACCTTATATGTTATATTTTTTTTAAACGACTTTAAAATACAAAAATGAGGACACCTTATATGTTATATTTTTCTTATATGTTAGATTTTTTCTTATATGTTATATTTTGAATTTTTTAAAATGACTTTAAATTACAAAAATGTAAGTTTTCCTTAAGTATACAACTAAAAACATTAAAATGACATGTATCAGTTCGATGGTTGATTTGAAAGCTTTCAAACCCATATGTTAGATAAAAGTCAAAATAATTCAACTGTAAAAACAATACTGTTCACTTTTTCAAGAATGTGTTCGAGGGAAAAAATAAGGTTTTTATGTCATAATTTGTTTAATGTCCACTAGAGAACATTATATTAACCTAAAATATAAGACGTGTGTATTCTTTCCCTAAATAAAAGCTACGAAATTACCTAATATGATTTACATATATATTGCAATTAATGATTATGAATAATAAAGATTTGATAACAATTTTTGCATCCTTCTTCATTTTGTTTAATTTTATATTATTAAAAAATAAACAATCACATTAACCGTATAATAAAAAAAATTAGATTTTTTCTTCTATGTTATATTTTATTTTTTTTAAACGACTTTAAAATACAAAAATGAGGAAACCTTATATGTTATTTTTTTTAAACGACTTTAAAATACAAAAATGAGGACACCTTATATGTTATATTTTTCTTATATTTTAGATTTTTTCTTATATGTTATATTTTGAATTTTTTAAAACGACTTTAAATTACAAAAATGTAAGTTTTCATTAAGTATACGACTAAAAATATTAAAATGACATGTATCAATTCGAGGGTTGGTTTGAAAGCTTTCAAAACCATATGGAAGATAAAAGTCAAAATAATTCAACGGTGAAAACAATACTGTTCACTTTTTTCAAGAATGTGTTTGATGGAAAAAATAAGGTTTTATGTCATAATTTGTTTAATGTCCAATCCGATCAACCTATGATGTATTAATTATAGTTTTGTTCCATTATTTTTAATAAAAATTGATCCGATCCATCGGAAAACAATTATATACTAACAACAAAAAATATTATATATATAAATAAAATGATCAAATATATAAAAGAAACTATGATAATATATACAAATAAACTTATCCTGCGCAAGGCGCAGGTGTTATCCTAGTTTATTTGATGAGACTTCATACCTAATACTCTAATAGTTCTAGTTGTACGGTTGTAGCACTATGAATAATCAATTCGGCAAATGAATGATATATCATATAGTATCTCCTAAATATTAATTAAGAAACATTACGATTTCTTTTTATAATCACGTGTCATCAATAAAATGATTTTTAGAATCATTAGAGAAATATGTTTTTCCATTTAATTATATAATAACATTTTTATTTAAACTAACCATAAATTCATTATTAATAATCTTTAAATAAAAGTTACGGAATTGTCTAATGTGACTAAAATGTATATGACAATTAATGATTTTGAATAATAAAGTTTTGATAAAAATTAGTGCTATCCTTCTATCATATTTGTTTAGTTTTAAATTATTAAAATAATTTAAACAACCTACATTAACAATATAATAAAATTTAATTTTTTTTTGTATATGTTATATTTTGAATTTTAAAAACTAATTATAAATTACTAAAACTGTTAAAAGTCTCACATTCAAATTTTGTGATCCATGGTTTAATTTTTTTGTTATGACAAAATAGAAATAATTATAAAATTATATAAGTAAAAAGTCTAATTTAATTAATTATATAGATTATATATACAATATATATCGTTTTAGATTAAACAATATACCATATAAAATACATAAATATTTTAATTTCGGAATTTACTTTGAACAATTTTTTTTGATAAGAGATTTGAACAAACATAGACAACTTAATTTTTTAAAAAATTATAAATTACTAGAACTATTAATCCCATAATGAAAATTTTGTTATCAGTGATTAAAAGTTTTTGCTATAAAAAATACATATAATACACAAAATAATATATATATATATATAGTTCATTCTACGCACAAGGCGCATATCTTAATCTAGTAGATTATTGTTTAGTACTATAATCTACTAAAAAAAATGGTTATGGTTAATATACCGAAGCCGATCCATTAATGCCAAATTCCCTATAGAGGTTTACCATACCAATCTACGAAATCATGAATAAATAAGTAGATGTCCAACTATTTTTATTTCATCTACAACGAGTCTCGAATATAAGAGACTATTATATCGAAGATTAAGTAACTCATTTGTTTTATTTACTGTACTGTCTCCTTTTATTCCTTCTCATTTTGGGAGAGAAAAGATGGCCTATAACTTCAAACTTTGAAGTATGACCATCAAGATATACGTGCCATGTTAAGTCACTTAGATTGCGGTCCGTGGGTCTAAAATTGCATATATAATTAATCAGATTCTTAAAGATTAGCTTTCAGAAAAAAATACATTCTAGAAGATTGATTTAGTAAACCATCCAATTCAAAATCTATAAATTTATATAAGAGTAATCGAAACTAAGAATTCTTTTGTAAGGAAGTCAGCTCAGAAATTCAAAGAACGAGAAACATGATGAAAATCACCGCCTAAATTGATGAAAAGCGCATGTTTATTTTCGAATAATATGATATTTTAATATAATTTTCTATATAAGATATTGTATAGACTTGGAAAAATATACCTTTGAACCAAAAACGAAACCAAAATCGTTTCTACTTCATAAATACCGAATCCTATATCTTTGTAAGAAAAAAAAATAAAAAAAATGAACCAGAACCATATTAGAAAATTGACTGAATAATCAAATTTTAAAAATTAAAATTTGATATTTACAAATATTTATCATATTTGATTTCTCAATAACTAACATACAAAATACTATTTATTAATCAAATTACCCTATTTGAACGAAAACATATATAAAGATATAACTTCTCAAAATTAATTCACTGATAACATTTTTTTACGCATGTATATATTTGATTAATTCAAACTTGGATATCATATGTCTAAACTTGGATAAATATTGTACATGTTTTTATTGAGCTTTTTTATTTCAACCTAAATCTAATGGGTCTCTGCGTTTTGACCTTCTTGTCCAACAATGGTCGACATCTTATCTTCTTAATTGACTGTTTAATATTAAAAAAAACATAATTTATGTTAATTAAAAAAAAGACAGAGCTGATTACTTTTGAGAAGCTTGTCGGTGGAAGATGAATCGAGTAACCTTCATTGATGGTCTTTCAAAACCGAGATGTATTAGTCGACATAGCTCCTGAAAATAACCCGGGTAATCTCTTTTCCATGGTAGATCTAGAACCTGTATTTAATTTTTATTTTGATTTTTTGAACTATAATGATATGTTTCTTCCGAAAAATGAATCTGACAACATATCCTTCAAATACATGAGATATTTTCTCAGGTTCTGAAAGTAATCAGCTCAAATCCATTTAACTAACTTGAGAGTGCGACTTCTACAAAAAGATGTTCTTATCAGATGTTTATTGGAGAAGAGCTTCCACTCAATAAGCTGGAACACAATTTTTTTCTAATCTAGAGAAAAATAGCAATAATCTAAACCATCTGGTAATTCCCCTAACATTGGTTTCGTCTTAAATGTGAAGAGGATGATGTCTAATATCTTTAGGTTTGAGTTTACATTTTGTTTTACTTTTAGAATTTCATTACCGTAGTAAGTAGTAAGTTAATTGTAAACTGGGTTTATCAACCCAGTTCGCTAAACTTGGTTTATAAAACTTAGATTTCATTAGTGACCATGATTCTTTGAAATTAATATACCTTGTCTGTGATGGTGGGATCATCATCGATTTCTGTTAATAGCACTATACTTTGCTCAGTAGTGGTTTACAGTGTTGGGATGATAATCTATAAAGCAAGTTCGCAGAATCTGGTTTCACTGGATACACTGATTCTTCACAAACCTCTCGATGGAAATTATACTGTTCTTTCTATTCTCCATTTTGCTATATTGCTAAATAATCATTTATTGATAGGATGATGATGAGAAATCAGATGCATAATGGTTGTAAATAAAAATGGAAGTCGTTACTGGACAAGATAAATGTAACTGCTCTCTTGCTTATGAAAAAGAGATCGTGGATAGTAATTAAATAAAATTAGGTAGTTATAAGATAATCAGCTTTTTAAAGTAGGTCCAGTGGCACAAAAAAGTAATATTCCAAGACAAAGTAAAAGTAAATAATAGCAATATTCTGAATTAATAAAACTGATATTGAAAAATGTAAATTTTCGAGAATTGAAATGATTGGTGATCCAGACTCGTCTATGAACTTAGACCCATGCCCGTCCCTGGGCCAAAAGTCACGAAGCATGGGCTTTGGACGCCAACGTTTATAATTATTTAGAGGCATTATGCATACATATTTTTCTTTGGTATATTGGCTTGTAGATTCTAAAATACATTTTAGGTGATGTGTTCAATACTTCGCAACGGGGGCAGTAATTTTTAAATTTGCATAGAATGATACTGGGCCGGCACTGCTTAGACCACTCATGAATGCTTCAGGAAAATGGATTTTGCATAGTCCAAATAAAATATATTTGAGACCGAATCACAATGGTTTCGAACTTTCGAAGCAAAACAACAACACTATGATATGGGCTAAAGTCTATTTATCTAAGTCATGACAATGAAGTCCACCGGGTCAGATATTGATCTAAACGTGAACCCAATTGAGAAAGATTGTAGGACTACTAATGGTGTTTTCGTGATTAAACGAAATAATCAGGGGCAGGAAGAGAAATCTCAAGTATCGAGGCACTTCATGATATATTTTTATCATGTGGGTCCAAATCCTGCCTTTTACTTTACAGGCCGGTCCTTTATTTGTCTAAATTCTCCCTACGTATTTTCCCACTGCATATACTACGGAAGTTACGAAAGTGCCCATGCTTTACTATAATACTCATATGAACAAGCCTCTTGCAACTAAGTGGCAATACAGGTAATAAATATAAAAAGCAATGGCGAAAGTCGTAATCCGTGTCCCGTCTTATTATTCGTCGTAGCTTTTTCCATTTACCTTTTTTCTTCTCTTTATTTTATTTGTTTAATTTTAATATATTTATTTTTTATAATATGTTTTTTTTGTTTTTGTTTTTGTTTCTGTCTTCTTCTTCTCGTCCTTCTTCTCGACTTGTCTCCTCTCTCCGACAGTAGTTTTGACCGTTGCTTTCTCCAACGTCTCTTCCCTACAGAAAATCCTCACGCTTACTCCTCGAGCTTCTTTTGACCATATAACACAGCCCTGTTAAGTTTTGTTTTTTTTTTTTACTCTCTGGGTTTGTTCATTACATTTTTAACATCTCACTCGAACAAGTCCAAGATTTGCCACTTTTATCTCATGTGAGTTTCTGTCAGTTTTGAGTAATTCCACATTTTTATTGGAAATAAGCAAAAATGGTGCATGGGTTTTAAATTTTCTTGAGGAGGGTTTAAGATTTGAAGACTGTGAAGAGCTTTTTGTCTTGTCTGTATGAGAAACGAAAGATAATGTCTTTTTCTTCTCATTTAATGTGAGTTGATATGATAGTAAATAGCTAAAAGTCCACTCTTCTTTGTTCTCAGTTGTTTCACTACAATGAGGTCTTGATCTGTGGATTTGAAGCTTGAGATTAGAGAGAAATGGGATGTTCTCACTCCAAGTTAGACGACGAAGAAGCTGTCCAGATCTGTAAAGACAGGAAACGTTTCATCAAACAAGCGATACAAGACAGAACCAAGTTTGCCTCTGGTCACATTGCTTATATCAACTCACTTAGACAAGTCTCTGACGCTCTCCATTGACTTCATCCAAGGAGACAACAACTACAAGCCTCACGAGTTCGTTCCCAGTCACGACTCATTTGAGGTGACTCCGGTTAAGAGAAAACCACCGAGCAGCAGCCGCCGTAGAAGCACCAGCAGGAGCGGCTGTGATGAGTTCATAACCATTTCGCCTTCTTCCATGCCTCCAAAAATGATTCAAGAAAAGCCAAGAACGAAGGTGAGAGCGAACTACTTGATGGCTAACAGAAGCAGACCGGTTCGTGTCGAGCAGAGATCCCCTGAAACGTTTCGCGTTGAGTCGTTTCCACCACCGCCGAGTCACCAATACGGAGAAGGAGAAGCTGATGGTTTCTTTGGGATGAATGTGGATATGAATGTGAACACTTCAGCAGCTTCTTCTTCTTCGTTTTGGAATCCGTTGAGCTCTCCTGAGCAAAGGCTAAGCACTCATAACATTCCTCCTCCTTCGCCGCAGAACTCGCAGTGGGACTTCTTCTGGAATCCCTTCTCTTCGTTGGATTATTATGGATATAATAATAGTTATGATAGGGGAAGTGTGGAGACTCGTACTGGTACTGTGGATGACGAGATTAGAGGATTGAGACGTGTTCGTGAGGAAGAAGGGATTCCAGACTTGGAGGAAGACGATGAACCTCAGCCTCAGCCTCAGCCTCCGAGGTTTCAGAATCATAACTTGAAAGGAAACGAAGCTAGTAGAGGTAATGTTGACAAGAGTTGTTGTAAGGAGGAAGTTAAAGTTGAAGACGTTGATGATGATGATGAAGATGAGGATGAGGATGAGGATGATGATGGGGAGTTTACGGACAGTGGGTGTGAAAGTGAAAACGAGGAAGATGAGAAATGCGTTGGAACGCAAGAACAGCGAACCGTTGAGGTGCCTAAAGTAGAAACTAAAGATAATGTTGTTGGAGTTGGGAAGGTTGAAGAGGTGAAGAATGTTGTTAACGTTGCTAAAAGAGATACGCAAGGTTTCACGGCGTATGTGAACCGGAGACCAACGAGCATGGCAGAGGTAATCAAAGACCTTGAAGATCAGTTCACAACCATTTGCGACGCGGCCAAGGAAGTCTCGGGGCTATTGGAAGCTAGCAGAGCTCAGTACCCACCGTCTCCTAATGATCATAGTGGTAGTAAAGTCCATTAAATGAAAATTAGCAATCTCTCTATGTTTTGTGACTGACTTAGTTTCTTCTTTTGTGTGTTTGTAGCAATGAAGAAGCTGAATCCTGTAGCTTTGTTTCGCTCGGGTTCATCAAGATCTTCCTCTTCAAGATTCTTGCTCACTTCTTCTGGTGGTTCCGGGTCTGAAAGTAGAAGCGATGTTTCAGATGAATCTTGCATGGTTTCAGGTAGCCACCAAACAACACTGGACAAACTTTTCGCGTGGGAGAAGAAACTCTACGATGAAGTTAAGGTAAGTGACTATCGGAAGAAACTTCTCGGTTTTGTCTTCTCTTGTTTATAAGATGAACAGCCTTTTCTGGTCTTGTAACAGTCCGGAGAACGTGTTAGAAGAGCATACGAGAGGAAATGTATGCAGCTAAGGAATCAAGACGTTAAAGGAGATGATCCTTTTGCAGTTGATAAAACAAGAGCTACGATTAGAGACCTTGACACACAGATAAAGGTCTCTATACACTCTATTGAATCCATCTCCAGAAGGATTGAGACTCTTCGCGACCAAGAACTGTTGCCTCAGCTTATGGAGCTTGTTCATGGGTAAAACACCAACAACTTCTTCTTCCTCTTTGGTTTCTCTTTATAACCCTTCTCAAGACTGATCAATGATCATAATAGATTAACAAGGATGTGGCAAGTGATGGCAGAGAGTCATCAGATACAGAGAAGAACACTAGACGAAGCCAAAATGTTACTTGCAGGGGCACCTGTTTCAAAGCGTCACAAGAAGAGACAGCCTCCAGTAATGCCAGAGGCAATCAACTCTCAAAGATTAGCTCAATCTGCTTTGAATCTTGAAGCTCAGCTTCGAAACTGGAGAGCCTGCTTCGAGTTCTGGATCACGTCTCAGAGATCCTACGTGACAGCATTGTCCGGTTGGCTTCTGAGATGTCTCAGATGTGATCCTGACCCTGAGAAAGTTAGATTGTCCTCGTGTCCTCACCCTATATACCGAGTCTGCATCCAGTGGTCCAAGTTGCTTAACAGCTTGGAGGAGAAGCCGGTTTTGGACAAACTCGAGTTCTTTGCCTCAGGGATGGGTTCGGTATACGCAAGACAGGTTAGGGAAGACCCGAGTTGGAGCGGAAGCGGCGGGTCAAGGAGATATTCCGGGTCGGAAAGCTTGGACCTTGTGTTGGCTGAAGATGTTGTGATGACTGCTGAGAAACTTGCAGAGGTTGCTGTGAAAGTTCTCTGCCATGGGATGTCTGTTGCAGTGAGCTCACTAGCTGAGTTTGCTATCTACTCGGCTGATGAACACTCAAAGCTTGTTAACCAACCAGAGGACACGTCAGGGCAACGTCCGGATGTAAATTTCAATTCCTAACTGTTGTTTGGTGTTAGAGAGTTTAGGCATATAGTTTAGGTTTTTGGCTATCATCATTTGCTATCAGAAGATAGTGTTTAGATGGATGAGATTTGTATTGTTAGCAAGACAAAACAGAGTTAGCTCAGTTGATGAGGATGAACAACAAAGAATCTTCCCAATATAACAAAACGAAAAAGCAGAGAGATGATTGGTTCTTTTTGTCTATGAGTCTCTACAAATAAGAGGGTAAAGAGTTACTGGTCCATAATAATAAGGGTACTAATCATCATCTTCATACTCCACTTCATCGGAACTAACTCCTCCCATCACGGATACGTAAATAACAACGGCTAGAAACTGAGCAGCAAGAAAGAATCTTGCTCTCTTTTTGAATTTTTTCTCCTCTTCGCTCTTTTCTGCCTTTGGTTTGCTCTTTGTCTTCGAACCTGAACATCAGATAAGATTCATTTACTCCACAGAGTTGGGACATATCCAGTTTTGTTGCGTATAATAAGAAATGAGCACATAAATCGTAAGGTTTGGATGTGTCTTACCCTTTCCTGGAAATGAGGAAGGGAATGAGTGAAGGGGAGGGGAAGGAGATGATGAAGACTCTTCTAGGAACTCCGACTTGAGTCTCTCAGCATATCTGACAAGATTACTTTGTTCCAGAAGTTTGTGCCGAAGCACTGATGTTTCCTGATCATTCACCATAAAGAAACAACTTAAATTGTTCTAAGGGGGTCTAGAATAAGCTGAAAAGTATATTGGTGGAACATTGTAAAGCTGCTTACCGGTAATACTTGGATAGTAAAAAGCATGTGAGATAGAAAGAAAGCATCCAAACTCGATGGTCTGTTGTCGGGAAGAGCATAAGAGAAAACATGGTGAATCTTATTCAAAAGGCTTCAAAGATATAAAACCAAGTTAGGTCAATGTGATTGAATGCAGTACCTGTCTTCAAAGAGAAACTTCTGCTCGCCTAACCTAGTCGACAAAGCTTCATACGCCTCACTTGCCCTCTTGTATATCTGCTCATAAAATACCCTTCAACTTTAAGTAGCAACTTTTCAACTGTTTACAAATATAAAACCACATGTGCCCTAAACTTAAGCAACTTTACCAGTTTTTCTCTTTGCTCTGCGTTTTCTTTGGTGAGTCCTAAACGCTTCTTGGTCAAATACGTCTGCTTATAGAACAGGACCTTGCCGATCACCCAAGGAAGATCTGAGTAGTAGATCTTGGAAGCAGATGCTCCCTCTGTACCAACCCATATCTCATACGTAAGCGCTTCATCCAGCCACGATACAATAAGCGCCTTCAAGGATAGATAATCAGGAAGAGACTGAAGCTGAGAGTCAAGATTAACAATCCCATCTTTCTCCAGTTTCTCAATCACCCCTCCATCTTCATTGTTGTATGCAACATATGTCCCACTTTCAAAGTATGGCAGTTCCTCTACATAAACCACCAAAAATATACAAATGATATAAATAACACATCAAAATCACAAATATCGAAAGTGTGCAATTTTCACAATCCAAAATGTAATTCACCAATAAGGGCAATCCTTATTTTAAGAATGTAATTCACCAATGTATCTTTCTCTTAAAAAAACGAATCCTTTAAACCTAAAACAGTAACTAAATTAGCTTACAAAACCTAATTAAACTCTGATTAACACCAACGACTAAAGAACAATTAACATTCGAATCTAGATTCAAGTACACTACACATGGAGAGTTGAAACCTGAATCAGGGAAAGTGGAATTGAAGGCGAGTTGAAAAGGAAGCTGGGTTAGTTTGAGGTATATGTAAGCGGGAAGGCAGTTAGGGCAAGCTGTTGGGAGACCGAAGCATGGCTTCCTCGTTACCAAAGTGAAATCAGATGTGTCTTGATCGCCTTCCATTGTCGTGGTTTTGAGGGATCGGTTCAAAGTAGATAAAACAAAACGCTTAATTTTCGATCGTCGATTGAGAGACTGAGCGAGAGAAGAGAAGATCCAGTCGGGTATGGGTTCGGGTCAGGTTTAAAACTAGGGTTTATTTTTCTACCACCCAATTTGGGTTTTATATGGCCCATGGACTACCCCCAATAACACGTACCCAATTCATATGTGGAGTTGGAAAAGATTTTTTTGAGTATTTTCCTCTTGTTAAAGATAATGTTTGTGATTATCTATTTAGAAGATAATGCTTATCTTCTTGTCTTGTCTTTTTCTTTTTGAAGTCGGTTGACATGACCGACTTATCACCATATATAAAGGGTTCTTCTCTTTCATTTGTAAAATAAGATCAGTACATGAAATAATAAAGCTCTCACTTTTATAGTCTTTATATCTCTTTCTCGTTTCTAAACAACACACACAAAGAATAGTAATACATGCATATATAGCTAATACAATTACATCTATCTCGACTTAGGTTTCACAACACGTTATCAGCACGAATCTCTGGCCAACTGAGGTTTATCAATCTGAAAGTTCTTAAACCAGTCGAGGTAATGTTTAAATTTATGTGTTTCAATATACTTAATTTATTTAAATTTTATTATTGTTCCGGAGTGAGAGGCTAGGCCTTCTCCGTTTATTTTCGGGATGATAGGCGTTGCCTTCCCCTGACTGATCGTTATGGTAGGCTATGCCTTTACGATCAGAGAAACACGTGGTAGGCGTTGCCTCCGTGAATAAAAAAAAAAGGTCAAAAATGGCAGACTAAGTCTCCTCTGACCTTGAAATAAGTAAAAGTCAAAATGGTAGACCATGTCTCCTCGAACTTTGAAAAATGATCAATATGGTAGTCTAAGACTCCTCGGATCATGTGGTAGGCTAAGCCTCCAATTTTATTTATGCTATTTAAATTTCTGCAATTTAAGTTATGCTTTTTATTTTATGCCTTTAATTTCTGCATTTAAATTATGCATTTAATTTCCGTCTTTATATATTATTATTCTATGAATATGGTTATCATGTCAAATTTGACAAAGTTCAAAATAAATGCCCTTAATATTACGAGAAATAATTTTAAGACTTGGGCAGTGGGTGCAAAGATGCACCTGAGAGAAAATGAGCTTTGAGAAATCATCGATAAGTTGAAACTATATCGGATGAGAAAAAGATAAAGCCATGATAATTTACACCACTTTAATGATGGTTTATAAGATGAGTTGTATCATGAGAAAGATCTAGAAGATCTTTGAATAATCAAATCCTTGAAAGAAAGGATTCACCAAATTATTGGAGTTGATGTAAATCCTCCGTGAGAATTGAAAAGAAAAGAAACTCATGATACTAAACCATCAAATCGGTCCTTCTTGAAAAGGACAAGGGTGTGGATGCGGTTGAAATCGCTATCGTGGTCGTGGAAGAGGACGAGGAAGAAGATTCCGTCCCTATGAGAATAATGGAAACTTCCACGAAAAATGAAAGTGGTCGGGTGATAAAAGGCAAACATAAAAGGTTTGTTATAGATGCGGCAAGAAAGAAAATTGGGTACGTAGTTTTCGTACGCCAAATATTTAGCCGATCTATATCGAGAATCAAAAAGAAAAAGAGAAAGGAAGTATATTAAACTTCGTCTCTTATGAGCCTGAACCATTTTTCATAGCTTGAATACTCATCTTGATGATTCAGATTTTCTGGTTGGTCCAGAAAATGAAAATAAAATATCGATGTGATATGAGAATTATTTTCCTGAATAAGATTTTGAGATTCATGATGGAGAAAAATATACATGACATGTATTAGGTCATCGTCATGACTACTAAAGGTAACAAATATCTTTCCTCTTTCAAATTAAATAAGTATAGTATCTAGTAATATAAACATATTATTGGCTCTGTAAGAGATTATGATAAAAAGACATGCATAAGAAAAAGATGACAAAATTATAAATGGGTGGTAAACCTGAAGTTTACTGATATATAGCCATCTTCAATAATGTTATCGACATTATTGTGAAATGTTGAAAAAACAGAAGTTTTTCACATATAGCATGTCAATGAAAATAAAGGAAACCATCATGGGTGATGAATCATCAAGCAAGTTCACTAGATGTGGTTTCTTTAACCAGATCCCAAATTAGGATCTCACTCTAAAGGATTTGAAACATAATTCATCCCAAATGGGAAAATTGGATATGTTATTGGTTCTAGAGTGGTATTCAGTACGAGATTTTAGACATGGAGTGTCATCATCTCGAGGGGGGGAATTAAAGAATCCTAGTGAGTGGAACATTGAGAAATTATGTTCGCACTTGAAAAAGAACTTGATAAAGTAAATTCAAGTAAGATGATCCCCATGATCGGGTGTAAACATGCACAACTATATGTAATAACGACATATACAATCCAAAGAGATAAAGTATATGGATAATTAGAAATATGCTCGCAAGTTTGCTAGAAGCATATGATAAGCTGATGGAATGAGATATGTGAAATGAATTACAATGAAAAATAGAATAATCCATTTACAAAATGCCTGCCAGACATTTTGATGAAATAATGAAATCTCATATTCCAGCTGAAAATGCTCCAATAAGAAAATAGTGTCCTAAACGGACGATATATGAGTCTATGGCACGCTAGAGACGTGATAGACCACTTTGGTTCCAAAGAGTCCTCGAAAAGGAGCAAAAATATAAATAGAGGATGAATCTCATGATGAGACCGTTGATATGGTTAATATAATAGTCAGGTACCTGGGTAAATCATTGATGATGATAAAGAGATCTCGATTAACCATATCAGTACGGATAAAAAGATGAAACCAAAGAGAATTTAGATTGTCGACAATAAATGAAAAAGTGCTATATAAATAAGGATTATGAATCTACCTCTATGTGTGAGGATAGAGTGAATTGATTGGCCATCAATTCGATATAAAGCTCGTTAGAAAACGAGAAATGGTTGGACCAAAAGTCCAAGGTATATATTTCCCCAGAGAATGAAATGAAAGATGACCTTGAGGTATGAAAAACGGCTTGTTCCGAGGTCACTGGAGAAAAATTAAAATAGATGCAGTATATTGATATGTCTGGCAGGACACAAAATGTTTGAGTTGCATCTAGTTATTTAGTAGTCCCTAGAGAATTAATGATGTTCTCAGGGAAAGTATAAAACTCTGGAAGAGTTAGAACAAGCCGTATATAAGGTATCTTGAACCGGTAACTAGTGATATGTTTACGGCACGATTTGCTGATTGCCATTTTAATGAGGATGAATTTCTAGCGTTAGGGGGAGAAATTAGAGAAATTCCTAAAGATATTATATGGTGTACACAATTGTTGTTACACCTTGACGCCTCTATGAATTAAAGAGAATAGGAAATTCAGGAAATTGTGCATTTGCATAATATTGGCAAACCAGTTACCAAATGGGTTCACAGATACGACATGATATACCCGCTGAAAATGTTCCATCAAGAGTTGATGTTCCTAAAGAACAAACTGATGGTTACAAAATGAATGAACCTAGGGTTCAGTTAAAGAGGGGGAGACTAGCAGGGTTCTAGAGATAAAAATCCCCGAAAGAAATTGGTTGAGAAAAATTGCAAGGTTCCTGAAGAACCTGATACTGAAAAATGTCTGAAAGAAGACATAAGTGGAAAGGTTCAAAGAGAACCTGCTACTGAAAGATGTCTGAAAGAAAGCATAAATGGCAAGGTTCTAGAAGAACATAATATTATAAGATGTAATGAAAGAAGGCATAAGTGGAAATGTTACAGAAGAACCTGATACTGAAAAATGTCTGAAAGAAGGCATAGATGAAAAGAGTCAAGATGAACCAAATAAAGATGATCCAGGTGACGAAAAAGGAACAGAAAAGTATGAGATTTCCATCAACTACACCCTTGATGAAAAGTTATAAGATAAAAGATGTTGATGGAATGTTCTCCTTTTCTATCCAAAGAGATCGATCATAAAAGTGATGATCCCGATCCAAGGTCCATTTTGGAATGTCAAAAAGATATGATTGGGGGAGTGGCAGAAGGCCATTCAAATTGAATTATTTTCCCTAAATAAAAGGAATGTCTTTGGACCTATAGTCATAACACCTGAGAATATAAATCTTGTTGGGTATAAGTGGGTATTCGTGAGAAAAGTAACACGATATAAAACCTGATTAGTTGCCCAAAGATTTTCTCAGAGACCGGGAATTGATTTTGAGGAAACGTATTCCCCGGTAATGGATGCAATTACGTTTAGATTTTTGATGAGCCTAACGGCGTCTAAAAATCTTAAAATGCATCTCATGGACGTTGTGACTGCATATTTGTATGGATCGTTGGATAACGATATATATATGAAACTTCCCTGAGGGATTGAAAATGCCAGGGGCATTGAAAGAAAAATCCAGGGAGATTTGTTTGGTCAGTTACATCGATCATTATATGGATTATAAAGAAATCGTCATCTGGCTTTGTGATCATTGCTGTATATGTAGATGACCTTGACATAATTGGAACTCAAAAGGAGGTTGATGATGCTCGAACTCATATGAAAGAGGAGTTCGAAATGAAAGATCTCGGCAAGACAAAGTTTTGTCTTGGGCTCCAGATAGAGCATCTCCGAGAAGGAATATTTGTGCATCAATCAAACTATACGAAAAGGTTATTGAAACGCTTTTTTATGAATAAAGCGACTCCTTTGAGTACTCCAATGATAAATAGATCTCTCGATGTTAAAAGAGATGTTTTTTTAAAAGATCCTGCTCATTTTCTATTCATGGAAATTAGAACGGCGTCGAGAATATATCCGTTCTCTCCAAGCGTTCCGAGAAACAATCCTAGGTTTCGACTTCTTCAAAGCATGTCGAAAATATGTTTGGCTTCGGTCAATGAGTCACCACATACAAGAATCAAGCGGAATAGTCAACGAGAAAGAGCCGACGAAAAAAAAAATTTGAAGATAATTCGGCTTGTGTTGCTCAACTCAAGGAAGGACTACATTAAGAGCGACAGAACAAAGCACATCCCTCCAAGATTTTTCTCGTACATAAGGGAGCTCGAGAAAAATAAAGAAGTGGACATCGAATATGTACGGTCATGCGACAATCCGGCAGACTTGTTTACAAAGGTTCTTCCTACTACAACATTCCGAAAACACATGTATGGTATCGGAATGCGGCATTTGCGTGACCTGTGAAGAGAAAGCTATGCCCACTATTCTCAGGGGGAGATTACGGCAGTGTACTCTTTTTCCCTCGTCATGGTTTTTATCCCAATGGGTTTTTCCATGGCTAGGTTTTTAACGAGGCACTACGTAATACAAAGTAGATAATCAAGGGGGAGTGTTAAAGATAATGTTTGTGATTATCTATTTAGAAGATAATGCTTATCTTCTTAGTCTTGTCGTTTTCTTTTTGAGTCGGTTGACATGACCGACTTATCACCCTATATAAAGGGTTCTTCTCTTTCATTTGTAAAATAAGATCAGTACATGAAATAATAAAGCTCTCACTCTTATAGTCTTTATATCTCTTTCTCGTTTCTAAACAACACACACAAAGAATAGTAATACATGCATATATAGCTAATACAATTACATCTATCTCAGACTTAGGTTTCACAACACCTCTCATTTTATAATTCGTAAATCTTATGTTTTCTTTAATTGATTGGAGCATATGGCCGATACTTTGCTAAATTAGATAGACAGTATTGATAACTATCCGGATTTCAATTTTTTAAATGAAATCTAAAATATGACGAGAAATTCCCTAGAAATACCTAAATTTTTTTTATCACATATATAGATCTTAAAAATAAAAAACACCAAAATAGACTTAAATGTTTTATCAAAAAAATAAATATACATTTATACTCTTAGGGTTAATTAATCTAGACATTAGGGTTTAGAGTTAAAGGAGAGGAGTTTAGGGTTTAAGGTTTAGGATTTAGAGTTGAGGAGTGAGATTTTGGGGATTAGGATTTAAAATTTTTAAAATAAAAAATTTTAAAATTTTAAAAATAAAAAATAAAAATGCTATTTTAGTCATTTTAGTTTTTGAGGTATATTTTTGTGACAAAAACTTAAAAATATCTATTTGAGAGAATTGCCCAAATATGATTCTATTTTATTTTGTCAAACGCCAACGATATAGTTGTTAAGACTAGAAGTCTGTAGGTAAATGTATTACGCCAAGATGCGCAGGTTGTACAAGTCATAAGGTGAGATGACATGTTGGTTGGAGCTATTAATTATGATTTCGGCAAAAATAAAAATCGTAGAACTTAAAAATAAGGATGAATCAAGAGATTTAGACTTATCAAGTGTAGTTTGGTTTTAGAGGATAAAGAGCTTGGATAATTTGCTTTTAACGTTTTTGGACTGCAAAGAATTGTAAACTTTTGTGAGCTTGAACAAAGTTTTGGGAGTTCTTTGTAAATATTGGTTGTAAAATTAGAGTCGGATAGATTAGAAATTGGTCAGTGTTATTTCACAAATGTGAAGTCGAATCAATCTGACTAAACAAATCTGTAATAATTGTTTAACGAATTTTTCAATAGAAGGCAACTGTCTAGAAGAATCAACTTGTTCATCGGTATTTTGTGATCAACGTATTTACGTGTTCTCAAATTTTACAATAGTTTCTTAAAGTTGCACAAACACAAAGATTATAAGAACTTCTCTTCTTATTAGATTTAGAAACTCTCTCAAAACTAAACCTTTCAATGTGTTTTTCTTGATGAAGCATCTCTCCATGAGAACTCTTAATATAGGACGAAGCTATATCTTTTCCTAAGGGCGAAGCTACATCTTTTCCTACTAATAATATGGAAACATTCCTAAGCTCGATATGTTTTCCTTTTTCCTTAACCCATCAAACTTCACTTTAATGAGTTAACTTGCTCCTAAAGTTAAATGAAATTATCCAACATTCTCCCCCTTAATTCCAACTTGAATCTTTGGTATGTTGATCTTCTGAACTCTGATGAACTTGCGCATTGCCTCGAACTTGATCCTTGCCAATGGTTTAGTGAGTATGTCTGCCTTCTGCTCCACTCCAGGTACGTGCTTCACTTCGATCAAGTCGAACTCCACACATTCTCGAATGAAATGGTACTTCGAGAGTATGTGTTTGCTTCTACCGTGAAACACCGGGTTCTTGGTGAGGGCTATCGCTGACTTGTTGTCAATCGTCAACACGACATTCTTGTCTTCTTTGTTCATGATCTCGACCATCAACTCCTTTAACCATATTGCTTGTTTTGCAGGGTATCAGAGCGGTTGGACGATTGTTGGGATTTATTAATCCCAGCTTCTAAATTGTTGGGATTTATTAAAATAAATCCATGGACAACTCCTTTAACCATATTGCTTGTTTTGCAGGGTATCAGAGCGGTTTGATAATGTAGAGTTGGACATGGGCCCACACAATTCCAGGCAATTCCACTGTGGGTTGCTTGCACTGATGTCCACTGTGATCGGCGATGTTCCTAGGTAGAACATAAACCCTGTAGTGCTTCTTCCATCATCAACGTCTATGTTATGGCTGCTGTCACTGTAACCTGTAATCTCCGTTGTTCCATCCCGTTTGAAGAAGATACCATACTCTGTAGTGCCCTTTATGTATTGTAGTATATGATTCACTGCTTCTCCATGACTCTCTCTTGGACTCTGCATATATTTGCTTAATACACCAACCGAAAACGCCAAGTCCGGTCGTGTATGAAGAAGATATCTTAAGCATCCTATGGTGCTTCGATACGATGTTGCATCAATCTTAGGCTCCTTCTCTGCCTTTGATATTTTCAAACTCGTGTGCATCGGAACGTGAGAATAGTTACATGACTCCATCTTCGTCTTGACAAGTATACCTTGCGCGTATCCTCCTTGCTTGATTCGAATGCCAACAGCTCCTTGCATTACTTCTATACCAAGATAGTATGTAAGCTTCCCGAGGTCTGACATCTCAAATCTTCTTGACATATCATCTTTGAATTGCTTGATAACGTTGAGCGAAGTCCCTGTTACAAACAAGTCATCAACGTATATTGCTATGATCAGAAGCTCCCCCTTCTCTTTCTTTTGATATACCACAGGTTCCTTGGTGCACTTCGTGAATTCCATCTCCTTGAGAACACAGTCGAGTTTGATGTTCCAAGCTCTCGGAGCTTGACGCAAACCGTATAGTGCTTTGCTAAGTTTGTACACATGATCCTCCTTTCCTTTCTCCACAAAGCCTTCTGGTTGAGTCACATATACATCCTCATTTAAGTCTCCGTTCAGGAACGCAGTTTTCACATCTAAGTGATGGATCTCTCATCCATTAGTTGCTGCTAACGCCAAGAGTAGTCGTATGGTTTCTATATGAGCAACTGGTGCAAATACTTCAGTCGAAGTCTATGCCTTGTTGTTGCACTTTGCAACTAGCTTTGCTTTGTATTTGATCACCGTTCCATCTATATTCCTCTTGATCTTATAAATCCACTTCAAACCTATCGGTTTCACACCTGCCGGCTTCTTGACGAGCTTCCAGGTCTTCTTTTTGATGATAGATTCGATCTCTGCCTTCATTGCATCGATTCAAGCTTGTATCACTGCAGCTTCGATGTAACTTTCTGGTTCACCATCGATGGTCAGCAAGAGTCTGCCACCTTCAACTTCAGAAAGTAGGATGTAATCATCGAACCGCTTTGGTTTTCTGATGTTATGGCCATATCTTGATGTTACATGTTGGTCTTGGTTTGCATCGTTGTTCTCTGCTACTTGCTCTTGTTCACCTGCATGTACACCTTCTTCTTCTTCATTATTGTTTTGTTCTTCGTGGTGTTGGTGATCTTGATGCTCATCACCATCTCCTTCTTCCGTAACATCGATATGAGGAAGCTTGAATGATCCTGGTTCTTCGTCCACCTTTGTTGATAGTGTATACGATGCGGTGAGATGTCTAGTTACACCATTTTCTTCACAAAACGAATGAACTCAGAAGATGTGAACTCTCCTCCTCTATCGGTGCGAAAAGTCTTGAGTTGTAGCTTCGTTTGATTCTCCACGTACTCCTTGAACTTTTTGAACCGATCGAACGCTTCACTCTTCTCTCTTAGCAGCATCGTCCTCATATATCTTGAGTAATCATCAATTAAGACAAATACATATCTATTGTTCGCTGGTGTTGATGGTGATATCGGATCGCACAAGTCACCATGTACCAACTCCAATGCGTGTGATGCTCGATACTTTGCTTTAGGCGGGAAAGACTTCCGAGTTTTCTTCCTAACTAAGCAGGCACTACACACATCTTTCTCGTGTATCACCTGAGGCATCCCTACTACCATCTCCTTGTCTACCATATTCTTCATGACTCCAAAGTTCACATGTCCTAGCCGCGCATGCGACGTCCATGTAACATTAGTTTCTTGTATTTGAAGACACTTCAGATATTCAACCTCCATTGGTGTCTTGTACAATTGGCTTGGTTGCCTTGCGACTTGTACTAATAGCCTTCCACGGGGATCTTTCAGCATCAGTAAGTCTTCTTTCATATTAACCTCACAACCCATCTCGGTTGCTTGTCCAAGACTTATGATATTGTGTTTAAGACTCGGGATGTAGTAGATATCTTTGAGTGCTCTTCTCTCCCCTGTTTTTTCGATGAACGTGATCGAACCTTTCCCAACAATCTCGACGTTTGATCCATCACCGAATTTGACTTTGCCTTTGATGCTCTCATCTAGGTTTGAGAAGAACTCTATCTTGCCTGTCATATGGTTACTTGCACCATTGTCAAGGTACCATATACTCATATTTCCATCGCATTCATCAAACCTCTTAGGAAACACTCTCTCTTCGTTGAGGAATACTACTTCATGCATATATAATGCATCTGCTTCTTATGTTTCTGTTAGGTTAGCTTCTTCTCTTGGTCGTGTAGGACAATGTGACACGAAGTGCCCCATCTTGTCGCCAACATCTAACCTTAGAGTAGTCCTTCTTGGTCTTGTCTGAAGCTTCTCCTCCTTTGTTATGACCATCATAACCATTAGACCTTCCTCGTCCTCTTCCTCTTCCACCATAACCTCTACCTCTGCCTCTTCCTCGCGAGTTGCTATGGCTTCCACGACCTTGTGCATCATTCTTTACAAACATTAGCTTCGATTGATCTTCATCTTGGGTTTCTTCTTTGATGCGTTCTTCGAAAGCCTTCAATCTCCCAACAATGTCTTCGAATCCCGTTGAATTTAGATCCAACACTTGTTCTAACGAAGCTACGATGTGAATGAACTTCGTTCTTGGAAGTCCCTTCAAAAACTTCTTTACCAGCTTTGATGCTTCCATTATCTCTCCTAACGCGGTTGCTCTCGATGCTAAGCCTGAAAGTTTTCCTGCGTAGTAATCCACCGTGTTTGTGTCTGTCATCTTCAGTTTGTCGAACTCAGACATCAAAGTCTGTAACCTCGCTTCTCTCACGTGATCAGCACCTAGGTTACGGGATTTGATAGCTTCCCAAATCTTCTTCGATGTATCATGTTCTCCTATCTGAAGTATTAGCACTTCCGGGACTGATTGAAAGATTAGAGCAATCGCCATATTGTTCTTCTTTGAATCACCGCTCCCTGGATCAATCGTATCCCAAACTTCGTATAAACGAATCATCACTTTCATTTCGCATCGACCATACGGTGTAGTTGGTCGATGATAGCATCAGACATCGTATGTCCTTCTTCATCTCAAGACTTTTATCACGTCCTTGAGAATTGTCATCGTCTCCCATGTTTTGATCAAGTTACAACTTCTCTTGTAAACGATCTTCGAAACCTGGAGCTCTGATACCAATTAAAGTTGCACAAACGCAAAGATTATAAGAACTTCTCTTCTTATTAGATTTAGAAACTCTCTCAAAACTAAACCTTTCAATGTGTTTTTTTGATGGAACATCTCTCCATGAGAACTCTTAATATAGGACGAAGCTACATCTTTTCCTAAGGGCGAAGCTACATCTTTTCCTAATAATAATATGAAAATATTTCTAAACTCGATATGTTTTCTTTTTTCCTTAACCCAACAAACTTTACTTTAATGAATTAACTTCTAATTGGAATTATCCAACACTTTCTAGCAAAAATGGAACATGAACTGACGAATTTATGTGTTATCCCAAGTTTATATATTTTGATTACCAAACTACCACTGCTTGATTAATATGGCTTCAAGCGTTACTTCATACACATCAAAGCAGATGGAACATACAAAACTAATGGATGAAACAATACATTTACCACATATGTTTAACTAATGGATAAATATATATTAGATTCTTCATTTTAAATGTGGAATGTATGTTGAAGTAGACAGATTTTAATTAAGCACGTTAGAATATTAGTCTACTATGTGAAAGAAATTAAGAAAAAGGACAATACGCATGATCATACTGACCGACAAAAGTTAAACCTTATTATCACTTCCATTATGTAAGCTGTTTACAAGGAAACAAACTAAATCACGAGAAATACATTTTCATCAAGTGCAAAGACGATAAACTCATACGATTTAGTGCATCACATAGTTAGTACTTTACGGCTAAACTAAAAAAAAAAAGAAAAGAGAAGCTGCAGTTTGTGATATGGCTCCCATCATCATAAGGAATACTTACACAGTCGTGGCGGCTGAACCAACGTGGACCGGTCGGTTTCCATTAGCGGAATGGGATCAAGTTGGTACAATAACTCACGTTCCCACCATTTACTTCTATGACAAGCCACCTGACTCGTTCCAAGGCAATGTAGTCGAAACCCTAAAGAACTCATTGAGCCGTGCCCTTTTCCATTTCTACCCTTTGGCCGGCCGTATACGGTGGCTCCCCCACTGCCGGTTAGAGCTCGATTGTAATGCAGCAGGAGTGACACTCATCGAAGCGGAATCGGAGGCAGAGCTTACCGATTTCAACAATTTCTTAGGGACAGAGGAATTGGGGAAACTTGTGCCACAAGTAAACTACAAATCCCCTATCGAAACAATCCCCCTCTGCTTAGCTCAGGTCACCACGTTCAAATGCGGCCGAATAAGCCTCAGCTTCAAAGTTTCACATGCGGTCGTGGATGGACAAAGCGCACTTCACTTCCTGTCGGAGTGGGGAAGAATCGCTCGCGGTGAATCTCTAGAAATCGTTCCATTTCTCGACCGCAGAGTCCTCTGGGCTGGTGAACAGCTTCCGCCGTTTGCCTCATCACCTCAGTACGAAGGTGAAGAGTTTGAAGAGCCGCCGTTACTGATCGGTGAAACGGATTGTGTAGAAGAAAGAAAGAAGGAAACGGTGGTGGCGATGCTAAAGCTGAGCAAGTCTCAGCTTCAGAAGCTTAGAAGTAAAGTGAATACAAGCGAATACGCTGATCCAGCGAGAGGGTTTACAAGGTACGAGACGGTCACGGGACACGTATGGAGGTGCGCTTGCAAAGCACGTGGACACTCGCCAGAGCAACCAACGGGTTTGGTAATCAGTGTAGATGCTCGTAGTAGGGTGCAGCCACCTCTGCCCCGTGGTTACTTTGGCAATGCTACTCTTGATGTGGTCGCAGCAAGCATCTCAGGTACGTTTTTGTCAATTTTTTTTTTTTTTTTTTTTTGTCAAAAATTAAAATTTATTTTGTCTTATTTTACAGTTGGTTATATTTGAGATTTATTTATTAGTTTGGCTATATTTTGTATGTGCTTGCAGTTTGATAATAAAATGTTACCTTAGATAAGTTTTTCTTTAGTGTATATTATTTTCATCGTTTAGAAACTATATATCTAATTTAAAATTAATAAAAAGATGTCCAAGAACTTTTGGGATATATAGTGGTACAGTTTAATTCACGTGAAAATATTTTAGTTTAAGCGACTGAAATTGTTATAGTTTATCTGTTGATAATACAAATTTTTTTAAGGGCTAATAATAAAAGTTATTATTTAAACTACAATTCAGTGTTGTTAATTGCAACCAAGATCGTTGGATATAGCCAGATGAAAAACTGATTTAATGTTTTCCAATTTTAAAATTTAATATACATAAAAATATTGATTGTAAACTATCAAAAACAAAATTTTGTAAAAATTCTTATTAAATTGTCTGTAACATTAAAATCTAGCCTAAATTCACAACTAGTACTAAACAATAATCCCAGTCTATAAAAAGATATCATCAGTCGGACATATAGGCTAGCTGTAGAAATTAAATACTAGTTTTCGCAGGAGTTAGAATTTAGATGGAGGATCTATGGATTGCTTCTCATGCACTTAAAGTGAGACCAATGCAAATTCTATATTTAGACAATTTTCTTGTGCATATATAGGTGAACTGATAACGAACGAGTTGGGTTTCGCTGCGGGAAAAATCAGTAAAGCTATAAAGAATGTGACCAACGAATACGTGATGACCGGGATAGAGTATCTAAAGAACCACGAAGATCTAAAGGAGTTTCAAGATATACATACCCTGGGAAGCACGGAAGGTCCATTTTATGGGAACCCTAATCTTGGACTTGTGAGCTGGTTAACTCTGCCAATGTACGGTCTTGACTTCGGATGGGGCCAGGAGGTCTACATGGGACCAGGCACGAATGACCTCGATGGGAACTCTTTGCTATTGCCAGATAAAAATGAAGATGGCTCTCTGATTCTTGCGACGTGTCAACAGGTGGTTTACATGGAGGCCTTCAAGAAACACTTTTATGAAGATATATAGGGTTATATATACACACAAGTTTTCATATATTATGCATTTTCATTTTCATTAAGGTTGCGAGTAGGGATTCTACTAATGACGTGGTTCATGAATTGTAATAACAAATTTACGTATCTTAATATATATACAAACATTTATGTGTTTTCTGAATTGAGCAATACTTTTGGCTCTTGATGCATCCACTGCTGGCAGTTGGATTTGGAAATCTTTATGCAAGTTAAGGCCTCTTGCAAGGCAGTTTTTAATTTATGAAGTAGGCTTGGACATCTCAGCTAAGTTCTGGTTTGATGATTGGACTTCATTACGGCCATTGATTCAGTTGGTTAGTGATCGAGGGCGAGCAGTTTGTGGTCTCCATATTAACTCATGTATCTCAGATGGATCCTCTAATGGTAAGTGGTGGATCAGTCACGTTCTTAGTAGAAGCCCTATCATCTCACTAATGAAACAATGCTTGCATGATGCAGGCATATCACTCTCTCCCCACTTTATCCTTCTCGCGTCAAATACTTGGGAACATGTATACAACATACTTGAAGTTAACTGGTATCAAGTTGTTTGGTTCAAGGAGTCAATACCCAAACATGCTTTTCTAACTTGGATTGCAATTAGGGATCGGCTGCCTACAAGAGATAGAATACATAGATGGGGTATGTTCACTCCTCCATAATGTTTTCTATGTGGTTGAGATTCGGCAAAACCTTCTCTTTGATTGCCCATATTCCACACAGGTCTGGACTTTCTTCGCCCCCAAATCCCATCTTTCACCACCTTCCTTGTTTGAAGATTGTATTAGATGGATGAGAGACCTCCACACTCAGGTATGCAGACCGGCATCATCTTTGATTCCAGAAATACAGTAATTATTTCTTAGGAGCAAGTTGGATACATTATCAAGAGCTCAGAGGAATCTGCCCTCAACCATCACTTTTTCTACTTGGTTCTTAGTCTTAACATTAGGTATTATATCCATTTTTTTGTATCCGGCTATGTCGCCTGCGTATGTGTGCTATATAATCCTGATGGAATCATTGTTTATTTAATGAAGAATAGTTTTAATTAAAAAAACAATTAAACTTTATATTGTCTTTTTGGGGTCAAAATGTGAATCTAAATACTTAGTAACTAGGATAAGACCCGCGCCTTGCGCGGGATTAAGTTATTATTTTTATTATATTTTGGAGAATGAAACAATAGTTTGGCTTCATTTGGATTACGGGTGTTCAACCCGGATATCGGGTTAGTTTCGGTTCGGTTCGGTTTTTTTCGGTATTTGGTTAGTAAAATATAACTACTATTCTAAATCAATATTTACTTTGACTTTAGTCTTTCACATACTTTTGAAAGATTTCAACTGGACGACTAAATTGATCAGCCAATCTTGTTGCTTTAAATCATTAGTGTTTATATATATATATTATTTAGTTTGAATATTTATTAAATAAAAATTCATATGCGTTATATTTTATGATCATTTGTAACTTATTATAACAAAAAAATAATCTATTGATCACAAAATTTTCAGAGTAGGAATATTCAAATTTCTAATAATATATAGACATTTTGAAAAATTCAAATATAACATATAAGAAAAAATATAAATGTTTTTATTATATATTTAATGTGATTTTTTAATATCTTTCAATAATATAAAATTAAAAAAAAGAACTAAGATACCAAAATTGTTATCAAATATTTATTATTCATAATAATTAATTTTCATATATACGTTAATCATATTAGGTAATTTCGTAGCTTCTAATTAAGGAAAGTGCAAAAAAATTTTTGGTAGATTATTTATCAATTAGATAGTTAGTTTAATAAAAAATATAATGTAAGTCAAGATGGACCAACCTATTTTTCTAAGAATAGTATATTTTATATAGTCATTTATTAAATGAGAATTTATAATCATACAGTTCTATGATCATTCATATCATTTTATAACTGAATATTTAAATAATCGAAAACAAAAATTTCAATGTGAAATCTTTAATAAGTTTATAATTTATAAATGTTTTTGAAAATTCATTGAAAGTTTTAATATTAAAATATTTATGTAATCTTATGGTATATAGTATAATCTATATATATATATATAAATATATATGTTTTATTATTAAATGATATTTTTTACTCATATGGTTTTAAAATAATGTGTATCTTCTTATAATATTAAATAAAAGTTCATATTAATACAATTTTATGATCATTTGTAACTTATTATGACAAAAAAATAATCTATTGATCACAAAATTTTCAGGGTGGGGATATTCAAATTTCTAATAATTTATAGACGTTTTGAAAAATTCAAAATATAACATATAAGAAAAATTATAAATGTTTTTATTATATATTTAATGTGATTTTTAAATATATTTTAATAATATAAAATTAAAAAAAGAACTAAGATACAAAAATTGTTATCAAATATTTATTATTCATTATAATTAATTTTCACATATACGTTAATCATATTAGGTAATTTCGTAGCTTTTATTTAAGGAAAGTGCAAAATATTTTTTGGTACGTTATTTATCAATTCGATAGTTAGTTTAATAAAAAGTGTAATATAAGTTAAGATGGACCAACCTATTTTTCTAGGAACAGTATATTTTGTATAGTTATTTATTAAATAAGAATTTATAATCATACGGTTCTATGATCGTTCATATCGTTTTATAACAAAATATTTAAATCATCGATAACAAAATTTTCAATCTGAAATCTTTAATAAGTTTATAATTTATAAATGTTCTTGAAAATTCATTGAAAGTTTTAATATTAAAATATTTATGTAATCTTATGGTATATAGTGTTTAATATATATATATATATATATTTATTTTATTATTAAATGATATTTTTTACTCATATGGTTTTAAAATCATGTGTATCTTCTTATAATAAAAATGTTAAACCAATTGATCATTAATTTTTAACATAATAATTTTAATAGTTTTAGTCATTTATTGTCGTTTTTAAAAATTCAAAATATAACATATACGAAAAAATCTAAATTTTATTTTTATAGCTAATTTGATTGTTTAATTTATTTTAATAATATAAAATTAAACAAAAAATGATGGAGGAGATATACATTGTTATCAAATCTTTATTATTAAACTCATTAATTGTCATATATATATTAGTCATTTATGGTAATTCCGTAGGTTTTATTTAAGGAAAGAAAATATCATATCATATCATTATATCATATAGTTTGACCAACTTATGTATCTAACAACATATAAAAATCG
The DNA here is from genome assembly GCA_945779075.1 of Brassica incana. NCBI lineage: Eukaryota > Viridiplantae > Streptophyta > Magnoliopsida > Brassicales > Brassicaceae > Brassica > Brassica incana. The sequence goes on along the minus strand of CALZFW010000023.1, from coordinate 4,083,981 downwards.
AATGTGGACCTACTTATTTTTCAATTGAATGTAATTGACTACCTAATTGAGTGCCACCTATGCATTGGGGCCTCTTTTAATTAATACAAAATTGAGGTTACATCTTTTCAAATGTTCCTCGATTAATATATAAGGGATATGCAATAGATACAAGTGGCTTGAATCCCATTATGCTGAAAATCAATTTGGTTTCAGTGAATTCCAAAAAGATTATGATTTGGTAAACCTGCAAAATACAGTAGCCATCAGCAAAAGATAGACATAGTCAACCCCGCATGAAGCTCCTAGAAGCACCAAACGGAGGAGGATGGAAGGCCTGCTCCGGTCATCTTGATGAAAATCTGACTCCGAACACCTATACCCGAAGACCACATGAGAGAGAGAGGGCCCAATGAACCCATAATAGAAGCTAACGCTAAAGATAAGATCATAAGAGAGTCCAGACGAGCATGCAGATTATTTTCTCTCAAAATACGGCCACACACCGTGGAGCAGACTCGGAGAAGGTGGCAAATCAGCCATAAATGATTTTTAAAAAAAAATTGGTAAGCACTAATCCCATATAAAGCGTTTAATTATTACTTATCTATTTCTTGAACACTGTTATTTTAAAATAAAAATTTATATTGTTGTGCTTACTATAACAACAATTGGTTTATAATTTAGAGATAAGTTTGTCCATAGCAACGTTTGGTATGATCTTATAACGCATTTGAATTAGTTAGGATTGTTTGCCAGTGGCGGTCTAAGACTACCATTGTAGAATTTGTAGGAATCCATCACAAGATGAAATGATAGACACGATGTCTGTGTTTTGCTACATTAAGACAAAAAGGTAAATTGCTACAAATATTTAACAAGATTAACTATAGTTTGATGCAATTAGACCTGGGCACGGAGTGGATATCCAGAAAAATTGCAGTATTTGTGATCCGCTTCGTCCCAAACAAATACTTATGTTTGTGATTTACTTCGATCCGGAAAATTCTGGATATCCAGAAGTTTAGATATCCGGAATTCTTTTAAATATTTTTGAATTATTCGATTATATCCGTCAATTCTATTTTTAAAAATATAAAATTAAATGAACAAACCTTCATAATATCAATTTAAAATAAAAATAACAATATCATACTAACAAACTAACATCTTCTACATAATTTGTAAAGCAAAAGCAAAAAAAAATCAATATTAACAAGCCTAATAAAAAACCTCATATGTTGATATTTGACTCAACATAAAAATTAAAATGGATGTGCAATAACCCAAAACAAAAAAAAAATTGAAAAACAACTTAAAATAAAACAATTAAGCAAATTATATCGTAAACATGTTTAGATATAATGGTTTCTCCATAAAATTACATTGCATATCTATAAATATTCAGATCGGATCGGATATCCGGCTTTCTAAAGAATAATATTTGTGATTTGTTTCATTTTTTAAGGATACCATATTTTTCTATTTGCTTTGATTTGAAGCTTTACGGATATACAATTATTTTGATCGAATCGAGACGAATAACAGATCGGATCATCGGGAAATGTTGAAGAAGAAAATGAAAGGATATGAACAGTTGGTAAATCTGAAAAATCATTGACAGGAATATATAGAGAGTAAGTTAATATGTAAGTTATCATGGTTATACTCTCACTTATCTAGATAATTTATAAGTTAGTATCATTATACTCTGATTTATCTTGATATTTTACATGTTAACTGGTATTTAATTTATATTTACCTGCAATTTGATCAGTTGATGGTTGTTATTTTGTATCAAAACAATAATTAAATTATAGTTATGTATGCTTACATTTGTGACTAATCGACTTATATATGGAGTATGGAGTGCTGAATGTTAGAATTTATGTGTTTGGCTAAACCAAAATTAACTCTCTAACACATTATAACTCATATGATTAAATTTTTTTGTTCGGCTAAACATAAAATTAAGAGTTGTTTACGTATAAGGTTACTTTTCCAGATTTGTTTGCATGTTTACATACTTTGGGACTGAAAAGTACTATTTACCTTACTTTAATTATTTTCCTCCCCAAAAAACCCTTCTCGCGAAGGAACTTGTACCAAATGTCACGTTTAGTTTTCAACCAAATCTCACATAGTCCGGTCAGGTTTAAAGTATAAAAGTAACCATAGTTATATTACATAAACCTGACAACATTCTTCATCATTTTTAAAACACATTAACCACACAAATGTGATCACTAACAACACAAACCTGACCACATGTCTGTAACTTTTAAATTATCTTCTCCTCCTTCTAGTGTAGACGATATTATTTAAGTGTTAAACAACTAAATCTCTAAAACGTCCATAGTGTCCACAAAATCATGACCACACAAATCTGCCCCTTGACCACACTAACATAGAAGCGGCAATCTGGATGAGAATTTCCTCCCGTTTCTGCATAACCATAGAGGCAGATCTAGGTGTAAACAATAGCTATAATCATGGGATGAGAAAATTAAAATCAGGTAAAAGAGGTCATACCATTTATTGTGGTTTCTTGAAATTGACAATAGTTTCAGAAATTAACGCCGCCGGTGAGAAATTGACGGCCGATTGAAGGGGATCTAGGTCAAACTATAAAGAAATAGGGTAAAGTAAGTTAGAATTTGTCATACCTTTCAGTGCAGGAGAAAATGCCGGGGAGTAACTGTGACCTTTGGTCTTTGGTGAGAATGATGAATCATTGGAGTCTAGGGGTTGGAAGAGAAAAAAAGGGTAAGTAATTGATTTCTAAATATTAAGGCAAGAGAATGAGTAGTTGGGTCACGGTAAAGAAAAGTAAAGCGAAGAAAAAGATAACTAAATTATTTTTAGTTTCAAGGGTAAATAAGACAATAGCACATAAAGAAGTATCTGACATGAAGAAAGTATGCTAGAGTGTTATGGAAAAGAGGTAAAGTATGTCTAAGCGTAAATTTTTCTAAAATTAACTGTCTAGCAAATCGCAACACATATGATTACGAGGGTTGTATACCTGGATATAAATTTGTAAATATAACTAAGCTTAATAGCTGTTATTTTCAAACAACATACAAATCCTATTTGGTGTCTCATTGGGCTTCTTTCCATTTCTTAACTTGTTTACCACTTGGCTTCGAGGCATGGCCTCCTCGACGGCAAGTCTATTCAGAGACTTCTTCCTATCTAGAATAGAAGTACTGAAATCATTATTCGATTTTCTGAAAACAAAACAAGGATTAAGCTTTGAACTTTAGACACAAGATCAACCAAAACCCTAATCCGGGAATCGAACACCCATACTAATACAGAGAGAGAGAGAGAGAGAGAGAGAGAGAGAGAGAGAGAGAGAGAGAGAGAGAGAGAGAGAGAGAGAGAGAGAGAGAGAGAGAGAGAGAGAGAGAGAGAGAGAGAGAGAGAGAGAGAGAGAGAGAGAGAGAGAGAGAGAGAGAGAGAGAGAGAGAGAGAGAGAGAGAGAGAGAGAGAGAGAGAGAGAGAGAGAGAGAGAGAGAGAGAGAGAGAGAGAGAGAGAGAGAGAGAGAGAGAGAGAGAGAGAGAGAGAGAGAGATTTATGATTTTTAAAGATGGATAACTTGATTTTGCAAAGAGAAATACAAATTGTTTTTGACAGAATAATTTTAAAGAACAGAAATAGCTTTTGCTTTTGATAAAGAACAATTTTCTCAAATAGACCTTTTTAAGTTTTTGTCACAAAAATAGACTTCAAAAACTAAAATGACCGAAATAGCATTTTTTATTTTGAAAATTTTAAATTTTTTTTATTTTTAAAAATTTGAAATCCTATCCCCAAAACCCCACTCCTCAACTCTAAATCTTAAACCCTAAACTCTAAACTTTAAACCATAAACCCTAAACCTTAAACTCTAAACCCCACCATTTAACTCTAAACCCTAATGTCTAGATTAATCAACCCTAGTGTATATTTACTTTTTTGATAAAACATTTAAATCTATTTTGGTCATTTTTATTTTTAATGTTTATATTTGTGACAAAAAATTTTTAAGTCTATCTTATGAAATTTCTCTTAGATAAATAGGGACTTAATGGCTCTTAATGGTAACAGGTAACTAGGATAAATATATGAAAATGTTTTTTTTTTTGAGCAAATGAAAATGTTTTTGTTTTTTTTTTTTTGAAACACTTATATTAAATGGTCAGACCAAAGTTGGTGAAGCCATTAAGGCCAGTTCAACAGATAAAATCTGCTTTGCTAGCACATCAGCCTCTACATTTTTCTTCCTAGAAATCCAATTGAAAGAAATACACTCGAAAGATGAAGCAAGAGCTTGGATATCTATCAAGATCCCATAGAGACCAGTCAAGAACGTATCTTCTTTAAGCGCTTTCACTAGCACTGCGGAGTCTGATTCGCAACGTATTCTCGTGAATCCTAGTTCTCTACACTTCCATATTGCCTCACTGAGAGCCAGGGCCTCAGCAGCTAACGGGGTCCTCACATGGTGAGCCGGTAATGAGAATGAGGATGTTCTGTTTTGTCCTTCCATCACCCATCCAAGTCCTGCAACGTTCAAAATTTCATTCCATGCAGCATCAGATTTTACGACAATACAGTTTGGGGAGGCTTGGGCTAACGTTGGGGGAACAGCCGGTAAAGGGCTGGAGATGGTTTGGCAGGTTCCCCATTCCCGGGCCAAATAGATGGCTTTTGAAAGCGTTTCAGCTGCGGAGGTGAGTTTGTCGTTGAAAACCAGGTTGTTTCTTGCCGTCCAAATTCCCCAAAGGATCCAGGGCGCGAGTTGTCCTTCTACTCCCGTTGGCGGTAAGTTCTTCCTTGAGATGAGGTTGATCCATTGGTTCCTCAAAACTATAGATCCATTGTACTCAATACTTGGGAAAACAGGGGCCGAGGTCCAAACCTGTTTTGCGAAAGGACAGTGAAAGAACAAGTGATCTATAGTTTCCTGTTGGTTGCATCTCTTACACTTCCCATCAACATTTATCTGTCGCGCTCTAAGTGCTTCCCCTGCTGGGATTGCTCCATGAAGTGCCTTCCATACAAAGAGCTTTGTCTTTGGTGATGTTTTGAGCTTCCAAACAGCTTTCTTCCAGTCAAAGGACTGATCTGCTATCGAGGTATCCATCGGATCCGTTCTGGTTGAGAGGGCAGTTGCGTAGCCTGACTTGGTAGTGTAGCTTCCTGATTTTGCTCCAAGCCAAGACAGCTTGTCCGGCGCTCCCGTGACACTCGGTTTAATCGCTAGAATTTTCTGTTCCTCCATAGGTAGCACCCGTCGTATCATGTCGACGTTCCACTCCCTACTGTTTGGGAGAAAGAAGTCAGAGACAGTGAGATTTAGGTACTGTAGTGGGGCCGGTCCCATTGGGCTCTCTTGTGTTTCGCAACTGAGCCACGGTTTTGTCCATATGTTGATACTTTCACCATTGCCTACTTCCCAACTCGCATTGCTCATTACAATATCTCGGCCTATCAAGACCCCTCTCCATCCATGAGAGATGTCTCTTTTAAAATCAACAGCGAGGAAAGGTTCGTTGGGACAGTATTTGCCGAGCAGGATGCGTCCTATGAGCTTGTCGGGGTTGTTGATTATCCGCCATGCTAGTTTGGCCAAGTATGCCTCATTGAAGCTCTGTATATCTCTGAAGTCGAGACCACCCTGATCCTTAGGACGAATGAGCTTATTCCAGGCGATCCATGACATCTTCTTGCGCCCCATGCTATCATCCCACCAGAACCGGGTGAGCGTTGACTGAATTCTTTTGCACAAAGAAACTGGTAGTTGGAAACAGGACATCGCGTGAGATGGAACAGGGGATAGAACACTCTTGAGCATGGTCATCTTCCCTGCTGTAGATAGGAATCTGTTGGACCACCCCTTTGCCTTTTGCTTGATCCGATCAACAATGGAGGAAAACAGATCGCATTTCTTTCTACCGAAGTGTTCGGCAAACCGAGATACTTTCCAACCCCACCTTGTTTTTGTATTGACAGTGTATCATGTACAACTGTCTTCAGTGCCGCCGGCGTCTTTCGGGAGAAGGTAATAGAAGACTTCTCTGAATTGATCGACTGTCCCGAAGCCTCCTCGTAAAGCTTGAGAACTTTTGTGAGTGCCTCGGCACTGTCCTTGCTGGCTCGTAGGAAGAACATTGTGTCGTCCGCGAATAGAAGATGGTTGATCCGAGGAGTCCCTCGAGACACTTTGATCCCTTTAAGGGAGCCTTCTTCTTGTGCTTTGCTACATAAGCCCGAGAGAACCTCACTACATAGTATGAATATGTAAGGTGAGAGTGGGTCTCCTTGACGGATCCCCCGGCTCGGTGTGACTCTTCCTCTAGGTGAACCGTTAATGAGGAAGGAGTACGTAACAGTGGATACACATTGTATGATCCATGAGATCCATTTGGGATGGAAGCCTAGTCTCTGAAAAACCAATCTTATAAACTCCCATTCAAGGCGGTCATAAGCTTTACTCATGTCGGTTTTAACCGCCATGGCACATCTCTTCTCCGCATCAGAGTTCTTGAGATAGTGTAAAACCTCGTGGGTGATCAGGACATTGTTCGATATCATTCGTCCCGGTACAAATGCAGGCTGGTTCTCGGAGACTATGTTTGAGAGGAGTGGCTGGAGTCTCTTCGTAAGGATCTTGGATATAATCTTGTAGTAGACATTGCAAAGTGCAATAGGTCTATACTCCGTGACTTGCTGCGGGCTAGGCACTTTCGGTATGAGCCTAATATGCGTCTCATTGATCCTCTCGGGGAGTCTGTCCGTGATGAAGAAATCCTGGATCTCTCTCACTATCTCAGGGCCGACGGTGAAATGCAAGGAGTATTAATATAGTAACAGGTAACTAGGATAAATATATGAAAATGTTTTTTTTTTAGTTTGAGAATCTCCAAGTAAAACCAAATGACTTAGATTTCTCGAAAACATGAACATAAAGAATATCTCAATTTTTATTCTAAGATTAAAAACCTGAAAATAATTTAAAATGCTAAAACCATGGCTTTGTTGAAATATGTTAAATTAAGTATTAAGTGTTTGTAACCGGGCCTCGTGGTCTGGTGGTATAGGAACCTCGGCTGAGGTGCCCGCCATCACGAGTTCGAGCCCCGGCCACAGCGGATTTAACATCCCTTCCGTTGGGGCGCTGGACCCCCTACGGGGGATAGTTGGGAATGTGGCTGCCCAGATACCAGAGTTATCAAAAAAAAAAAAATAAGTATTAAGTGTTCCACAATATACCTTCAAGTGAGTACGATAGAGTCTGTTGAGAGAATATGCACATTGACTAGGGTTAAAGAGGCTACTCGTGTTGTACGTTTCTGACATGAAGTAGTTGTTGATGTAATCGTTGCTTCCGATATTGATTGTATAAAGACATTGTTGCAGTCGTTGTACTGGCACCTTTGCTTTCTTTATCGCCTTCTTGTGGTTTTGTATTTGCTTTCTTAGACTGATCCGACCACCCTACATATCTCGAGATCAATATTTTTACATCCAAGATGTCATTTTTATATAATGCTTACTAGATTCAGATCCGCGCTTTAAAAGCATTGGACTGTTTTTTATCAATTTTTTTTTATTTTTAAATTAATTATATTCATCTAAAAATTTAAGATATGTTAATATATATGTTACAAAATTGCACTCTTGTATAAATGTATTATATATTTTACTAACTTTAACATGTTCGGAGAACATATTCTATATTGTTTATTTTTAATTTAAATGAATATACTTTTAT